>OX421404.1:9057869-9533466 GCA_949126875.1 Lochmaea capreae | reverse complement strand
GTGCAAAACAGTCAAGGAAGCTTGGAAACACCAAGAAACCCTCTATTACATTGAAAACCACACAAGATGACTAAATAATTCTCAAATCCACTCGAAACTACCTAAAAACTAACGTTATCGAGCAATTGGACCATTTTCCATCCTATTTCAATCAAATACATACAAAAACGCACAAGAACACTGAATTACAGTATATAACGATCGAAAACACACAATACGACGTTATTTCATCCAATAACTATCAATTTCACGTAGTTACGGTCCAAAATATTCAAAGGAGCTTGGAACCACCAAGAAACCCCCTATTACATTGAAAAGCACACAAGATGACTGAATTATGCTCAAATCCACTCGAAACTACCTGAAAATGAAAGTTATCGAGCAATTGGACCATTTTGCATCCTATTTCAATCAAATACATACGAAAACACACAAGAACACTGAATTACAGTATAAAACGATCGAAAACACACAATACGACGTTATTTCATCCAATTACTATCAATTTCACGTAGTTACGGTCCAAAACAGTCAAAGGAGCTTGAAATCATCCAGAAACCGTCTATTACATTGAAAAGCACACAACTACCTGAAAACGAAAGTTATCGAGCAATTGGACCATTTTCCATCCTATTTCAACCAAATACATACGAAAACACACAAGAACACTGAATAACAGTATAAAACGATCGAAAACACACAATACGACTTTATTTCATCCAATAACTATCAATTTCACGTAGTTACGGTCCAAAACAGTCAAAGAAGCTTGGAATCATCAAAAAACCACCTATTACATTGAAAAGTACACAAGATGACTGGATAATGCTCAAATCCACTCGAAACTACCTGAAAACGAAAGTTATCGAGCAATTGGACCATTTTACATCCTATTTCAATCAAATACATACGAAAACACACAAGAACACTGAATTACAGTATAAAACGATCGAAAACACACAATACGACGTTATTTCATCCAATTTCTATCAATTTCACGTAGTTACGGTCCAAAACAGTCAAAGGAGCTTGAAATCACCCAGAAACCCTCTATTACATTGAAAAGCACACAAGATGACTGAATAATGCTCAAATCCACTCGAAACTACCTGAAAACGAAAGTTATCGAGCAATTGGACCATTTTCCATCCTATTTCAATCAAATACATACGAAAACACACAAGAACACTGAATTACAGTATAAAACGATCGAAAACACACAATACGACGCTATTTCATCCAATTACTATGAATTTCACGTAGTTACGGTCCAAAACAGTCGAAGGAGCTTGAAATCACCCAGAAACCCTCTATTACATTGAAAAGCACACAAGATGACTGAATAATGCTCAAATCCACTCAAAACTTCCTAAAAGCGAGGGTTATCCAGCAATTGGACCATTTTCCATCCTATTTCAACCAAATACATACGAAAACACACAAGAACACTGAATTACAGTATAAAACGATCGAAAACACTCAATACGACGTTATTTCAACCGATAACTATCAATTTCACGTAGTTACGGTCCAAAATAGTCAAAGGAGCTTGGAATCACCAAGAAACCCCCTATTACATTGAAAAGCACACAAGATGACTAAATAATGCTCAAATCCACTCGAAACTACCTGAAAATGAAAGTTATCGAGCAATTGGACCATTTTCCATCCTATTTCAATCAAATACATACAAAAACACACAAGAACACTGAATTACAGTATATAACGATCGAAAACACTCAATACGACGTTATTTCATCCAATAACTATCAATTTCACGTAGTTACGGTCCAAAATAGTCAAAGGAGCTTGGAATCACCAAGAAACCCCCTATTACATTGAAAAGCACACAAGATGACTGAATTATGCTCAAATCCACTCGAAACTACCTGAAAATGAAAAATATCGAGCAATTGGACCATTTTCCATCCTATTTCAATCAAATACATACGAAAACACACAAGAACACTAAATTACAGTATAAAACGATAGAAAACACACAATACGATGCTATTTCATCCAATTACTATCAATTTCACGTAGTTACGGTCCAAAACAGTCGAAGGAGCTTGAAATCACCCAGAAACCCTCTATTATATTAAAAAGCACACAAGATGACATAATAATGTTCAAATCCACTCGAAACTACCTGAAAACGAAAGTTATCGAGCAATTGGACCATTTTCCATCCTATTTCAATCAAATACATACGAAAACACACAAGAACACTGAATTACAGTATAAAACGATCGAAAACACACAATACGGCGCTATTCCATCCAATTACTATCAATTTCACGTAGTTACGGTCCAAAACAGTCAAAGGAGCTTGAAATCACCCAGAAACCCTCTATTACATTGAAAAGCACACAAGATGACTGAATAATGCTCAAATCCACGCGAAACTACCTAAAAACTAACGTTATCGAGCAATTGGACCATTTTCCATCCTATTTCAATTAAATACATACGAAAACACACAAGAACACTGAATTACAGTATAAAACGATCGAAAACACACAATACGACTTTATTTCATCCAATAACTATTAATTTCACGTAGTGTCCAAAACAGTCAAAGGAGCTTGGAATCACCCAGAAACCCTCTATTACATTGAAAAGCACACAAGATGACTGAATAATGCTCAAATCCACTCGAAACTTCCTAAAAGCGAAGGTTATTCAGCAATTGGACCATTTTCCATCCTATTTCAACCAAATACATACGAAAACACACAAGAACACTGAATTACAGTATATAACGATCGAAAACACACAATACGACGTTATTTCATCCAATAACTATCAATTTCACGTAGTTACGGTCCAAAATAGTCGAAGGAGCTTGGAATCACCAAGAAACCCCCTATTATATTGGAAAGCACACAGATGACTGAATTATGCTCAAATCCACTCGAAACTACCTGAAAATGAAAGTTATCGAGCAATTGGACCATTTTCCATCCTATTCCAATCAAATACATACGAAAACACACAAGAACACTGAATTACAGTATAAAACGATCGAAAACACACAATACGACGTTATTTCATCCAATGACTATCAATTTCACGTAGTTACGGACCAAAACAGTCAAAGGAGCTTGAAATCATCCAGAAACCGTCTATTACATTGAAAAGCACACAACTACCTGAAAACGGAAGTCATCGAGCAATTGGACCATTTTCCATCCTATTTCAACCAAATACATACGAAAACACACAAGAACACTGAATTACACTATAAAACGATCGAAAACACACAATACGACGTTATTTCATCCAATTACTATCAATTTCACGTAGTTACGGTGGTCCAAAACAGTCACAGGAGCTTGAAATCACCCAGAAACCCTCTATTACATTAAAAAGCACACAAGATGACTGAATAATGCTCAAATCCACTCGAAACTACCTGAAAACGAAAGTTATCGAGCAATTGGACCATTTTCCATCCTATTTCACTCAAATAAATACGAAAACACACAAAAACACTGAATTACAGTATGAAACGATCGAAAACACACAATACGACGGTATCTCATCCAATAACTATCAATTTCACGTAGTTACTGTCCAAAACAGTCGAAGGAGTTTGAAATCACCCAGAAACACTCTATTACATTGAAAAGCACACAAGATGACTGAATAATCCTCAAATCCACTCGAAACTACCTGAAAACGAAGGTTATCGAGCAATTGGACCATTTTCCATCCTATTTCAATCAAATACATACGAAAACACACAAGAACACTGAATTACAGTATAAAACGATCGAAAACACACAATACGACTTTATTTCATCCAATAACTATCAATTTCACGTAGTTACGGTCCAAATAGTCAAAGGAGCTTGGAACCACCAAGAAACCCCCTATTACATTGAAAAGCACACAAGATGACTGAATTATGCTCAAATCCACTCGAAACTACCTGAAAATGAAAGTTATCGAGCAATTGGACCATTTTCCATCCTATTTCAATCAAATACATACGAAAACACACAAGAACACTGAATTACAGTATGAACGATCGAAAACAGACAATACGTTGTTATTTCATCCAATAACTATCAATTTCACGTAGTTACTGTCCAAAACAGTCGAGGAGTTTGAAATCACCCAGAAACACTCTATTACATTGAAAAGCACACAAGATGACTGAATAATCCTCAAATCCACTCGAAACTACCTGAAAACGAAAGTTATCGAGCAATTGGACCATTTTCCATCCTATTTCAATCAAATACATACGAAAACACACAAGAACACTGAATTACAGTATAAAACGATCGAAAACACACAATACGACTTTATTTCATCCAATAACTATCAATTTCACGTAGTTACGGTCCAAAACAGTCAAAGAGGCTTGGAATCACCAAGAAACCCCCTATTACATTGAAAAGTACACAAGATGACTAAATAATGCTCAAATCCACTCGAAACTATTTAAAAACTAACGTTATCGAGCAATTGGACCATTTTCCATCCTATTTCAATCAAATACATACGAAAACACACAAGAACACTGAATTACAGTATAAAACGATCGAAAATACACAATACGACGCTATTTCATCCAATTACTATCAATTTCACGTAGTTACGGTCCAAAACAGTCAAAGGAGCTTGAAATCACCCAGAAACCCTCTATTACATTGAAAAGCACACAAGATGACTGAATAATGCTCAAATCCACTCGAAACTACCTGAAAACGAAAGTTATCCAGCAATTGCACCATTTTCCATCCTATTTGAACCAAATACATACGAAAACACACAAGAACACTGAATTACAGTATAAAACGATCGAAAACACTCAATACGACGTTATTTCATCCAATAACTATCAATTTCACGTAGTTACGGTCCAAAATAGTCAAAGGAGCTTGGAATCACCAAGAAACCCCCTATTACATTGAAAAGCACACAAGATGACCAAATAATGCTCAAATCCACTCGAAACTACCTGAAAATAAAAGTTATCGAGCAATTGACCATTTTCCATCCTATTTCAACAAATACATACGAAAGCACACAAGAACACTGAATTACAGTATGAAACGATCGAAAACACACAATACGACGTTATTTCATCCATTAACTATCAATTTCACGTAGTTACTGTCCAAAACAGTCGAAGGAGCTTGAAATCACCCAGAAACACTCTATTACATTGAAAAGCACACAAGATGACTGAATAATCCTCGAATCCACTCGAAACTACCTGAAAACAAAAGTTATCGAGCAATTGGACCATTTTCCATTCTATTTCAATCAAATACATACAAAAACACACAAGAACACTGAATTACAGTATATAACGATCGAAAACACACAATACGACGTTATTTCATCCAATAACTATCAATTTCACGTAGTTACGGTCCAAAATAGTCGAAGGAGCTTGGAATCACCAAGAAACCCCCTATTATATTGGAAAGCACACAAGATGACTGAATTATGCTCAAATCCACTCGAAACTACCTGAAAATGAAAGTTATCGAGCAATTGGACCATTTTCCATCCTATTTCAATCAAATACATACGAAAACACACAAGAACACTGAATTACAGTATAAAACGATCGAAAACACACAATACGACGTTATTTCATCCAATGACTATCAATTTCACGTAGTTACGGACCAAAACAGTCAAAGGAGCTTGAAATCATCCAGAAACCGTCTATTACATTGAAAAGCACACAACTACCTGAAAACGGAAGTCATCGAGCAATTGGACCATTTTCCATCCTATTTCAACCAAATACATACGAAAACACACAAGAACACTGAATTACACTATAAAACCATCGAAAACACACAATACGACGTTATTTCATCCAATTACTATCAATTTCACGTAGTTACGGTCCAAAACAGTCACAGGAGCTTGAAATCACCCAGAAACCCTCTATTACATTAAAAAGCACACAAGATGACTGAATAATGCTCAAATCCACTCGAAACTACCTGAAAACGAAAGTTATCGAGCAATTGGACCATTTTCCATCCTATTTCACTCAAATAAATACGAAAACACACAAAAACACTGAATTACAGTATGAAACGATCGAAAACACACAATACGACGGTATCTCATCCAATAACTATCAATTTCACGTAGTTACTGTCCAAAACAGTCGAAGGAGTTTGAAATCACCCAGAAACACTCTATTACATTGAAAAGCACACAAGATGACTGAATAATCCTCAAATCCACTCGAAACTACCTGAAAACGAAAGTTATCGAGCAATTGGACCATTTTCCATCCTATTTCAATCAAATACATACGAAAACACACAAGAACACTGAATTACAGTATAAAACGATCGAAAACACACAATACGACTTTATTTCATCCAATAACTATCAATTTCACGTAGTTACGGTCCAAAATAGTCAAAGGAGCTTGGAACCACCAAGAAACCCCCTATTACATTGAAAAGCACACAAGATGACTGAATTATGCTCAAATCCACTCGAAACTACCTGAAAATGAAAGTTATCGAGCAATTGGACCATTTTCCATCCTATTTCAATCAAATACATACGAAAACACACAAGAACACTGAATTACAGTATGAAACGATCGAAAACAGACAATACGTTGTTATTTCATCCAATAACTATCAATTTCACGTAGTTACTGTCCAAAACAGTCGAAGGAGTTTGAAATCACCCAGAAACACTCTATTACATTGAAAAGCACACAAGATGACTGAATAATCCTCAAATCCACTCGAAACTACCTGAAAACGAAAGTTATCGAGCAATTGGACCATTTTCCATCCTATTTCAATCAAATACATACGAAAACACACAAGAACACTGAATTACAGTATAAAACGATCGAAAACACACAATACGACTTTATTTCATCCAATAACTATCAATTTCACGTAGTTACGGTCCAAAACAGTCAAAGAGGCTTGGAATCACCAAGAAACCCCCTATTACATTGAAAAGTACACAAGATGACTAAATAATGCTCAAATCCACTCGAAACTATTTAAAAACTAACGTTATCGAGCAATTGGACCATTTTCCATCCAATTTCAATCAAATACATACGAAAACACACAAGAACACTGAATTACAGTATAAAACGATCGAAAATACACAATACGACGCTATTTCATCCAATTACTATCAATTTCACGTAGTTACGGTCCAAAACAGTCAAAGGAGCTTGAAATCACCCAGAAACCCTCTATTACATTGAAAAGCACACAAGATGACTGAATAATGCTCAAATCCACTCGAAACTACCTGAAAACGAAAGTTATCCAGCAATTGCACCATTTTCCATCCTATTTGAACCAAATACATACGAAAACACACAAGAACACTGAATTACAGTATAAAACGATCGAAAACACTCAATACGACGTTATTTCATCCAATAACTATCAATTTCACGTAGTTACGGTCCAAAATAGTCAAAGGAGCTTGGAATCACCAAGAAACCCCCTATTACATTGAAAAGCACACAAGATGACCAAATAATGCTCAAATCCACTCGAAACTACCTGAAAATAAAAGTTATCGAGCAATTGGACCATTTTCCATCCTATTTCAACAAATACATACGAAAGCACACAAGAACACTGAATTACAGTATGAAACGATCGAAAACACACAATACGACGTTATTTCATCCATTAACTATCAATTTCACGTAGTTACTGTCCAAAACAGTCGAAGGAGCTTGAAATCACCCAGAAACACTCTATTACATTGAAAAGCACACAAGATGACTGAATAATCCTCGAATCCACTCGAAACTACCTGAAAACAAAAGTTATCGAGCAATTGGACCATTTTCCATCCTATTTCAATCAAATACATACGAAAACACACAAGAACACTGAATTACTGTATAAAACGATCGAAAACACACAATACGACGTTATTTCATCCAATAACTATATATTTCACGTAGTTACGGTCCAAAACAGTCAAAGGAGCTTGAAATCATCCAGAAACCGTCTATTTCATTGAAAAGCACACAACTACCTTAAAACGAAAGTTATCGAGCAATTGGACCATTTTCCATCCTATTTCAACCAAATAAATACGAAAACACACAAGAACACTGAATTACAGTATAAAACGATCGAAAACACACAATACGACTTTATTTGATCCAATAACTATCAATTTCACGTAGTTACGGTCCAAAACAGTCAAAGGAGCTTGGAATCACCCAGAAACCCTCTATTACATTGAAAAGCACACAAGATGACTGAATAATGCTCAAATCCACTCGAAACTTCCTAAAAGCGAAGGTTATTCAGCAATTGGACCATTTTCCATCCTATTTCAACCAAATACATACGAAAACACACAAGAACACTGAATTACAGTATAAAACGATCGAAAACACTCAATACGACGTTATTTCATCCAATAACTATCAATTTCACGTAGTTACGGTCCAAAACAGTCAAAGGAGCTTGAAATCATCCAGAAACCGTCTATTACATTGAAAAGCACACAACTACCTGAAAACGAAAGTTATCGAGCAATTGGACCATTTTCCATCCTATTTCAACCAAATACATACGAAAACACACAAGAACACTGAATTACACTATAAAACGATCGAAAACACATAATACGACTTTATTTCATCCAATAACTATCAATTTCACGTAGTTACGGTCCAAAACAGTCAAAGGAGCTTGAAATCACCCAGAAACGCTCTATTACATTGAAAAGCACACAAGATGACTAAATAATGCTCAAATCCACTCGAAACTACCTGAAAATGAAAGTTATCGAGCAATTGGACCATTTTCCATTCTATTTCAATCAAATACATACAAAAACACACAAGAACACTGAATTACAGTATATAACGATCGAAAACACACAATACGACGTTATTTCATCCAATAACTATCAATTTCACGTAGTTACGGTCCAAAATAGTCGAAGGAGCTTGGAATCACCAAGAAACCCCCTATTATATTGGAAAGCACACAAGATGACTGAATTATGCTCAAATCCACTCGAAACTACCTGAAAATGAAAGTTATCGAGCAATTGGACCATTTTCCATCCTATTTCAATCAAATACATACGAAAACACACAAGAACACTGAATTACAGTATAAAACGATCGAAAACACACAATACGACGTTATTTCATCCAATGACTATCAATTTCACGTAGTTACGGACCAAAACAGTCAAAGGAGCTTGAAATCATCCAGAAACCGTCTATTACATTGAAAAGCACACAACTACCTGAAAACGGAAGTCATCGAGCAATTGGACCATTTTCCATCCTATTTCAACCAAATACATACGAAAACACAAAAGAACACTGAATTACACTATAAAACGATCGAAAACACACAATACGACGTTATTTCATCCAATTACTATCAATTTCACGTAGTTACGGTCCAAAACAGTCAAAGGAGCTTGAAATCACCCAGAAACCCTCTATTACATTGAAAAGCACACAAGATGACTGAATAATGCTCAAATCCAGTCGAAACTACCTGAAAACGAAAGTTATCGAGCAATTGGACCATTTTCCATCCTATTTCAATCAAATACATTCGAAAACACACAAGAACACTGAATTACAGTATAAAACGATCGAAAACACACAATCCGACGTTATTTCATCCAATTACTATCAATTTCACGTAATTACGGTCCAAAACAGTCAATGGAGCTTGAAATCACCCAGAAACCGTCTATTACATTAAAAAGCACACAAGATGACTGAATTATGCTCAAATCCACTCGAAATTACCTAAAAACTAAAGATATCGAGCAATTGGACCATTTTCCATGCTATTTCAATCAAATACATACGAAAACACACAAGAACACTAAATTACAGTATAAAACGATCGAAAACATACAATACGACGTTATTTCATCCAATAACTATCAATTTCACGTAGTTACGGTCCAAAACAGTCAAAGGAGCTTGAAATCACCCAGAAACCCTCTATTACATTAAAAAGCACACAAGATGACTGAATAATGCTCAAATCCACTCGAAACTACCTTAAAACGAAAGTTATCGAGCAATTGGACCATTTTCCGTCCTATTTAAATCAAATACATACGAAAACACACAAGAACACTGAATTACAGTATAAAACGATCGAAAACACACAATACGACGCTATTTCATCCAATTACTATCAATTTCACGTAGTTACGGTCCAAAACAGTCAAAGGAGCTTGAAATCACCCAGAAACCCTCTATTACATTGAAAAGCACACAAGATGACTAAATAATGCTCAAATACACTCGAAACTTCCTGAAAGCGAGGGTTATCCAGCAATTGGACCATTTTCCATCCTATTTCAACCAAATACATACGAAAACACACAAGAACACTGAATTACAGTATAAAACGATCGAAAACACTCAATACGACGTTATTTCATCCAATAACTATCAATTTCACGTAGTTACGGTCCAAAATAGTCAAAGGAGCTTGGAATCACCAAGAAACCCCCTATTACATTGAAAAGCACACAAGATGACTGAATTATGCTCAGATCCACTCGAAACTACCTGAAAATGAAAGTTATCGAGCAATTGGACCATTTTCCATCCTATTTCAATCAAATACATACGAAAACACACATGAACTCTGAATTACAGTATAAGACGATCGAAAACACACAATACATAAGAGCTGTGATTACTGGAAATATAATATTTTCACTACTACGGAGGTAATCATCCTCTGTTGACGCATGTGTTGTACTTTGAGTGCCACCATGTGTGTCATCTGTAGTTGAATTTCCGACGTTATTAGTGCGAATGTTCTCCTCACCTTTATTTTGGCTTTGCTCAACTGCAGGTACAGTATGTTGAACTCTATTTAAATTAATAGGATTTATTGGACATGATGATTCCGAATAATTAGTTAATCGTAATTGATCTATATGTAATAATCTTCTGTCAATTAACTAGAATTTCATAATTTAAGATGCCCTTTTTACCGCAAACTGTACCAAATGTCCACCTTTGATTGCCTTTGTAGAATCTTGCTAGAACTTTATCACCTATTTCGAAATTTTTCGAGCACGGTCTAATCTTAACGTTCTTGTCTCCCATATTGGAACTGCGTTTAACCAAATCAATCCTTGTTCTGAATGTTCTGTTAAACATTAATTGGCCTGGACTCAATCCTGTGATAGCATTTGGTATTTTTCGGTGTTGCATTAGTAGTCTTGCTAGTTTAACATTTAGATCTCCTCCTTCATCCATCATAGCTCGCAAATTTCTCTTCTTCCAAATCTGAACATACCTCTCAGCTTGTCCGTTTGTTGCGGGATGGTAGAGCGCAATTGTCTTGAATATTATCCCGTTGGAATTGAAAAATTGTCTTATCTCCAAAGATGTCAATTTTTGTGCATTGTCAGAAACGACGCTGACCGGTAGTCCAAATCGTGCAAATATTGATGGTTGCTTTACTCATTGTCGTTTGTGTAGGGATAGCTTCAAACCATTTAGTATAGGCGTCAACGACAATTGAAAAATTATGACCGAGGAATGGACCAGCGTAGTCGATATGTAAACGAAACCATGATTCATTTGGATTGTCCCAATGATGTATGGCCATCTTCTTTGGATTGTTTTGAACCAAACAACAACTTCCACAGGATTTTGTAATTTCTTCAATATCTTTATCGATTCCACGCCACCAAACGTAACTCCTGGCAATTGCTTTCATTTTAACAATTCCAGTATGTGCTTCATGGAGTTCTTCAAGTATACGTTTACGTAAACATTTTGGTATAAGAACCCTATTGTTGTAGAAAATACATCGAGTGAATATGAATGTAGATTTGAGCATTATTCAGTCATCTTGTGTGCTTTTTAATGTAATAGAGGGTTTCTGGGTGATTTCAAGCTCCTTTGACTGTTTTGGACCGTAACTACGTGAAATTGATAGTTATTGGATGAAATAACGTCGTATTGAGTGTTTTCGATCGTTTTATACTGTAATTCAGTGTTCTTGTGTGTTTTCGTATGTATTTGGTTGAAATAGGATGGAAAATGGTCCAATTGCTCGATAACTTTAGTTTTCAGGTAATTTCGAGTGGATTTGAGCATAATTCAGTCATCTTGTGTGCTTTTCAATGTAATATAGGGTTTCTGGGTGATTTCAAGCTCCTTTGACTGTTTTGGACCGTAACTACGTGGAATTGATAGTAATTGGATGAAATAAAGTCGTATTATGTGTTTTCGATCGTTTTATACTGTAATTCAGTGTTCTGAAACTCGAAACTACCTGAAAACGAAAGTTATCGAGCAATTGGATCATTTCCCGTCCTATTTAAATCAAATACATACGAAAACACACAAGAACACTGAATTACAGTATAAAACGATCGAAAACACACAATACGACGCTATTTCATCCAATTACTATCAATTTCACGTAGTTACGGTCCAAAACAGTCAAAGGAGCTTGAAATCACCCAGAAACCCTCTATTACATTGAAAAGCACACAAGATGACTAAATAATGCTCAAATACACTCGAAACTTCCTGAAAGCGAGGGTTATACAGCAATTGGACCATTTTTCATCCTATTTCAACCAAATACATACGAAAACACACAAGAACACTGAATTACAGTATAAAACGATCGAAAACACTCAATACGACGTTATTTCATCCAATAACTATCAATTTCACGTAGTTACGGTCCAAAACAGTCTAAGGAGCTTGAAATCACCCAGAAACCCTCTATTACATTGAAAAGCACACAAGATGACTGAATAATGCTCAAATCTACATTCATATTCACTCGATGTATTTTCTACAACAATAGGGTTCTTATACCAAAATGTTTACGTAAACGTATACTTGAAGAACTCCATGAAGCACATACTGGAATTGTTAAAATGAAAGCAATTGCCAGGAGTTACGTTTGGTGGCGTGGAATCGATAAAGATATTGAAGAAATTACAAAATCCTGTAGAAGTTGTTGTTTGGTTCAAAACAATCCAAAGAAGATGGCCATACATCATTGGGACAATCCAAATGAATCATGGTTTCGTTTACATATCGACTACGCTGGTCCATTCCTCGGTCATAATTTTTTAATTGTCGTTGACGCCTATACTTAATGGTTTGAAGCTATCCCTACACAAACGACAATGAGTAAAGCAACCATCAATATTTGCGCGATTTGGACTACCGGTCAGCGTCGTTTCTGACAATGCACAAAAATTGACATCTTTGGAGATAAGACAATTTTTCAATTCCAACGGGATAATATTCAAGACAATTGCGCTCTACCATCCCGCATCAAACGGACAAGCTGAGAGGTATGTTCAGATTTGGAAGAAGAGAAATTTGCGAGCTATGATGGATGAAGGAGGAGATCTAAATGTTAAACTAGCAAGACTACTGATGCAACACCGAAAAATACCAAATGCTATCACAGGATTGAGTCCAGGCCAATTAATGTTTAACAGAACATTCAGAACAAGGATTGATTTGGTTAAACGCAGTTCCAATATGGGAGACAAGAACGTTAAGATTAGACCGTGCTCGAAAAATTTCGAAATAGGTGATAAAGTTCTAGCAAGATTCTACAAAGGCAATCAAAGGTGGACATTTGGTACAGTTTGCGGTAAAAAGGGCATCTTAAATTATGAAATTCTAGTTAATTGACAGAAGATTATTACATATAGATCAATTACGATTAACTAATTATTCGGAATCATCATGTCCAATAAATCCTATCAATTTAAATAGAGTTCAACATACTGTACCTGCAGTTGAGCAAAGCCAAAATAAAGGTGAGGAGAACATTCGCACTAATTACGTCGGAAATTCAACTACAGATGACACACATGGTGGCACTCAAAGTACAACACATGCGTCAACAGAGGATGATTACCTCCGTAGTAGTGAAAATATTCTATTTCCAGTAATCACAGCTCTTATGTATTTTGTAATACTCCATCTACCAGTAATTGTAATTCTACAAATGATGTAGCAGTAGCAGGTCATGTCACAACTAGAGATATCACACCAAGAGATGTCACACCTGAATGTTCAGAATTGCCTCGATGTTCCAAAAGAGTGTGAAGACGAATTTAAAGATTGAACCTTTGAATCATTCGACAAGAGGAAGTGTTATGTATGTTTCGTTCGAGACAGCTTGTTTTTCCTATGAATGTCAGATTGACATGTAGATAATCATTGAATTAAAAATAAAGTTCAATTTCTATGACATTTTATTAACGTATGATTTAACGATTTAAACTATAAGATCACAATACAGAAAAAAAGGAGAGGCAACTTCCTAGCCGTGCAGGTGAATTTCAGTCCTCTCATAATGTTCACTATTTCCCTCAAGATAACCTGCTCTATAATATGAAATGAAGAGACTCCTGGGAAGATATGTTATGTCGATTTACGCGCGTAATCGATTTGTTTGAAGAGGTTTTCATGGTCACGCCTCTTCTGAGGTCAGATTCGTGTAATTTATTTTAAATAAATTGGTAAATGGATCTGAGTTTTACAGTCACAGTGAATTTATTCCATTGGATAAAATGTATGCGATTATCATCCATCTTCGAATGTTTTTATTATTAATAAACCCTAAATACTCACCATTTTCATTGGATATTAAAAATATTATTCAATATAATTTAATTACGTAGTTGTACTTATCATCAAATGGTTATTTATATTAGACCGACAACTTTTTAGCTTCGAAATATAATATTTGATTGAATCCCATTAAGAACTTCTTTCACCTTCCGATAACTGAAAGCTTTGTTGATTACGCTGAGGAAATACTTGATAGGTACATCAATATTTTTTTAAATATTAAACCTATGATGAGAAGACGTGAAAAACTGTATGTATAAGTATATGAGTACACACAGATAGCAAAATGTGGTGACAAACGAATTTATATGCATTACTGTGAACTTTTTTTCATATTGTTTTATGTGAGATAAAAATCACTTTTTCTATGAAAGTATTTATTTCAATTTACAATACTACAACAGTTATTACCAATAATTGAAGCATTAACGTGGTTAGGATGGGGAAAAAGTGTGAATTAAAGTTTATGATAGGCTTATATGTATTTCCTTTGGTTAGGTTAGGCGTAATTTAAAATTAAGCTGTCGTCTTCTAGCGAATTGGCGACGTTTAACAAAGATGTATTTCACAGTGGAACTGGCAGCTTTGACAAAAAGGTCTGTTGCTTGAGGTCATTGAGCAGCTGTGTATTAGTTTGGTGTGACCTATTCGAAGTCGTCGTAACATCTATTCTTCTTGTCCGTAGAGTACAATGGGGCCAACAAAATTGGCATATTGAGAAATGGCTGGTTAAAAAGTAGGGAATTATTGTTAGAGCTCAGTGTTAGCCAAATACATCTAACGGTTATTTTTGCTTCAGCTTTAGTGTCCTTGCAAATCAGGATATAGGAAGTAATTGTGGCAGAAGTTTAAGCTGTTTTGGTATGCTTATCATCTAGTTCATTATCCATATAACGGCGACTTTGATGTTTGCGGAAGAGGTGATAAGATTGATGAATTTCTTAGACAATGGGATGCAGTAAATGATTCTTGGATAAATATTTTGGGAGCTATAAAGTCTGTACAAATGGCAACTTTTTCTTTCGGATAGTTCATTTGCTTGAAAGCTTTGTAGAATGCTGCACAATACCCCGGTATACATACTACACAAGGGAGGAATTGGGAAAGAGCTGATTGGCTTGTTTGCTGTCGTAACTAAGCCAGTATCACTTTTAGGATCGTCAGAATATAGTACTAAGTCGTAATGGGACATTTTCATGGCGTCGCTTGTCGCTCATATTTAGCGACAAACGAGTCACGTGATTTCATATGTCACCGACTCGACGGTCGCTCGATTATTTGAAGTGTGTGTTGGTTGTCTCTGATTGTGTGAAATAAATACTTCAAAATGTCATCATATGAAGAAAAATACAACGAATTTAAAAAGAAAATATAAAAAAAAGAGATTTTGGATTGATCCATTATTTGAAAAACGACGTGAACATGGATTTTATTATGCATTTGTACCGATACTGACTCCAGAGAAATTCCGTAATTATTATCGTATGACTTCCACAGAATTTGAGGAATTGTTACATTTAGTAGCACCTGCAATCACTAAACAAACTGTGATTAGGGAACCATTACCACCTGCAGAGCGGTTGTCTATAACATTATATATAAAATTATAGCAAATTTAACAATCTACTGTACATTTATGGGATGTGTGACTACAGTTAACCTCAAAAATATAACAAATTACGTCACTACTAATCGTTTATTATCATTTCCGATTATTTAATTTATTAAATTTCTTTATTTATTGTACTTACTTCTTCATCCATGTTCCAACTATTTTTTCATGCGTGACAACAAGCGACCAAACTTGTAGACTCGATTCAATCGAATGAAGGTCACAAAAAAATTGTTGCGTACGCCTCTCGCTTGCTCTCTCCCACGGAAAAAAGATATGCACACATAGAACGGGAAGCACTAGCACTCACTGCTAATAAATTCAGAGATTACAAAGATTACATATCGATTACAAAGATTCAGAATCAGATTAATGCATATTTTGATTAATGCATGTTTTGAAGCATCAGTTGTTATTTCAAATGGTTTATTGAAATCGGGATAAGCTAAAACTGGTTCTGATATTAAGATATTTCTACAAACATTAAAACTTTCAATAAAATCTTCTGAGTGTTGAACGGTATTATTTTTCTTCAAACAAAAAATTGTCATAGGTTTAGTTAATTGAGCAAAATTTTTTATGAACTTTCGATAATAACCGATTAGTCCTAAAAACGATTTAAAGTCTTAAGCGGTTTTAGGAATTGGGAAATTTTGAATTGCTTTAATTTTATTCGGATTAGGTTTTATTCCTTGTGCGGTTACAAGGATCCTGACTTTCTCTTGTTCACATCAACTATTAGCCCTATTCACACTATTTCTCCAATAATTAACCCTTTCCTGTTATAATAGTCCAATAAAGATCCCCGAGATTCTGCATGAGAGAGCTGTATGGTCGCGAATACGTTTATACGGGTATTTTGGGGACGGGGAATTGAATGGAAAACAGTGAAAATAGCGGAAAATTTCTTAAAATTCACGTTTTCTCGGCAACTATTGGATTTATTAAAAAAAGTTTCAAATAAATGTTGTAGAGCGAAAAATTTTACGTCGAAATAGTACCTCACTTGTTGAATTCCATTCAGAATTGTATGTTTTCTCGACCATTTCCGAATCCGCTGGAAACAAACATTTTTATGATTTGATAGTTCTTAAAATACAAAAATAGTAAAAGCAATTACTTTTTGATAAACCATTGTAAAAAACATTTGTTCATATACAAAAAAATGTTACAAATAATAAATCCTCAATCATTATTTTGCTACTCAGCGCGCAGCGTTCATTTCCAGCGGATTCAGAAATGGTCGAGAAAATCGATAATTCTGAATTAAATTCAACCAGTGAGTATTTCGACGTAAAATTTTGCGCTCTACAACATTTATTTGAAACTTTTTTTGAAAAATGGGATAGTTGCCGAGAAAACGTGAATTTTAAGAAATATTCCGCGGTTTCCACTGTTTCCCGGGAAAATTGGATTCCGTCCCCAAAATACCCTTATACACGTATTCGCGACCATACAGCTCTCCCATGCAGAATCTCGGGGATCTTTATAGGACTATAATAGCATAATTAACAAATGACACTAACCTGCCACTCACAGATCCCATTTCCTTTTGTAGTATATAGTTAGTTTACTTTCACTCAGTCTTGAATTGTTGCTATGGATATTTTGGTCATGTTTATATCAGCGACATGTTCAATTTTGTTTTTTAAAACTCATTTCAAGGTTTCCTAATTTAGTAACAATTTAATAAACAAAATTCTGTGAAGAGTGAAGATGGATCGTTTGCTTCGTCCCGAGAAATTTAACTCTGATTCATACTCCCCCACTCCAAATAATGGGAACATTGGATCAATACGTTTAAAACTTTGTTGGCATCTCCTGTCGTTTTGACTGAAAAATCCTCTGAAAACGACGGAAGTACTATATAATTGAGTATACTTATCAATTACATTGGTACTGATGAGTATGAACACAAATATCTGAGTGTTTTTTTTATGAACAGGCACTGAACATCCTGGTAAAAATTTACATCAAAGAAGTGAATCAAATATACTTTAGACACGTACTTGCAACTCTTAAGCTGCAGCATGGTGGAGCTATTGATGTGTACGCCCAAGTTTTCAGTTCTCTCAATACGTTTTGTTTGAATCAGTTACTGCCGATGAATATCGCAACGAGTATATTCGAGATTATTTAATTCGAAGCTCAATATTTCCACATATAAGACAAAGACTACTGGAAAATGAAACTTTATCATCATACTCTCAATCAAGCGAAATCTTTAGAAGCAGCTCAGCTTCACTCAAATGCCCAGGAATAACTATATTGTCCACCTTCGTTAAATGCGTCTTCGTCTGACCATACGCCAGATTAAAAGCAAGAAACTGAGGACCCTCAACTAAGTGCCACACAAACTCGCTCCAAATCCACCAGTCTGTGCTTCTTTTGAGGACATATATGACATCCCGACTCAAACGTCCTACGAGAAACTCTGCTTGCTTTGCCTGTAAGAAAAAAGGACACTGGGCATCCGTATGTCAATCATCCAAATTAAAACGGTACAACATGTAACATATTTAATTGTTTGGTACATCCTGTACACCTAATTAATTATTATCGCTGCAAGTTTTTATGTCGCTTTGAAGTTAGCTTGTACATATGGCCAGAAATAAATTTAGTTCCGAGTACAGAGTCGAATTATTAATACCTTCCTACCTAGTCTGATGAATATACAATTAGATATTAAAATATTAAGTTTATTACTTTAAATAACTATCGGATAACCGAAGAGAGTTATCACACTGGCGCAGTCATAAAAAAAATAGAAGTCAAAATAAAAACTAGTGTAGTAATTATTTGTTGTGGTAGCAAAAAAATAAACGTGCCTGTGTTAATAAAATGGTCGTCGGACAATTAGAATCTTTTAAATTGGGCGAAGGAAATTGGAGTTCCTACATCACTCGTATGGAGCAGTATTTCAAGGTAAATAAAATTGAGGAAAACATGAAAACTGCCTTGCTGATCACCGCAGTAGGAGATGAGACATACGAATTAATGGAAGATCTGTGCAGCCCAGAAAAGCCGGCAGATAAAACCTTTGCTGAATTACAAAAATTATTACGAGAGCATTTACAGCCGACACCATCTGAAATTACCGAACGTTATAAATTTCGACAGCGGAAACAAGAAACAGGAGAGAAAATCTCAGGGTATTTAGCAGCATTAAAGCTGCTAGCAAAATACTGTAAATTTGGTGATAACTTGGAAACTCAACTACGAGATCAATTAGTTTTTGGATTAAAAAATGAAGTCATCCGACAACGCTTGTTCCAAGAAAAAACACTCACCTATTGCAAAGCTGTGGAAATAGCAGTAAACATGGAAGCAGCAGAAAGAGATTCGGAGTTAGTGGGTGGTGCAAGCACAGTGAATTTTGTGAAAAAGGAAGAAAGGAAAAAGCTTTCCACGAAATATCAGCAGTCCAAATCTAAGGTCAAGACGCCATTTTCTAGTTCTCGGCAGGGAGGAAGCCTACAATGCCGCCATTGTGGCAAGAATAACCACGTCACTTCCACTTGTTTCTTCAAGGACGCCACCTGTCACCCATGTGGGAAGAAGGGACACATCAGCACGAAGTGCGCAGAAAAAGGTACCGATAAAAATGAAAATTCTTATAAGTATAACAAGTTTGTAGTTGTTGATAATGAGTCGGGCGATTCTGATTCATATTTAGATTCTTATTTTAATAATATAACGCATAGTAAGGACAAACCATTAAAAGTTGATATTTGCATAAATAATAAACTAATTTCCATGGAATGTGATTCGGGTTCGCCTATATCCGCCATTTCAGAAAAATGTTACAGAAATGATTTCAAGAATTTTCAACTAAATAAATCTCAATTAAATTTAAAATCATACGCAGGCAGTGTGATTAATGTGTTAGGATATATTTTTGTAAATGCTGTTTACAACAATAATTCATTAAATTTAAAACTGTATGTTATCAAAAACGGTGGTCCACCTATTTCAGGTAGGGAATGGATTTCTAAATTAAATATCTCTATAGATAAACTCTTTAATTTAAATTACATGGAGGAAATAAATGTGAAAGAGGTACCTGACATTTTGCAAAAAAAATTTCCGGAAGTATTTTCGGAAGGACTGGGAAAATTTAATAAGGTAAGGCGCAGTTGCACTTAAAAGAAAATGTTAAACCCGTTTTTTGTAAAGCACAGAACCTGCCATTAGCCCTAAAAGATAAAGTTGAGAAAGAAATAAATAATTTAGTAGAAATTGAAATATTAACGCCGGTAGAATATAGTTATTGGGCCACTCCAATAGTCCCAGTGCTTAAAAAATCAGGGGAAATTAGAATTTGTGGCGATTATCGAGTAACATTAAACCCTAATTTACATGTGGATACATATTCCATTCCAAAAATTGAACATTTATTTTCCGCTTTGAACAATGGAATTTTTTTTAGTAAAATAGACTTATCACAAGCGTATGCTCAAATCGAACTAGACGAGCCATCAAAAAGTCTAACTACTTTAAATACTCACAAGGGTTTATTTAAAATGAGCCGTTTGCCCTTCTAGTCCTGGTATTTTTCAAAGGATTATTGATAGTACTTTTAGCAATTGTAAAAACGTAGCCATTTTTTTGGACGATATTTTAATTACCGGAATAGATTCTAAAGATCATTTAAATAATTTAATGACTGTTTTCACCGTTTTAAAAGAATGTGGGTTAAAGGTAAAATTGAACAAATGTTCATATTTCCAAGAACAAATAAATTTCTTGGGGCATACAATAAATAAAGAAGGTTTATCAACCTCTGATGACAAGGTTGAAGCTATTTTAAGGGCACCACAACCTACAGATATAACCAGTTTAAAATCTTTTCTTGGATTGGTAAATTTTTATGGAAAATTCATAAATAATTTGAGTGATAAATTATACCCATTGCATTTATTACTAAAAAAGAATATTAAGTGGTATTGGGGAGAAAAACAAGATAAAGCTTTTGAGTTGATAAAAAAGGAAATAGCATCACCAAGAATGTTAGCACATTATGATAGTAAATTACCGGTAATATTAGCAGTTGATGCCAGCTCATTTGCGGTAGGGGGTGTAATTTCACATACATATCCAAATGGAGACGTACGTCCAATTGCTTTCGCCTCACGCACCCTTTCTTCGGCAGAAAAATCTTATAGTCAAATGGATAAAGAGAGAGCCGCTATAATTTTCAGTTTAAAAAAATTCAATGATTTCCTGTTTGGTAGATTTTTTACTCTGTTATGTGATAATAAGGCTTTGGTACACATTTTAGATTGTAAAAGAGGCATACCACAATATGCAGCAGCGCGACTGCAACGTTGGAGTATAATTTTAAGTACATATAATTACGAGATAAAATATATTCCAACAGAAAAAAACCACGCTGGTGCATTGTCCCGTTTACCTCTTGAGAACATCAAAGAAACAACATACAATTATTCACACATATTCTATTTAGAAGAAAACCTTCCAATTGATTATAAGAAAGTGGCAATATTTACCAGAAAAGATAAAATTTTAAATTCTATTTATAGGTTTTGTTTACATGGTTGGCCAGAAAAGTCTAAAATTGAGAAGGAATATAAGGCTTATTTTTTAAAACGCGATGAGTTACATTTGGAACATGGGTGTATTTTATGGGGTTACAGGGTAGTAGTACCTGAAAAATTAAAATCGTTTCTACTTGAACAAATTCATATGGCACATTTAGGCATAAATAAATGTAAGGCGATGGCTCGTTCATATTTTTGGTGGCCGAAAGTCGACGATGATATTGAAAAAATGTGTAAAAAATGTCTAACGTGCAATGTAATGAAAAATAACACACCAAAAGTAAGTTTACATCCGTGGCCTTACGAAGATAACCCATGGAGCCGTCTACATCTAGATTTTTTGGGACCGATCCATGGAAATAAATATTTAATCGTGATAGATTCTTTCACTAAATGGCCGGAAATTTTTAAAGCAAATGTCAGTGATGCAAAGAACGTATTTAAAATTTTAAACAAATTATTTTCCACTTTTGGTTTACCCACTAAAATAGTATCGGATAATGGACCTCCTTTTGCATCAAAAGAATTTCGTCAATATTTAAAAAGTAATGGAATAAGACAACTTTTCTCTACTCCAAAACATGCAATGAGTAATGGCCAGGCCGAAAACACTGTGAAAACTTTCAAATTGGCTATAAAAAAGGCTTGTTTCGGAAATAAAAATGTTGACGAATTTCTAACACAATTTTTATTCGATTACCGAAATACTCCTCACGGTACAACGGGTGAAACGCCAGCTAAAAAAATGTTTCAAAGGAAAATTCGAGGGAAATTAGATTTGTTGATACCAGACTCCAAAAAAATAGTGGAGAACAAAATGGAGAAACAAAAAGAATATTATGGGGGGCAAACTAAAAGTTTTGAAATCGGTGAAAGAGTTTATTTAAGAGATTTTAGAAATCCAGAATGTCCAACATGGACGAAGGGAGTAGTAACTGGTACAGAAGGTTCAGTCATTTTTAATGTAAAGACTAAAGATGGTAAAGAATTAAGACGTCATTCGAATCAATTGCGCGCATCGTTGGGTAACAACGAAGCGAATGAAACCCAAGACGATCCTTCTCAATCAGAAACTGCAGAAAATACGCTGGAAGCAGAAACTGAAACTAACAGTACTGTTTCACCAGGTATTGTTCACTCAGAAAACAATTCTAATACAGAAAATGAAAACAGTCCTAGATATTTTCTAAGGTCTAGAAAATGATGATTGTATATAATATGTATAATGTTTGTAAATATTAGATATAAAAAAAAATGTGTGTAAAGTGAAGTAAGTACGAAAAGAGTGGTTAAGTGAAAACTTTAGAGAAATAGTTTTCAAGTTTGGGTTGTGTGCATGGGTAACGAAAGAATGTAATGTTTTATTTCGTTTTTTACATACGTTTATAGTATTTTGAGGTTTGTAAATAGTAAAAAGGTGTGTATATAATTTTGATTTTTTTTTGTATCAAATGGTAAACAATTGTAGATTCTCCAATTTTGGGGTGAGAATGTGTAACATATTTAATTGTTTGGTACATCCTGTACACCTAATTAATTATTATCGCTGCAAGTTTTTATGTCGCTTTGAAGTTAGCTTGTACATATGGCCGGAAATAAATTTAGTTCCGAGTACAGAGTCGAATTATTAATACCTTCCTACTTGTATTTCTGCTTGCTTGGCAGCTATAATGCAATCCTCTAAGGACAAAGTACTTTGTAGCTGCAAACGTTCGCTGGTTTTACTATCCAACATTCCTATCACGATTCGATCTCTGATTAACTCTTCTTTAAGGGCACCATACTCGCAATTATCTGCCAATGAATGCAAACTGGTGATGAAATATTCAACAGTTTTACCTTGTCTCAATAAAGATCAGTGTATTATATGTAGTTTTCTTAAATGTATGGGCTTGTTTTTGATACCTCTTGTTAAAAATTAACGTTTATAATATTCTAAGTAAGATTGTCTTCGATTTTTGTTTGTTTTGTGATGGGATTTGAAACTTTTTATAAAGTCGTATATTTCAATAATTCAAACAACACTCCTGTCCCAACATTCAGGTTGACAAGAAAAGTAATTTTCCTCTTATTTATTGAGTATGAAATATCAAAATTTGATTATGGTTTTTTTAGTTTCCATTCTTCGTGAGTTATTCATTTAATGAATAATTTAAAATGTAATAAACAGTTTTTCATATTAATTTATAACGCTATTATTCAAACAGATCATTTTCCAATAACAGCAGTAATTGATGAAGCTTGATAAAATGAATATAAATAAGTCAAAAAAAGTATTGGCTCAGTTTTATCTACTAAGCTGATGGTTCAATATAAACAAGGCATTTAATATGAGGGGTGAGTTTGTCTAAGAAGTTATACCTCGTACTTTAACATTTGGTTTGTTTTTTGACGGGAAAATGAAAAGTAAATGCTTCCAGCGGCAATCGTAGTCAAAGTTTATAGCTACCAAAATTATACTAGTCGAGTATCCGCAAATAAACAATTTAAAGACGTATTTAGCTACTATCGTTTGAAATATTTAACATTAATTCAACAATGTTATTTAATGTCTATATTGTTTTTTTGAAGTTTATTGATTTAATTTTTTTGGAAGATATTTTGAATGATTTATTATATATATATATAACTTAAATTACGAAAGGCCGTAAGGTACTTTTTAAAAACTTTTATTTAAAAAAATACAATATGTCAAAGACGTTCGATTGGTAAAACAATTAATTCCAGACTGAAGGTAAAAATACATATTTTTTCTTATTTTCTTGGGAATGAAACCACAATATGTTTTTTTATTTTTTATTTCAACGTTTCGGTAGCGTTCCAGCTACCGTTGTCAAGATTAACTAATAATGAATTAATGAAAAATTTTTTGGTCCCTATCTGACACAACGAAAAAAAATTTGACAACTAGACAATCAATAATATTTTGAAGTTTAAGACTACAAAACTTTGTTGTCAAATTTTATTAAGGTCCATTCATAGTAGATCACACCTCTGGTAAAATGAGAAATAAAATATTTTATTTCATGACATTCTAACGATATGTAGTCCACTAGAAATGGAATCCAGTGAAGTGCACGTTCCAGGAACGGTTTTTATTGGGATAGCGCTTTTTTTTTCTTGCTTATTTTGGAAATTTTGTTAATATAAACGCGTTTGTTGTTACTTTTTTGTGTATGATTATTTTGTTTTCAAAATATGTATAACTCAGTTTGGTGATTTTGTGTATTGAAGTGTGTATCGATTAACAACCATTCCAAAGATAAATCATAAGAAAACCTGGATAAAAACTTATGATGCTATTCTGATAACGCCGGTAATTGATTATTGGAAATTTCTCTTTCTAACATTGGTAACCAAATTTGACTACATTCGGCTGAAATACTAGCTACACATTTATCTGAATTTAGTTGTATTAAAGCACTTTCTTTGATTTTTCGTCTTTTATTATTGGGCTCTTTCAATATTATTTTTGTCGAATCCCATTGAATTTTATGCCCCTCTTCCCAAGCATGTTTGCAAATACCTGACTTAAAGAACTCCCTATCTTTGATATACTTTTTATGTTCATTTATTCGGACTTTCAATGGTCTAGATGTTTCACCTAAATAGAATTTGTCGCATTCACAAGATATCTGATATATGCAGTTTTTTGAAGATTGTTCTTCATTTTTTGGCTTCGTTTTTGTTAGAATAGATCTCAACGTATTGTTAGATTTGAAGCTAGCTCGAATATTGAATTGATTACCAATTTTCTTAATTCTTTCTGATAAACCCTTAACATACGGTATTGTCAAGGTTTTAAAAATTATGTTAGCTGAATTATTAATATTATTGTTATTGTTATGGGGTATTAACAATGAGCCCTTCTCTATATTCTTAATTTCTTTATTCACAAATTCTGCCGGGTAATTATTGGCATTTAAAACATTTTTCAGCAAAGTTTTCTCCTTTGTGAATTGATTATCGTTAGAACAAATAATTTTGGCCCTATCGTATAAAGATTTTACTATTCCTTTTTTAACGCTTATAGAATGATTTGAATCAAAATTCAAATACCTATTAGTGTGTGTTGGCTTACGGTAAACACTTGTTTCATACCCTGTAGGTGTTTTATTAATAAGAACATCTAAAAATGGTAAAAAATTGTTATTTTCAATTTCAATTTCAAATTTGATGGATTTTTCTCCTTCATTTATGTTTGTTAAAAAATCATTCAGAGATACTAAGTCGTAAGGCCATATTGCAAAAATGTCGTCAACATATCTCCACCAGACAATTGGTTTTAATTTTTGATTATTTACTATTTTGGTTTCAAAATGTTCCATGTAAATATTCGATAGAATTGGTGAGAGGCAAGAGCCCATGGCAAGACCAAAATGCTGTTCATAAAAATCATTATTGAATTGAAAATATGTTTTTGTTATACATAATTTTAATAATTTTCTTATTGCTGTTACGCTCAATTTGGTCCTTTCTGTAAGGGTCTGATCAATTTCTAATTTTGATTTGACAAGTTCTATTGTTTTCTGTACCGGTACATTTGTGAAGAGACTAACTACATCAAAACTGACCAAATAATGGCTTTTGTTGAACTTTAAATCTGATAGTTTTTCTAAAAAATGATTACTATTTTTGATGTATGAATCTGTCTGTCCTGCGAGGGGTTCAATGATTTTTAATATATGATTTGATAGTTTGCTGCATGGGGAATTAATAGTGCTACAAATTGGTCGTAACGGTATGTTTTGTTTATGAATTTTTGGTAGACCATAAAAATGTGGTGGTTTACTGTATTTAGGTGTTAACATTGTTCTTTCACGGCTAGCAAGTTCGTTCTTGAATTTGAAAAGTGTGTCTTATAAATTTTGTTTTCAATTGATTTGGTAGGATCATTTGGTAGCTTAGTATAAGGGCCATTTATTAATAAATCCATTACTTTTGAATCATAATCAACTTTGTTTAAAATTACAGTAGAATTGCCCTTATCAGCCGGTAAAATAATAATAGAATCATCTCCTTTGAGATTTTTAATTGATTTTTGTTCTGCTTTTGTAGTATTGTTTTTTAAATGAATAGATTTTTCTAATATGACTTTACAACGTACTCTATATTCTTCTCTTTCGTGTTCAGGTAATTCACTACTTACTTGTTCTATTGAACTTATTATGTCTAATTTTGGTGTTGATTTTGGGGTCAAAGCAAAATTTAATCCTTTTGAAAGAACTAATACATCTGAAGAATTTAAAGTTTTGTTTGATAAATTAATGATTGTGTTTGGTACATTGTTTTGTTGATAATTATTCAGTTCTTTTTGAATTTTTTGTTTAAATAATATTTCAAACTTTCGGATTTGAATTTGTTTTTGTTTTTCATACGTTGTAGTATATATTATATTTATATTTGATATTATTTTATCGAAGTCAATTTTAGTTACCGTATCAAAAAGAAAATCCTCAATACCTACGATATCTTGTTCGATATTGAATACTTTATATCTATGGTGCTGAAGGCGTTCTCGAACCATAGCAAAACTTGCCTTTTCCAATATTCTGGTTATTTTTCTTCCTCCGTAGGCAGGATGTAGCCTAAGTCCTCTTGGTATGACTCCATTATTCCTGCATCGGCGAAGAAAATTAACCGAACACTCAGAGTGTGCCAGCTTCTTATATAAACTATCTAAATTTCTAAAATATTTTGGAACAGATGGCCCATACCTTGTGTCTAAATATCTTCTATAAGTTCCTTGTGGCATTACTTGTTATTTTTTCTTATTTTATTGGGAATGAAACCACAATATGTTTTTTTATTTTTTATTTCAACGTTTCGGTAGCGTTCCAGCTACCGTTGTCAAGATTAACTAATAATGAATTAATGAAAAAATGTTTGGTCCCTATCTGACACAACGAAAAAAATGTGTTTGTTGTCAAATTTTATTAAGGTCCATTCATAGTAGATCACACCTCTGGTAAAATGAGAAATAAAATATTTTATTTCATGACATTCTAACGATATGTAGTCCACTAGAAATGGAATCCAGTGAAGTGCACGTTCGAGGAACGGTTTTTATTGGGATAGTTTTGTAGTCTTAAACTTCAAAATATTATTGATTGTCTAGATGTCAAATTTTTTTCGTTGTGTCAGATAGGGACCAAAAAATTTTTCATTAGTTAATCTTGACAACGGTAGCTGGAACGCTACCGAAACGTTGAAATAAAAAATAAAAAAACATATTGTGGTTTCATTCCCAAGAAAATGAGAAAAAATAACAAGTAATGCCACAAGGAACTTATAGAAGATAAAAATACATAAGTAGAATGAAGCGAATAAAATGCAGAGTAAACAGTCTTAAGTACAGGGTGGCCAGATAAGAATGCAAAGTGCTGTATCTCGGAAACTATTCGTCGTACAGACTTGCAGTAAAAAATTTGATGACTAAAATGGCCAAAAGAAAATCCTGGAAATTATTTTCAGGTTCCCAAGATGGCCGCCAGAGGGCGTAACCGTCATCTTAAACTTTTGAAGTGATTTTTCACTGAAATCTACCTTGTGAATGTACCGAAAAAGTATATGCTCTTCAAAGTTGAGCATTATTCGAGTAATTTTTGTCCGAAACTTTTTGACGTATCTATTAAAATAAAGTGGTGGGGGGCGATTCAATGTTTTTTTAAATAAACAGCTGTAACTCCTAAACGACTGAACGGATTTCAAAAAACTTGGTCTTGTTGGAAAAAGCATTCATTGCTCCATGAAATTCATACTACCTATGATATATGTAATTCTCAGTGATGCCGCTAGAGCGCGTTTTTTGATATAATAACATAATATTACAAAATTCTCTAAAAAATTAAATGCAATAGTATGACTTTCTTTCCATAAAAATGTAGTGAAATGATACTTGAATAGGCTAGTGAAAACCGTATCTCGATATCTAATTCCTGACCTGAAATATCGAAGAAAGAAAATTACTTATCATACAATTTCAAAAAGACTTCGGTATTTATTCTTCCATGATTTTATAATAATCTTCCATTGAATAATAAAAGTATTATTAGTTTGAAAATTTAAAATATACGTGTAGGGACATAATAATCAATGCATATAAAATGCAAGTGCAAGGTAGGCAGAACATGAAGAGTAGGCCCTGGAGGAAAAACAAATGCCTAAAATCAACTTGTCAACAAATATTGAAGTTATACTTATAGATACAGTGTAATTTGTGTTTGTTGCACACACAAGTGAGGCCTCAAAACCATTAAAATGCCTTTTACAAATGATGAAGCTGTTGATATGATTGCGGTATATTTTGAATGTCTTCAAAATGCGGCATTGGCTCAAAGAGTATATAGAGCACGATATCCAAATCGGCGTTTACGCGATGCGAGAATTTTTCCACGTTTAGTACGAAATTTGCGTAATACTGGCAGGTTTCGACCTAAGTTGCGAAGACACTCGGCTAGAACAAGAGAAAACAGTATAGTTAATGTCTTAGCATACGTGGAAATGAATCCTCACGTTAGTACGAGAGCAATGTCTCACGAGTTGGGTATATCACGTACCACTGTTCTAAATATTTTAAAGGATCATGGGTAAGTTCATATGTCACTAAACACATAAACTCACATGTTTCACAATATGTTTGTTATTTCAAATTTTTAGACTGCACCCATATCATATGGTTTTACATCAAGCCTTGAATGACGAAGACTTCGACCGACGTATAGATTATTGTTATTGGATGTTGGGCATGATTAGGGAAAATAGAGATTTTTTATCCGAAATTCTTTGGACGGATGAGGCCACTTTTAGAAGTGATGGAAACGTTAATTTGCATAATATGCATTATTGGTCTGACAAGAATCCTCACTGGTTGCGCGAGGTACAACATCAAGGCCATTGGAGTCTCAATGTATGGTGTGCCATCCTTGGCGGAATGATTATAGGTCCCTATTTCTTTGATCAACCACTGAACGGTGCCGTGTTTCTTGATTTTCTGATAAACCAATTGCCTGTTTTATTAGAAAATGTGTCTTTGCAATTACGGCAAAATATGTTTTTGCAACTAGACGGTTGCCCAGCACATTTTTCAATAAATGTGCGAGAACATTTAGATCTAATATATCACCAGAGGTGGATTGGACGAGGTAGTCTATTTCCTTGGCCACCCCGATCCCCAGACTTAACCTGTTTGGACTTCTATCTATGGGGTCGATTAAAAGATATTGTTTACCGAATTCCACCAACAACGAGAGATGACATGAAAATACGAATGCAAGAGGCCATTCTTAGCCTGTCAAGAGAAGAAGTTGAAGCTGCTGTAATGTCCACGCATGAGCGGCTCCAACAATGCATTGAGTGTGATGGAAGACAGTTCGAGCATTTAAGGAGACATTAGTTTCATTTCAAAATCGGTCCTTTTTGCTTTTTATGCCCCTACACGTTCTTTACTTTATTGAGCTAAGAATACTTTTATCATTTGAAAATTATAAAGTTATGAATTTCCATCACTGATTCTTAAAGAAGACAAATAAATAAGAATAAATACATGTGTAATAGCGTCATTTTGAAATTTTATGATAACTACATTTTCTTTCTTCGATATTTCAGGTCAGGAACTAGATATCGAGATACGGTTTTCACTAGTCTATTTAAGTATCATTTCACTACATTTTTATGGAAAGAAAGTCATACTATTGCATTTAATTTTTTAGAGAATTTTGTAATATTATGTTATTATATCAAAAAACGCGCTCTAGCGGCATCACTGAGAATTACATATATCATAGGTAGTATGAATTTCATGGAGCAATGAATGCTTTTTCCAACAAGACCAAGTTTTTTGAAATCCGTTCAGTCGTTTAGGAGTTACAGCTGTTTATTTAAAAAAACATTGAATCGCCCCCCACCACTTTATTTTAATAGATACGTCAAAAAGTTTCGGACAAAAATTACTCGAATAATGCTCAACTTTGAAGAGCATATACTTTTTCGGTACATTCACAAGGTAGATTTCAGTGAAAAATCACTTCAAAAGTTTAAGATGACGGTTACGCCCTCTGGCGGCCATCTTGGGAACCTGAAAATAATTTCCAGGATTTTCTTTTGGCCATTTTAGTCATCAAATTTTTTACTGCAAGTCTGTACGACGAATAGTTTCCGAGATACAGCACTTTGCATTCTTATCTGGCCACCCTGTACAATTACACTATCCGGTTCAAAGTTCTATGGTGACACGTTATAATCTAGCAAGCTAAGGGATATTGACACTATAACACCTCCCCCCTTAGAAAGAAGCCTCCTGGGGAAGATTAATTCTCTCTTCTTTGGAGATGTCTTCTGTTTCCGATTTGAGAAATAATGAATCGTTAGCATAAAACGACTGTAAATGTTCATATTGCAATTCTAAATTACTAAATTCTTCGATTAAAGAAGTTATGTCATAAAAGTGAATAAAGGTGTGTTGACTTTTTTGTAAATTTGCCGGTCCTAATAGTATCGGTAAAATCCCTAGATTATGTGTAATTTCTTTTATTATTATTCCTTGTCCGACTGCGAGGAATCTGAAATGAAAACATAAGGTTTTTTTCGAGGTCGTTTAATGTTAGATAAATGTACATCATCTGCGGTGTTTCCGTGTCTAGGATTAATTTTTGCTGTTTTCTTATTTTTATTTATAGACTTAATAGTTTCTACTTGATACTTTGGTTTTGTTTTGCTTTGTTTTTGTTTGTTACGCATAAATACTCTAGTTGGTATTTCTTTGGGTAATTCTTCCCGATTTTGATTTGATTTTTCAATAACTTTTTCTTTATATTTCTGAATATTTTTATTTATTTCTGAATAAACTAGTTTAATTTTTTCTTTATGTTTCGAAACATAATCGTTCACTAATTGTTGTTCTATATTTATATCAAAAGCGGAATTATTGCAAATGTTACCTGTTATTATTTCAAATGGTTTTAATTTTGTGACAGAATGAATAGTATTATTGTATGCTAGAAGAGCATAGTTAACCTTTTGTTCTATAGGATCTTCCTTGTATTCGTTTTGGAGATTTAATAGTCTAATGTGTTCGATTATCGTTGAATGGAATCTTTCGGCTATACCATTAGATTCGGGGTGTTGGGAACTGATAAAATGAATTTTTATTTTATGTAATTGCAATAACTCTTTTACTAGTGAGTTTTTTAATTCTGTACCATTATCTGAGATTATCTCCGTTGGAATGCAATGATGAGTAAAATATTTTATCAAATTGTTAACAGTTTCTATACCTTCTGCAGATTTCATCTTATACATTTGACCGTACTTGGAGAAGGAATCTACTAAGGTTAAAAATTTTGTACCTTCTAAGGTTATAGAGTCCATATGTACAATTTGAAATGGGTGGGTTGCTGTGGGAGTTAGATTTAAGGTAGTTTTAATAGGGGTTCTGTCGTACTTTGTTAGTAAACAGATCTCGCACTCATTTATGTACGTTTGTATTTATTTTCGTTGATTCGGCCAATAGTATATGTTTTTTATCCGAGATTCTGTCTCGTCTAAACCTCTGTGATTGGTTTTGCTCTCATGATATTTTTTTATGATTTCCTTAATATCGTTAAGATCAGCATCTATTAACTTTTTTGTACATTTAATCATATTAATCATTGAGTTTTTGAAATGTGTCTGAATAACCACGCTTAATTTTTCATATACGGGGTCTTCGAAATAAACGTAATATTTTACCTTTGGAACAATTTATTCTTTAAGAAATTTAATAACGTCATTTTCGAAGTTGTTTTTGGAAAGTTGAATAAGCAATCTTTGTTTTGATTCAAATAGTTTAATTATTGTTGGCGGTGCCGGTTCGTAATTAACTTCTGAGATAATTACTTGATTTTTACCAAAATTTACAGGACAATCAACAATTGGAATACCTAAAACTGGATTTTCTAAATTAGTATGTACAGTTTCATTTTCATCTAATTCATTTTCTGAATCTTTATCATCTTCAGCTTCGACTATTGAAGATTCTGATTTTTGGGGATCAAGGCTTTTATTAAAATCCTCCATATAATCAAATATTACTGCTGACGATGTTCCTGCTTCATTTGAATTTAATTGAATTCTAGATAAAGCATCACAGTTTTTATTTTGGGTTCCCTTCTTATAAATTATTTCATACTCGTATTCAGCGAGTTTAAGGCGCCATCTAACTAATTTAGAATTTGGTTCCTTAAGGGAGAATAGCCACTGGAGTGGTCTATGATCACTGTATATCTTAAACTTTCTACCAAAAAGGTATGGACGAAAATATTTTACTGCCCATACAATGGCTAACATTTCTTTCTCTATAGTTGAATAGGAACATTCGGATTTATTTAGGGTACGACTAGCGTAAGCAACGGGCAAATCCGAACCAATTTTTCCCTGGCTCAATACGGCCCCTATAGCAAAATTACTGGCATCCGTAGTAAGGGTAAACGGTTGCGAGAAATCAGGGTACTGTAATATTGGCTCATTTATTAATAATGTTTTACAATATTCGAAACATTCCGAATAGTCAGAATCTTTATAATTTAAAACGACACCCTTTTTCAGGCGTTTAGTTAATGGTAATATAATTTTTGAAAGATCTTTTATAAATTTCCTATAATAACCCAAAAGGCCAAGAAATCCTTTAAGCTAAGTAGTATTTTTAGGAATTAGGTATTGTTTAATGGCTCTTATTTTGTCGGGGTTAGGCTTAACACCGTCAGGAGTGATAACATGTCCAAGATATGTTACTTCCTTTCTTAAAAATTCACATTTATCTAGTTGCAATTTAAGATTTGCGTCCCTTACTCTGTTGAAAACTTCCCTAAGACGAGTAATATGTTCTTGTAAACTTGTGCTAAATATTATGATATCATCTAAATATACTAAGCATGTTTCATTTTGGATGCCCCGTAAAATACTATCCATTATTCTATGGAATGTCGCGGGTGCTCCTTTTAACCCGAAACCCATGCGTAAAAATTCATAGTGTCCATTTTCGGTATTGAATGCTGTTTTTGGTATATCTTTTTCTGCTATTTGAATTTGGTGGAATCCCGACGCTAAATCTAAAGTGGAAAAGTATTGGCTACGGCCTAATTTATCAAGAAGTGCATCTATTAAGGGCAAGGGATAAGAGTTACCTATGGTTTTTTCATTAAGTTTCCTATAGTCAACCACTATACGCCATTTTTGTTGGCCAGAAGCATCGGGTTTTTTACTTACTACCCAAATGCTAGAGCACCAAGGAGAAGTCGACGGTCTTATTATATTTTGTTCCAACATACTCTGAATTTGTTTTTGTACCTCTTTGCGATGTACTTCTGGATACCTATAGGACCTTGTGTACACCGGTAATTCGTCCGTAGTATTTATAACATGCTTAATCATATGAGTAAATGTTAATTTATTTCCTTCTACATGGAATATATCTGAGTACTCGTTGATAAGTTTTAAAACAGTTTGTCTTTCTTCTGAGTTCATATGCTCAGTACGAATTTTATTAATATCAAATTTAATATTTTCTACGTTAAAGTTATTGAGATTTGGACACAGACTTTGTTCGTATTCATCGAACAATTCTGCTTCCACGGAATTTGACAAGTCCCAAGGACACTCAATTTCACTTTTATTCAAAATAGTGCAAATAGCCATATGGTTTTGCACATTTGTTATACATTGTGGAATTTCTAATTCCGAAATTTTCGTGTATGGCACCAATATTTGGCCATTTTTTACATTTTTAATATTTATTCTGACAACTTGTTCAGTCCTCGGAGGCACTACTATGCAATTCGTGGTCTGAGGGACCTTATAGTAATCAATTTTTATTTTTGTGTTAGGGGTAATAAGTACATTTTTATTTAAATCTATAGTTATGTTGAGTTTTTTCAAATTATCTACACCTAACAAACACTCGAATTTATCATGGAACTTAAATAAACAGAATTCCAAATCAATAGGTTTTTTAAGCTTGAATATACTTGATGCACTAATTTCTGCGCTAAAATTTTCTTGTGAGCTACCATGTGCGGTTGAAATTTCAAAAGGGTCAAATCGAATTGATTTTTTGAAATGTTTATTAGCTACTTAAGGTAATATAAAAGATTTCGTACTGCCGGTATCAATAAGAACTTTTAAATTATTTTCAGGAAGTATTATATAAGGCAGTTCGCTCTCTTTATTAGTTAAATTTAACAATTCAATAGTGTGTCTTTGTTGTCTTCCGAGGCTTTTTTGTCTAAAAAAGTGCGCTCGTCTAGATCATCCGGATGTTCCACTAATGGTTGTTCCCCTAAATTGTGCAATTCTTCAGCGATATAATTTCTGTTACTTTTATTAGAATTTTGCCTAAAGTAATTGGAATTATTACTTTGATTAGAAAAATTTTGGTTTCCCCTGAATGTATTCCGAGTTGAAATACTCATAGGAGTGGGGTTAGGAAAACTCCGATTTGGATTTGGTTTGAATACATTTGTAGTTTTTTCAAAATTTTGATTATTATTTATTTGACTTGTACTTGGTCTATGTTCATTATAAGAAGAATTAAATTTTGGTCGTGCATTGTGTTCATAGTTAGTAAGTTGCAAAAGTTTGTTATGTACATTATTATTTTCAAAAATCTACTTTTAGACGTGTTTAGAAGTTCAATATTCGTTTGAAAATCATTTGTTAACATATTTAAAGCTGAATTTAAATCTGGCGGGTTTTTCGTTCGCATAAGTGAACCCAGAGGCTCTCTTAGGCCACGTAAAAATACCCTAAGTGCAAAATTGCGAAAATATACAGTTAAATACAATATTTCCGTTCCACTAGCATGTGCTTTCAATTGTGAAATTTGAAGATTTAATAAGTGCTGAATTTTATCATAATAATTAAATGGTGAGTCGTTTCCTTGTCTCAAATTAACTATTTCTATGTTTAAGGTGTAAATGTCTCTCTTATCAGAATATGTGTTGAGTAAAGCATTTTTCAAATCTATCCACTTGGTTATTATACAAGACGAAATATTCACTGCTGCATTACCTTTAATTTTTGACAATATACTTGACATCAGATATTCGTTCTGAAAATCATGTATATCTGTCGTATTATAAACTTTATTAACAAGTTTTTCGCAAATTTCAATAAATCTTGGTAGTAATTGGGTATCACCGTGAAATTCGGGTACCATATCTAGGAATTCTTTCTTTAATACTGGAGTTGCCATTTTTACTTAGTTTTTATAAAGAATTCTTAAAATTGAAATCAGTTGAAAAAAGAAAAAAAAATCTGATAAATGTGAGTCGGAATTAGATTACTTTTCCAGAATTTTCAGAATAATCTGAAGAAAAATTTCTGTACGAACCTATGTATGACATGAAATGTACTTACAGCAAAATCAATTTTCGTTCCATGTGCCGGCTGCTTCAAGCTCGTCTCCAATGTCCTTTGAAGATATTGATGCACGGAAGTCCTCGATACACTTGAACACTTGTTGGGATACTAAATTCACCCAACGCGTCTTCTCGTTAGGTTACTCAATTCGCCTAACTTTCGCGACACACGGTATAAAGTTCAAATAGCCAATAAATCGTTGAAACGAACCGATATTATATCCGTTAATACCGTTTGACTATCCTACTGACTGCGCCACTTAAATTACGAAAGGCCGTAAGGTACTTTTTAAAAACTTTTATTTAAAAAAATACAATATGTCAAAGACGTTCGATTGGTAAAACAATTAATTCCAGACTGAAGGTAAAAATACATAAGTAGAATGAAGCGAATAAAATGCAGAGTAACCAGTCTTAAGTACAATTACACTATCCGGTTCAAAGTTCTATGGTGACACGTTATAATCTAGCAAGCTAAGGGATATTGACACTATAACATATATATACAACTTCACCACTAATCTCATTACTTGAAAATAAATAACACATAATCCTATATATATATACATATATATGAGATTATTTTTATTGGGTATGTGCAAAGTGTACTCTTTCAAATATTTATGAAAATAACGTTGTTAAGTTAATCCAAATTTTGTTCATTTATTTGATTTATTGATTTATTTAATTGAATTTATACGTCAATCAAATATATTTCAGATTGTATATTATATTGTTTTTTGAGTTTTTATTTATATTTATATACCAATGTTAGATTTATTACATTTTTTACAACATTTTACCATTTACCATTAAACTCACTTAGATATATACTCTTGAAAATGAACACGTAGTTGTTCGAAGGCTCGGAAATAAATTCTTAAAAGAGTACACTTTGGTATTATTGCCACATCCCCACAAAAATTCCTATCATAAATATATATATGGGATACTTTTTGTCGACTAATTAGGTATTAAACCAGAAATATTGGGGAAACGGCAAGTTTATAAAAGTGAACTCTTCTTACTAATTTTACAAGCTTTCGGAATCTTTTATTTCCATTATCAAGTAACAGTAAATTGAGGATATTAACATTGGTATAAGTTGATAAATATAGTTAAATGCAAAAATTGGTATTTGAATTTTTTAAAAAATTTTTTTAAAAGTTTATGTGAAATATTGTCATTATGACAGATAAACATTTTCATTTTTTCTTTTCTAATAAGTTACCAAAATTATGTGAAAAATGAAAAGTAAATGTTACGATAGATTATACTGAATAAGTAGACATGAACATTCTCCTTTTTTTAAATTTATTATAAATAATGTCAAAATATGAAAGTTTTTAATTTTTTTATTTTTTATCAAGAATTAGAATTTAAAATCTTATTTGTGTGATCAATAGTTAGTAAGTAGTGATAAATATCACTGAGATTATTATAGTCACTCTTCTTATTAATAGCATGAGGTTCTTGAGATATGTGAGCCATTTCTAAGAAAAGTCTTTTTTTAGCATTCGTTTGTATGTCTAAAATACTAACAGATTCAATCACTTTTATGTAAGCTTAAACGACTTTTTAATTTTTGACTGGTGTGGCCAATGTATTTACTATTACAATTTTTACATGGTATACAATATATTACATTTGAAAGATTGAGAATCGGAGTTTTGTCTTTCAAATTGGTCACACTCGTTTCTCCCACGGCTTCCTAATGTCTCATTCTGTGGCACCCATATGTGAAACGTGTCAGGCTCCAGTGTCAGTAGTGCATGTGCTAGTGGACTGTACTCGTTTTGCTCATCAAAGAACGCTGTATAATTTACCGAATAAAATCACTGACATTATCGGTGAAAAATGTGACGTTCAAAAATTGTTACTTTTCCTGAAAGCGGTCAACTTACTGGATAAAATTTAATAGTTATTATAGTATACAATATGTATGTATCTATTATTATACCAAATGTTCATAAATTGTTGGGCGCTAATAACCCTAGGGGTTGATGCGCGTTTAAAATTGCAAAATAATAAAAAAAAAGAGTTAAAGATAAAACTGATATTCTTAATCTTTCAAATGTAGTATACTGTATCCCTTGTAGAAATTGCGAGGATAAATATATTGGTCACACTAGCCAAAAATTGAACAATCGTATTTCTCTCCATAAAAGTGATTCCAGATTATATCCCGATAGATGTGCTTTGGCCAGACATATAATTGATAAAGACCATTTTATGGATTTTTATTCTGTCAGTATTTCAGCAAAATATCATCAATAAAAAGAGTAATCATAAAAATTTGAGTGATATTTATTACTACCTTTTGTCTATTGATAAGAAACATGAAAGTCATCAAATTTCAAATTTGTCTATTTCAAACATTTGAGGTTGAAATAACATCAGGCAATTAAAAAAAAGAAGATGAACCTTACCAATCTCTATATTTTTAGATATAGATTAGTTATAATTTTATACTTGTTTTTATTATATAAAAAACAAATGAATAGTTATGAATCATACGATTTTTTTGACATCACCTAGACATTTATTTTTTTTTTAAATTTAAATCAAAATTATTGTTAGATGTATTTACCATTTGAAACAACTTATTATAATACAATCTTGAATACTATCCTTGAAAATGGAAATAAAGATATTCCGAAAGCTTGGAAAATAGTGAGAAGAGTACTCATTTTACAATTTTTCCGCTTCCCCTGTTCAGGAAACGAAAGTTTTAAATTTTTGTCGCGTAACACACATCATTTTCGCATGTTTGAGGAAAAGGTCTACATGCCCAATGGCCAGTATATCAAGAAGTTTCGAACGGTAAACGAACGAATTCGAGACAAAACCGGTGAGATATCCAAAACCGAGTGAATAAAGTGTGCCAGAACATATCCTCAACCATCCCAGGCACCTAGATACGGACAGCAAATATAGCTTCACCAGGTAGGAACCTTTTATAGTTTTTTTCCCCATTATACTTCTTGCGTTGATGATGTGTTACATTTTATTAAATTTATAAAACCAATATAGATACAGTCCACTAACATTTTTCATATTTCCAGCTTTAACATCCCCAATATTCCTGTATATATATATATATATATATATATATGGGTATGTGGCAATAAATATCAAAGTGTACTATTTTAAATATTTATTTTCCGAGCTTTCGAACACTATGTATTCATTTTCAAGGAATTATTAAACGAGATTAGTGGTAAAGTTGTAAAGTAAAAAATATAGGTATATGTAATAAATCATTCAAAATATCTTTCAATAAACATAATCCCAATTATAAAGTTGGCAAATAATTAATCTCAAATTAAATTATATATCACTTTCTAATTGAATTATCTCTCACAAAAGTGACAGCAAGTTATACCCTGACAGATGTGCACTTGCTGAACATGTATTTTATAAAGGACATGTCATGAATTATCAATCTGCTAAAGTATTGACAACAGAAGAAAATTATAAAAAGCGTCTGATTTTAGAAACGTCATATTTCAATCAAGATGATGATTGCATAAATAAAAAAACAAACTTGAATAATCCTAGCGTAATCTATACGTATCTATTAGAATTTGAAAAACAACAAATAAAAAAATAAAAAATTTTAAATTTCACTTATATTTTCAGAAAAACCTATTAAATTGACTTATTGATCATAACATCATAGTATGATAAATTAACAAAATTGGATTAACTTAACAACGTTATTTTTAATGTCGATATATATATGTTTTTTGAAGTTTGTTTAATTTTTTGGAAGATATTTTGAATGATTCATTACATATACTTATATTTTTTACTTTACAACTTTACCACTAATCTCGTTTAATAATTTAAGTATTTTATACATGATATTCTTTTTTAAAATCTTACCATAACTTCGATGTTTAATTTTAGCTCGGAAAATGAATATTTAAAAGAGTACACTTTGGTATTTATTGCCACATACCCAATAAACATAATCCTAATTATAAAGTTGGAAAATAATCTCAAATTACATACATATGGGTTATTACCAAACCATTTCAAGAACTTAAACTTGCGAAAGAATACAATAGAAGATGCTTTCTCTTACAATGCAGAAAAAAGAATATTCTCCCAGAATTTTTAGAAAATAACATCAAAAATATAGACAAAATACTTATACGTCAGGAAGAAGAAACAAATAATAGTTATTTTATCTATAATAGGTTAGTTAATAAGCTTTTAAATAATGAAATTATTTGTAATCAGAAAACAATATATAGACTTGAAAATAACCTTACAAAATTAAAAAGTCAAATAATTAACACAACTAATGAATTCTTCTTTGATAATTTTTCTGGTAGACAACAAATTATTTTTTCAAATTAAAAACAAACAACAAAACAAACTTAATTTTTTAATTAACAAAAAAATTAATTCTGTTCTTAAAACACAAAACAATTGGATAAAAAATATCTCTAATATAGATATACCTAAGGATATTCTACAATTTTTATCACTAGGCCCAAAATTTAGAATTGAACCTATTATTACAAAGGACATTTCAATTAAGACTATGTTAGCCAGTATTGATTACTTATCATCTTTTATACAAAATGAGAACAAGAGAGAAATATCGTGATTGCTAAAACAAATGTTTTAACTAATCATATTCATAAACCAAAACAATCTTCTGTATTTAGACAATTATTATATAGAACAAAAAGATTTTTAAAAGAAAATACCATCTGATAAAGGAAATGTTACAGTTATAATGGAAAAACAACAATATTTAGATTTATCTGAGGAACTAATTGATAATAATATATCATATAAAAAACTTACTAATGATCCTACCTATAAAATAACTAATTATTGTAACAAATTGATAAGGAATTATTTAATAAAAAATATATTGACAAGAATACAAAAGTTAAATTAACCAACTATAACGGTATTCCTGCTAAATTTTATTGTTTACCAAAAATACACAAACCTACGTTATCTGCTAGACCAATTATAGCATCAATAAACACCCCAATTGAACCTCTTACTCTTTGGTTTACTGAAATATTAACAAAATCTTATGATTACGACAATGAATATTACATTAAAGACTCCTTTGAAATTAGCAAAAAATTTAATGATATCATATTACCACCGAATTATGTCCTTCTTAGTTTAGATGTGGTATCCCTTTTTAGTAATGTTAACTTAAATATATGTTTAACAGCCCTTAATAAAAAATGGAGTGATATAAGTAAAAATTGCAAAATTAATAAAGAAACTCTTACAAAATTAATAACATTTATTTTCAATAGTACATATTTTTCATATAATAATATAACTACCAACAAATATTTGGAACACCTATCTCCCATATTAGCAGATTATGTAATGGATAACATTTTAGACCTTGTTATATCTGTTTTACCATTTAAATTGTTTTTCATCAAAAAGTATGTGATGACTTAATTTTATCTCTTCCCGTGAGGAAATCAATAATATACTTTTTGACTTCAATAGCTTTGATCCTCATATACAATTTACAATACAAACATTGGAGAAGTGGTGACAAGGATGTTTTTCTAGCATTTAACACTATATTTTGCGACTCGTGACCGAAGGACATGGTTGTAAAGAAGGAAGACAATTTGAACATCTCATTAAATACGACTAGTTATTTGTTCCTAACGGAAATCGAAATATTAGCAAGTTACGTTACTTTATGTACACACTGTATAAGAAGTTGTTACATGTAAAACACCTAAAAATTGACCAAAATTATATTACAAAGGACGTATTTGGCGAGTTTGAAGAATTGACAGTATTCAGAACAGGAAAGTAAAGTTTCATTTATTTAATAACCAATAAATTTGAACAAATACCAGAAAAAACATCTGGAAATAATAATAATAGAAAATATTTTTTTAAAAGTAGCATCGTAATTTGCAATATAGTTTAGACCGGCATAAAATAAAATATATATATTTTTTATTCAAATTAACGTGCTCGGCTACTATGGCCACTTGCACAGGAGCGGTTACAATATATTAAGTATAAAATAGATCAATATTACAATAATACAATATGAATGCACAGTAACAGAATTGTTCAAAAGTTTATGGTGAAGTTGTACATCTTTGAGGAATTGGAGTAGAGAGGTAATTTGTTTAGAGTTGTAGAGGATTTATTTGTAGTTTAGGCTCAGCTGAAACTGTTGTCTTTGGACGGTATATTTGTGACACTCGGTCAAAGTGTGCTTCATGGTTAGATTAGAGTTGCAGTTGGAACAAATGGGTCTGGGGGTAGTAGACATTAGGTATCCATGGGTAAGTCTTGAATGGCCCATTGTTACTCTTCTTATCGCAGTTAAGTCGTGCCTTGAGAGACTTGCGAAGCAACTAGGTTCGACGAAGGGTTGTGTCAACAGTGTCCCAATGCTGCTGCCATGTTACTTTGGATTTTCTTTTAAATTGTGATCACAAATCCTTTCCAATAATTATATTGTCGGTGACGGTAATTGAAGTTGCAATTTTTGCCTGTTCGTTGCCCTCAATGTCAATGTGGGAAATTAAGGTAACTGCTATTCCTTGGGATGATATAAGTTGGTAGGAGTCATGTACAGATTGGACAATAGGATGTTCGGTGAATATATTATGGATGGATAATATTGAAGCAAGTGAGTCTGCACATATGGCAACGAGCTTTTAAGGTGGAGAGATTGAAATAATGGCCTGTAGAATGCTGAATAGTTCGCCTGTGTGAACGTTACAAGTTAAAGGGATTTGGGAAGATTTTATGGCAATTTGTAACGTTGTTACTGCGCAGCCTACTCCTGTTTCATTTTTAGATGCATCATCAGGAGTCATGTACAGATTGGACAATAGGATGTTCGGTGAATATATTTTGGATGGATAATATTGAAGCAAAGAGTCTGTACATACGGCAACGAGCTTTTAAGTTGGAGAGATTGAAATAATGACTTGTAGAATGCTGAATAGTTCGCCTGTGTGAACGTTAAAAGTTAAAGGGATTTGGGAAGATTTTATGGCAATTCGTAACGTTGCTACAGCGCAGCCTACTCCTGTTTCATTTTTGGATGCATCAGTGTATAGTATTGAATCATATTGGATATTAGTTGTTATGTCAAAAAAATCATTTTTAATTAATTGTTTGAGTGTTGTGTGCTTGTTGTGTCTCATAAGGGATGTGTTAAATTTAGGAAGGTTGATAGTCCATGGAGGAGTAGAGGGAATAGATAGTGGACTAGTTTGTTTGAGGTTAACGCCGTCAAGCAGCTGTGATGAAATCAAAGGGACCGGTTTTAATAATGACGTGGTTGAGAAGTTGTGAGATGTGTTAGAAGTTGGTGTGAAAAGTGGGTAGACAGGATTGAGAGGGTATACGGAGGCTGCATAAGAAAGCAGAAGTTGCTGCCGTCTGATCCAAAGTGGGGGCTCATTAGCTTCGCAGTAAAGGCTTTCTGCCGACTAGATCGAAAAGCACCTAAACAGAGGCGTAGAGCTGTATTATGCACCGAGTTTAAGAGATTGAGATCAGGATTTGCGACCGTCTACTAAATTTAATAATTTTGGTTTGAGAAAAAGTTAATCCTAAGAGACTTATATTTTTACTGAAGGTGTTCATTGCTAACTGCATTAGATTAGTTGTAGTTGAAATAGTCGTTCCATGACCGTGAATAACCAAGTCGTCAGCACTCAAGGCATACTTTATGGGAGGAAGGAGATCAGAGCAAATATCGTTTATTGCTAGATTGAATAGAGTGGGGCTTATAACCGATCCTTGGGGAACGCCATCAGTCTGGCTGTAGGTTGAGAAAATTCCATTAGTGAAGACTTTGTATGTCCTTGAAGTTAGGAAATTCCGAATAAAATAAAATATATGTCCGGAGATATTTAGTAAAGTTAGTTAATTTAGAATTGCCTGTCTGCTAACAGAATCAAATACACCGTTGGTATTCAACCAGAGATATGGGATTGGAGAAGAACCAGATTGTCTTAGGTCGATCTATTTTTTCGGAATCCCGACTGTTCTTTTGGGCTTAAATTATGATTATAGAGAAACCATCGAAGTCGCCTATTAACCATCTTTTCTAATCATTTGCACATGGTGCAGGTAAGTGATATTGGACGGAAAGAATTCGGAGAGGTAACAGCTTGTTCAGGATTTTTAATAGGAATTATCGTAGAAGTACGCCATTGGTTAGGGAAGTGGTTGGTGGTCCATATTAAATTGTTAATTTCTAGAAGCTTGTGTAAACCTATACTGGAGAGTTTATTAAGAAATATATACGGGATGTCATCAGGACCGGAGGCAGTATTTTTGCAGCTATTAAGAGCTGAGGTAAGCTCGAAGAAGGAGAATAAGCAGTTAAGAGAGGTAATATCTTGCGATAAAGTTATAGAGCATGGATAGGGAGCTTTATCTAAAGAGGGAGGTGTGAAATTAACTTCACATTTGAATTTTAATTCCAAGCTTTTTACCAGAATGATTTCTTCATTTTCGCTTACTAATGTATTGTTGTAGGAGAGAAAGGGAATTTTTAAGTTATTTAATAAAAATGAGAAATTTTGATTAGATATTTGGAACATAAATCAATTCTTAAAAAAGGAAAATAATAAGAATAATAATGAATTTGGAAAGTTGAAGTTTGTAATGTTTAATTAAATTGTTGAAATAAATATTTGGAAATAAATTGAACTAAAAAATAATTTAAATATTGAACCCAAATACCTGAGATTAGAGTTTTGTAATAAATTAATAATTAAAATCAAATAAATAATAAAAATAATAAATAATTATATGAAAATTAATAAAACAAAAGTTAAATATCATAAACTGATAGAGCAATTATATAAAAACAATATAAAATGGCGCCCAAGGTGAGGCTAAGTAGAATTTAGATATAGTTGAGAATTAATTATTTATATAACGTATGTGAAATTTCGAAACAGTGACAATAACAAAAAATTAATTTTTTCAGAATTAATCATAGAAACAGTTTTTTAGAAGAAAATAATTATTATTGTTATCTCAAATATAAATCATAATGAATACCAGGTATAAATGTTTAATGGATAGTTCTAAAGATATGAGTGAGGAAAGTGATGAGAATGAATGTATTAAAGTAGAATATATGCAAGAAAAGGACAAGTAGTAGGAACAAATGAAAAATTACAAGAAACGACATTAGAGGAGATGGTAGATAGAACGAAAGTGGAAGAATCAAGACAGATGAGCAAATAAGTTAATATAATAGATATGTTGAATATGTTGATGAAAAATATGAAACAAGGACAAGATGAATTAAAAAACAAAATGGAACAAGGACAAAGCAAACTGGAACAAGGACAAACCAAAACAGAAAAGAAATTACAAGAAATGGAGAAGAAAGACATTAGAAAAGATATTTGAAGAGGTACAGAAAAGGTTGGAGAGAAATATGGAATTACAAATTATGAAAAACTGTTAACAAATTAGAGAAGAACTTGTTAAAGAGCAAGAGAAATTCAAGATAGAAGTAATAGAAGAGATGGGTAAGGAAGTGATTCAAAGACACGAAGAAATCCAAAAGCAGATAAAAAGAATTAAAAATGGAAAACTGACAGAAAATAAGAGAATTAAATAAAATATATGAAGGAATTATCAACAAAATTCATAATCAAACTATGCAAACATAGGAAAGCAGTCTAAAATATCAGCAATCAATAGAAACTATGGTGCAAATTATAAAACAGCAATTCCAGGAACAGGATAATGAAATAAAAATAATGGAACAGAAAGTAGATGATGAGTCGCAAAGACATGTTTATATTAGTGGAATATCAAGAAACCAAAAAAATATTAGAAGAAATGGTCGTAGAAAAAGAAGAATTGTTGATGGAATTGAAAAAAGAAAAGAAAGAAGGAAAAACGATAATATATTGGTAGAATGGAGGAAATAATCACAAGTTTGATGGCAATATAAAGAAATTACATCGAAAAGTTTTTTATAAATATTATTGAAAATAAGGTGGAGTACATTCAGGAAATAGCAGAAATGAAAGAAGTTATAAGAGAAAAAACATTTGTCTCAAACTTGAAAAACAAGAAATACCCATCAGCACAACAATTAAGACAATTTATCGAAAAGTATATAATAGTCTAAACCGAATACGTTACCGTAAAATCAAAACCACAACATCTTATAAAACTCGCTAATGAAAATTAGTCATAAATTATTACCTTTTTTTTACTGTTCATAAAGTATGACATTACGCACACTAAACAGTGCGTTAGGTAAAATATGTCAAAAATAGTAATTAGCAACAAAATTAAACGTTTTATTTTAAATTAGCTTTTTTTATCTTTTTCTTATTTATATTAGTGGATTATTTTACACACATGTATCCGTAAAAATATAATTCCGTTATACTGATTTTATGTTTAAATTGAAAATTTACATACCTTCCTACCTTTGCTAAGAATATGGAAACAAATGTCCGCATAACATGAATGGGCCATGTGGATAACGAGGTGTCTTTATCACCTCCAATTATGTGGCAACGCTGTCGGAGGCGGCAAAGATAACAAGATATATAATTTTTGGAGGTGACATAGTACTTTCTGTGTTTCGTATATATGTGTATATAGGACCCGTTAAAATCTAAAATATATTTACCCCTCTCAAGGGATCCGGATTCGTCATCATTTGACCACCCCATATATAACTTTTTCTGGATGTAAGCCAATGGGAAGACCCGGAGGCCAGGTCGTTTTTTCCATATACCGATATTAAGGTCTATTCGAATAAAGTTAATTTTGATTGAAATTTAAATTTTACAAAAAATGTTTTTCAAAATCTAAGAGGTAGGCATACATCACACTTAGGTTATTCAGGTCAGTTTTTTTATTAATGCAATTATTTTCTTGTGAAATAAATGCGGTTTCTAAAAATAGACGTTTTTTATAATTATTTTCTGTGATTAATACTTTGGCTGATTGATAATCAATTGAATGGCCTTCATAAAATGCGTGTTGCAAAATTTAAATTTCAATCAAAATTAACTTTATTCGAATAGACCTTAATATCAGAAATAAACATTTTAAAAAAAAAATTTTTATTGAATGTCATTGTTTTTTGAGTTTAATTTATATTGAAGTTTATGTCAAAAAAAATGTTTTTAATATATTTTTACAATTATACCTACATCCTCGTTTAAATAATGTAAGTAAATTTATTCATTAATTTATATTAAAATTTGACCATATATCTTAATAATTTCCAGTCCTTAAGAATGAATATGTTATATTCGAAAACTTGGAATACATTTTAAAAAGAGTATTCTCTGGTATTTTCTTGCCACATCCCCACATAGTTTGCAAATATTTCTAGTAATTTATATATACAGTGTGGAAACCACTTATGGAATAAAATTCTTTATGTCATTATTTTAGAAAATTATAAATATATATTTTAATACATTAAAATAAATTCTCAGAATGCTCTCCACCCAGTTGTTGGCAATAGCACAGTCTCCTATAGAACTCCTCCTTAACTTTGTTTAAAGGCGAAATATTCCGTATTTCTGTAGTTATCCTGTCTTTGAGGTCTACAATGCTAGTTGGTTGTGTTACATATACTTTGTTCTTGAGATAACCCTACAGAAAAAAATCTAACGGCGTAAGGTCTGGCGATCTAGCTGGCCACTCAATAGTACCTCTTCGTCCAATCCATTTATTGCGGAAGATTTCATCTAGATAAGTTCTTACCATTAAAGCATAATGGGGTGTTGCCCCGTCTTGCTGGAACCAAACATTTTCATTCGGTAATCTACGATCTATTGCGTTGGGATATAAGTTTGCCAACGCAGGAATAAATTCATTTCTAAGCATATTTAAATATTTTTCAGCTGTCAAATTTCCATCTATAAATAAAGGACCAATAATATGGTCGCCTATGATACCGGCCCAAACGTTCACCTTTTGAGGGTACTGAGTATGTGTCTCATGCATCCAATTAGGATTCTCTGCTGACCAATATCTACAGTTCTGTCGGTTTACCTCTCCATTCAATGTGAATGTTGATTCGTCAGAAAAAAGAATGGTACCAAGAGCTATCTCATTTTTGTTCAGCTTATTCATCAATCTTTCGCAGAAATCCATTCTACGATCTGGATCGTCTTCTGTTAACTCCTGCACAAAAGTTAATTTATTGGGATGAAGTTTTTCTTTATGAAGACATCTTAGAACAGTTGTATGACTAACATTATCTTCACGGGCAATTTGACTTGAAGTTGGATTCTCTTCGACACTTAACATAATATCCACTTTCACATCATCTTCAACGAAGTGTGATTTTCTTTTCAATGGTTTGACATGTCCAAGTTCTCTGAATTGTGTATGAATTTCAGACACAGTACTTTGTGAAATATTAGGCAATTCGGGATACCTGTGATTAAATAAGTTTGCCACTTGAACTTGACTTCTGCAGTTATCTCCGTACCCGATCATCATTAAAATCTCCATTCGTCGAGTCTCAGTTAAATATTTCATTGTTATGTCGACAAGGAAAGAGTGTTTGACAAAGATTTTACTATTTCAGTATAAACTGTCAACACATCAACAACTGACAGAATAGAAAACAATCCCCATTATTTACCGATTTTGTCTAATTATTGGCGTTTTTAGGCAATTTTTAGGTATTTATGATAAAATTCATGGGCGTAGCAGGTTTTGTTTAATATACAAATACGTCTAATAATTAGTTAGTTTAAATTTTTGATAAATCCATATTTATCTAATTTAAAAAAGTACCAATATTTCAAGTGTAATGAATTATTGATTTAAAAATTTCACCCTGTATAATGCATAATTGACCGTACATTATTCAGTTTGTTGGAATCGGTTCATTAAAAGGATTTCAAAAATATGCAAATATACAGGGTGTTTCATTAAAAAAACAACACCGACTATGGCATACTTGCGTGAATCACCCTGTACATTTAAATTTATCTTTACATAACGCACAACTCAATTCAAAAGTTGACGGGTCTCAGCATTTTTTATAATTTTCTAAAATAATGACATAAAGAATTTTATTCCATAAGTGATGAGGCCTGAAGACCGAAACAGCTGTCCCAGGATGCGAACCGATTGAATGAAAAATTAATTCGACTCCATTTTTGATATATATATTAATATATTTTCTTTAACCATTGATTATAATTCTTATTTGATTTTTGTTTCTTGGGTATATGGTTATATGATAAAAATTAATCAAAAAACTTTATAATATGGATTACGTTTATTGGGTATGTGGCAATAACTACTAAAGTGTACTCTTTTGAATATTTATTCTCGGAGCTTTCGAATACTACGTATTCATTTTCAAGGACTAAAATTAAAATTCAAAGTTATAGTTACAATTTAAAAATCAATATCATATATAAAATACTTACATTATTAAATGAGATTTGTGGTGAAGATGCGAAATAAAATAATATATACGAGTATATAATAAATCATTCAAAATATCTTCCAAAAAATTAAATCAATAAACTTCAAAAAAACAATATAGACATAAAAAATAACGTTGTTAAGTTAATCCGAATTTTGTTCATTTATCATACTATGAGGGCGATAATTCAATTATAGGTTTTTCTAAAAATATGAATGGAATTTGAAATTTTCTTATATGTTGTTTTTCAAATTCTAATAGAATTCTATTATAATTATAATAGAATTCTGTTCGCCAAAATGTATAGTTCATGACCGGCTTCTGAATTACTGAGTTCGTAACCATATTATCAAAAGCGAGAAATAAGCTGCCTGCATTGGGAATATAATGTTCCTGCGTTCAATAAGGATTTTTATAAGACAGAAAATAATCTTTTTTATAGAACTAATGAATATTGCCACGATAGCAAACAACTGACTAGCATCTAAAAAATATGTATTCTAAATTAGCAATTTAGCTTCCAGTAGAAGAATAAAATCTTGTCTAGACCAAAACCCGACTTCACTACTTTAAAATAATCATCATCCAAAACAGCTGATTTAGATTCCTAGGAGAACCAAATCACTTTTTGATATCAGTAAATAATTTTACCATTTCTACAATTAATACTCTGCTACTTTCGTAAAACTCGTATTCGTATTTTGGTTTAGTGAAGGTACTTTATAAAAATACTTCACTAGGTACTACACTAAAGAGATTTCAGTAAAGCAATCTTTACTGCCATAGCACATATTTGTCTTAGTGCCTATTTTAATAGATTTTTTGGCAGGAATAGCGAAAAAACTTGCTGTGGGGATGAAATTTTTTTCTCGGTGTAAATACAGCTATTTAAGTTTACATTTGGTGAATAGTTTATTATGATAAAAAAAATAAATACCGTATCTACCTTCTACTTAACTTTAAAAAATGTAACAGGTTATCAAAGACCTAAAGTACAGACTTGCTGTTCGTTGAGAGACATGATGATTAGAGTGTCAAAATTTTAAATTACAAAATTTTAATCATTAAGATAATTAGAAAATAATATACATCACTGCATTACAAAAAAAATAGTATTGTTAGAAAAGAATAGTAGTTGGTACGCCAGTGTGCTTCTCCGGTGGCTATTTATGGAATTGGAATGACCTCACCCACGCGCGACGACGGCTTTGGACCTTCCGTCCGTATCATACATTACTGAACATTAATTCTGCATCCAAAACATTGAGTGTACATCTTTCTCAAAGAATCATTCTCGCAGAAATCTTGACTTCAAGGTGGTGAATTACTCAATGTTTCGTTGCCTCAGGAATTTCCTCCCGCGACGGCCTCAGGCAGATAATCAGGGTGTTGGAATCTTGGGAATCCAACTATCTCTGAATATCCCAGAACATGTGGGTGCCTCCAAGATGGCTGCCCTATTATCAAAAAAACACTGATATAAATTAAGAGGTCGGCAAATCTGGGAATAATGTACCGCTCAACGACTCTAATTTTAAGAAAAATATTCAGACCATTACCTCCTTGTTACAAGAAAACCACTTTTATCAGTCCTCACTGACTGATAGCAGGTGCTCAGCAATGCCAGAAAACGGAAAAAACCATTGGTTTCCTCATCCTGTCGATGTTTACAACCATGAATGAATTAACGTGGAAATAGACGAACTGCAAGTTTTTTGTAAACCTCAACGGCCAGTCAAGTTCTGATAATCCCTATAATATATTCGTATTTTCGGCTGACTAATGGAATATGTCCAGTCCAAATAACGAACTCCGAACCCACCTGAGCTGGCTTAGTGAACTTCAGATTCATGTAGTAATCAACCTAATTGGTGAAGTGTGAAATGTCAACGTCAACCTAACCAAAAATAGTACCTATGATAACTGTCATTGGGTGACATCCAAAAATCAACACAAAATCCAATTCGCGGAAATTTTTCCGATAGTGGGCGCTGCAGTATATGTCAAAGCTGTCATTGGAATAAGGAAAACAATAAACAAATCCATTTCTGTTTTTCTGTCCATTTGATTAAATTTCGAATTTTGGACGATTAAGGTGTTTTGTGAGAGATGGTGCTTGTTAAAATTGGTTTGGTGGACATTTTAAAATACATTGGAGACAGAAATCGGCTGATGGTAGAAGGCGAACAGGTTTTCAAATCATAAATAACACTGAACATCAAAATACTTTATTGAAATGAGTGAAATTACCTTTATAATATGTTTCTAAGCAGTGCTTGATACACACTGACAAGTATTCGGAAATATGTTTCCTAATTTTTAAAATGTTTTACCACACTTTGCATAATTTTGGATCTGTTGGGAAGTTATGTATTGATACATTTGCATCTTTTTACTGATTCCATTGCGGCACAGAGCAATATACCTCTTGCTCTTGCTGGTCATTATTAGAGTCTAAAAAGTATTCCGATAAAACAAACTTCACCAAACTCTTCTAGAAATCAAGTAAACGATATTTATACCTTGCTCAATATACACGTACTCTAATGGGGATTTGGTTTGTTTTCCCCATTCCAAAGCTATAAAATTTTGAAAGTAGGTGTCGCACCCTTTGCTCGTTTTCGCGAATAAGATGTTTGCAATTAAATTATTACCAAACAAAGATTAAAATCAACGATCAAGCTTATTTATCTCATATCTGAAGTCATCCTGAAACATTGTTTACTTATAGTGTGCACTGTCCTGTCCAACAGGTTACCTCAATCAAATGTAAACATTGGATTGAACGCAATATATAAATAATTCTATTACTATCCTATACTGGTAGGTAAACACTATTTTATTTACATAGGTATTTAATCAAAGTTTTAATTTTTTAGGAACTTGTGTAGCTGTTAATTAAACTACTGCTACTGTTCCAAGTGCAATAATGTGTGATAATTAATAACAATACTTTGTGTACATAATCCAGTGCTCGTTTAAGCTGAATATTTAATTAGAATAAAATATGTTTCAAAGTAGACAAACACTCAGTCCTGATTATTATTTGTTAACTGTTTTTATATTTCAAGTATTCAATTAAGGTTGACTAAGTGATTAATTGAAACTTCTATAACAAGACAAACATTTTTTTTAACTATTCTAACTCCCTGTGATTATGATCATGCACAATTTCCTACAGATATCTCGAGTCTATTCTAGAAATAATTAACTAGATTTGACTGATATTAACTTTTTACAGTGTGGTATTCCCTATCTCCCCAATAAAACACTTAATTTCTTTACTTAAACAATCTCTTTTATTTATTATCCTCTGTACATCTCCGTCCGCACACACAGTCGGTATTCAACTGCCCGTACGATTAATTATATTCCTATCGCCTAGTCATCAAATAATTACATCATAATATCATACAGTTCAATACATCACATCTCTTCCTTTGTTATTAATTAAGGTTAATTATACATGAATAATACCCATACCGTGCATATGTCAATATCTAATTTTATTTCAACTAATTTTTATACTTCAATCCCTACTAGAAGCTTAATCTAAATTAACAACCGTATTTATTTTATTCGTTTAACAATGATAACAATCAATAAATTAACAAGCATAAGAATACATATAGTATAAACAAAATAACAGTAATTATAAACAAGAATAAATATATAACTAAATCTAACTGATAGCCTAATGCTATCCTTATCCTGATCTTCCATCAACTGTTAGAAGAGATACGTATTGCTTCGTTCGTTCGAGGCTGTAAAAAATGAGTATATATATATATATATATATATGTATATTACAATGATATCATGTTAGTTTTGCTTATCATTATCCTCATTTGCTACTCGCCACTGACCCTCTATCTTTTTTAGGTGAACTATATTTCGCCTTAATTCCTGACCTGTTTGAGAGTCTTGAATTGTAACATCTCCTCCTTGTTTCTCTATTACAGTGTGTGGGGTAGGATCGTAGTCTGGAGTTACTTTATTTGACCTGATTAAATTTTTTTGATAAACTTTATCGCCGATATTTATATCAGTATTATTAGCTGCCTTCCGTTTCCTATTCTCGTTTTCTCTGCCTTTCTCTTTTTGTATTCTATCCCTATCGATTGTTTCATCGTCGAAAACGCTATGTTGGTTATCTATGACGCTAGGTAGTTTGTCTCTAAATTGGCGCCGATAAAATAGTTCACTGGGAGTCTTTCCCGTAGTTGCATGTGGTGTGCTGTTGTACATCATGAGATAATCTACCAGTTCTTCATGCCAATTAGTCTTAAGGCCTTGACTTATCTTCAGCCGTTTGAGGATATCCCTATTCTGCCGTTCTACCTCTCCGTTCATCTGAGGCCAGTATGGGATCGAGTGGTATATTTTAATGCCCTTTTCTCTACAAAATGATTTTATTTCTTCGCTTGTGAATTGCTTGCCATTATCACATGTAATCGATAACGGGAACCCTAGTCTCGAGAAGATTTCTTTAAGGACGTTAATAGTGGTTGTAGATGTTATAGTTCTCATAATTTTAATTTCTTTATATCTACTAAAGTAGTCTATAATGACAAAAAGATATTCCCCTTTAGGTAGTGGACCCATAAAGTCTATGGCCACGTCTATCCACGGAGCTGTTGGAATTTGTCTCCTTTTCATGGGATAGGGAGGGTCAGAAGCCGATACTAATGTGCAACCCTTGCACGCTTTAACTGTTTTTTCGGCTTGGTCGTCGATTTTGGGACACCAAACTTTTGTTCGAAGCCTGCTTTTCATGGCAACAATACCTGGATGACCCTCGTGTGCTGAATCCAGAACCCGTTGTCGAAGTTTTTCTGGAATAACAATTCTCGTACCTCTTAAAAGAATCCCATCACTAAAGCAAAATTCTTCTTTGAATACTTTACAGTATTTGATCGGATCGTTCCAAATATCTTGCTCAAGGCCTTTTTTTAATTTTAAAATTTCTTGGTCCGCTTCTGTGTTCTCCTTAATTTCTCTTACTGTGACAGCAACAGGACAAGAGTGTGCCACAATTTGGTGCACTACGTCGTGACTCTCAAATGGTTCATGTACTTGCCGCTCACAAAGACGAGATAACGGGTCTGCAATATTAGTTTTCCCTGGGCGATATATTATTTTGAAGTTAAATGACTGAAGCCTTAAAACCCAACGTTCTATCCGCGCACAGGGACGAGATCTAGGACCAAAAATAGTTTCGAGTGGCTTATGGTCTGTTATTAGTTCAAATTGGTCCTTACCATATAAGTACATCTTAAAATGTTCCACTGCCCAAACTAAGGCAAGGGCCTCTTTTTCAGTTTGACAATATCGCTTCTCTACATCCGTCAGGCTCTTGTTCCCATACGCAATAATTCTAGGTTCGCTATTGTCAAACTGAATAAGAACGGCCCCTAACCCTACTGGGCTTGCATCTGCAACGACCTGAGTTCGATCATTTGGATCATAGTAGCCTAGTGTCTTTATTTGAGATAAGCAGATTTTAAGCTTATTAAAAGCTTGGGTTTGTTTATCCATCCAAAATGTTGAAATGTCAGCGTTCTTCGATATCTTAAGTTTTAGGATAACTCTAAGGGGTTCTGTCAAGGTGGCTAAATTTGGTAACCATTTGCCAATAAAGTTGATTAATCCCAAGAAACTATGTAACTCGTCTAAAGTTTTAGGAGATCTAAATGATTTGACTACCCCTACATAACTATCTAAAGGTCGAATTCCCAGAGGGGATAAAAGATGTCCTAAAAATTTCACCTCAGATATTTTGAATAAACATTTTTCTTTATTTAAAAGGACGTTATTTTCCTTCAATATTTTTAAAGTGAAACCTACTCGATTATCATGTTCTAATTCTGATATACCATAAATTAAGATATCGTCTATGAAGTTAACAGTTCCTTCGCATGGAAGGAGCATTCGTTCCAAGGTTTTTTGAAAGATTTCGGGTGCAGCGTTTATCCCAAACAAAAGTCGTTTATATCTATATAATCCTCTGCTAGATATGAATGTTGTTATATGTCTGGATGTAGGGCCGATTTCAATTTGATGAAAAGCGTTTTTTATATCTAATCTTGAAAAGTACTTTGCTTTACGAAACTTTGTTAATAGTGAGTCAATTGTAGGTAGAGGGTAATTTTCCCGCTGTATTGCAGTGTTAGCTTTGCGCATGTCGATACATATTCTGACCTCTCCGTTTTCCTTTAGAACAGGTACCATAGGGGATATCCATTCCGATGGGCCTTTGACTTCCTCAATTATATCAAGTTTGAGTAGTTCATCTAATTTCGCATTTATTTTCGCCTCCAGCGGAATGGGTACCCGTCTATATGGCTGGATAATTGGAGTAATGGTTCTGTCAATTGGAATATTTATCAACACGCCCTTAAACTTTGGAAATGGCCCTACGTCTGTGACATTACTTATATTCAAGCCCATTTTGAGAACTCCTAATGAAATCGCTGTTGACTTACCTAACAAATTTCTTTTGCCCTCTTTTATTACGTAAAAAGTTGCATTTTCTTGGCTTATACCGATCTTAATTTTAGCGTCAAATGACCCTAGAATGATTAAGGGCTCCTTCGCTCCATATGCAAAAAGAATTTTGTTAGGGTTTTTTATTTGGTTAGAAACTACGATTCCAGATTTCTTTAGGATTTCCCAAGATTTTCCAGATATTATATTGGACTTACTTCCAGAGTCAATAAGCATGTCAATATTGACGCCTCCTACTTCGCAGGTGACTGTGTCTTCCTCGCCATCAACATGAAATACGTATTCCGTGTCGTCGGCTACATCCGTTACATTCTGAACGTCATTATTATTATGTCTTGATTTGAATTTCTTCTTCGGAGGTCCTGTAGTGACTGGTTTATAACTGGGACGAAATACTCTTGTTGATTTGCAGTATCTTTCGAAATGACCCTTGAATTTACATTTATGACAGATGACGTTTATTGCTGGGCAAATTTTGTGGTTAGTATCTCTGGATCCACATCTGGAGCAGAACTTTGTGTTCGAGTCTTTACTATTTTCTCTAAGGTTCTGCTTGTACGACACTGCGTTAATTGTAGGTAATGATGATGAACAGTTTGGTTGATTTTCCCCAAACTCGGATAGTTGTCTCTCAATGGTCTCTATTGAATTCGCCTCCGAAACTATTTGTGCTAATGTAGTGGAGTCACCCATGGCAAGAATTTTTTTCCTCAACTCTATCGATGCACCTTTTTCTGTGATTTGGTCTATAAGCTGCTCTTCTAGATTTGAAAACTGACATTTGTCGGCCTGCTTTCTCAACCTTACAAGGAACTTTTCGAATTTTTCATCTTTGTCTTGCTTGAGTAGTCGAAACAGATGTCTCTCATAAACCTTACTCTGTTTGGGTGCGAAGTACTCGTCCAGCTTTTCTAGTGCTATTTTGAAAATATCTAATCCTTCCTTGCTAGGATCTTCTTCTATATCTGCCCCGGGTAAGTTATAAAAAATCTCTTGCATACCAAGGCCTCCAAAATGCAAAAGAGTTGCTTTCCTTTTCTTTGGTTCAGAAATACTTGCGGCGTCTAGGTATATACCTAATGCTCGTTTCCACTTTTGCCATCTTAATCCCACCGAACTTGAGTCTCCCTCACAATCAAAACCCTCAAGGGAAGGGATGTTAGCCATTGCCTACAACCAACAAAATAACTTATATGGTACCTCATATATTTTAGGTATATATATGCATTTTTTTTCTCATCACCATTCTATACTTTTGTGCTATTGTTAACGAGAGCGCATATTACTTTTATTTTCATGTCGTATAAAGATTACCTTACCTAATATTATATAAGCAGCTCCCCCTTTTTCAATTACCTACTATTATTTTATTATATTATATTTTTATTTATTATTATTATATTTTTTTTTTTTTCATTCATTCTTATTATGAACTAACTAACTAGATACTATTTATCCCTATTTTTCTAACTTTTCTTCAATTCATCCTGTATTTCTTGATACAGTTTCTCTCCAAGTAAGTATTTCTCTATACTATATTCTTATGTTCAATAAACATTTCTTTCATTTATACCGTATTTCTAGATACAGTTCTTCTCCTGTATAGGTATTTCTTTATACCTTTCTTTCTTTTACCTTGTATCTCTTGATACAGTTCTTTTCTATCATAGGTATTTCTTATACTCTCTACTTTCCTTTGTATTTCTTAATACATTTCTTTTCTTTTCTAAAATAAGTATTTCTTTATACATATCTTTATTTTACCCGTATTGTACTTCTTATGTTCAATAAGTAGGTACTTCGTTCATTTATACATTGTATTTCTTGATACAGTTCTAATCTCTAAAAATAAGTATTTCTTATACCTATCATAATTATTTCACCGTGTATTATTCGATACAAGTATAAGGCAATTAGTAGTAGCTAGAATTATACAACGTCACAGTTTGTTTTTCAGTTACTGATAACATATTTATCGAAGTTTATTACACACTTATATCAAGTGAATTCGTTTATTTCTTTATACTTACAGGTAATTTCCTTTTCTCCGTTATTATTCCTCGTCGCCACTTGTGGTATTCCCTATCTCCCCAATAAAACACTTAATTTCTTTACTTAAACAATCTCTTTTATTTATTATCCTCTGTACATCTCCGTCCGCACACACAGTCGGTATTCAACTGCCCGTACGATTAATTATATTCCTATCGCCTAGTCATCAAATAATTACATCATAATATCATACAGTTCAATACATCACATACAGTATTTAAATTTTAATGTAGCTCTGATTCCAATTAAGTAAGTAGTTACGTTAAAGAATTATGTGAAAACTATTCAGCTTCCCATAATATTTTCCCGAACAAGGAACAATTCTACCGAAATTTAAAAAGGCTGCACTATAACCGGTCACTCCACTAACACCAGTTCCGAGTGCGTAACCGATTTTTGCCCGAAATGTAACTTCGAATAGCAGTGCATATTGTTCTATTCCAACGTTCTACAAAATTTGGAGAAGGATGATAAAATGGAGTATACGAGAACCGTAGTCTGAAACTAACTTTTGTATAGCTTTCCTAACTCATTGTTTACCATTATCACAGATAATTATTTAAGGTACACCATACACTGAAAATATATAATTTTCTAGATGTCGAAAGAATAATTATTTATATTCAACACTATATAAATTTTTGAAAAATAATATTTTTCAAAAACAGTTACCGTTCAACTAAGGAGCAACAACTACTTACCGTGCAATATGCACCGCCGGATATTGAATTACACCCCAAAGTCAAACGGGGTTGGTATATCTACAAGATATTTTAAAACCAACCATTCTGGTTTGCGATTAGAAGAACAACACAACTTGTAAACCGGTTTCGGCGTATTTGCGCCTCATCAGTACAAGGTATGTGCTGTCCGTCCGAGAGTCTCTAATCCCGGACTGAAGAATACACTTCAATCACAATCAATACATGTCTTCCAGTAACGGAAATGTAAAGATTGTGACAAAAGCGATATCCTCATTTCCAATCGCAAACCACAATCCTAAATTTTTGACAACAAGTCACGCGGACTCAAAACAATAAAGCTTGTTACAGTTTCCTGTAATATTGTCGTATTAAATAAAGTGATTAATCAACAGATGTCGAAAGAATAATTATTTATATTCAACACATACATTTTTGATAAATAATATTTTTCAAAAACAGTGGCCGTTCAACTAAGGAGCAACAACTACTTCCCGTGCAATATGCACCGCCGGATATTGAATGACACCCCAAACTCAAACGGGGTTGGTATATCTACAAGATATTCTAATCGCAAACCAGAATGGATGTCGCTTCTGTCACAATCTTTACCTTTCCGTTACTGGAAGACATGTATTGATTGTGATTGAAGTGTATTCTTCAGTCCGGGATTAGAGACTCTCGGACGGACAGCACATACCTTGTACTGATGAGGCACAAATACGTCGAAACCGGTCTACAGGTTGTGTTGTACCTTCTAATCGCAAACCAGAATGGTTGGTTTTAAAATATCTTGTAGATATACCAACCCCGTTTGACTTTGCGGTGTAATTCAATATCCGGCGGTGCATATTGCACGGGAAGTAGTTGTTGCTCCTCAGTTGAACGGCCACTGTTTTTGAAAAATATTATTTTTCAAAAATGTATAGTGTTGAATATACATAATTATTCTTTCGACATCTGTTGATAAATCACTTTATTAAATACGACAATATTATAGGAAACTGTAATAAGCTTCATAATATTCTAAATGTTTAATGATGTTCTAGGTAAAGGACCAAACAAATCTAAAGCAATGACTTGCCATGGGTATCGTTATACCTTTTCCGAGCCCATCAACCCGAATTTAGCATGATTAATTGGCTTTTGTGCGGCACAATCCTTACAGTTTCTAACGTACCTATATACGTCATGGCGCATTTCTGGCCAGTAGTATGTTAATGAGACCCTCGAATATGTTCTCCAAAATCCTGTATGCGATGCGGTGATGACACGATCTAATAATTTGACTTTTGGAACTAGTAATTTCCAATCAGAAATGTTTGTATTCAATGGTACTCTAGAAGGAATTAATTTATACACGTTATTATTTTTTACTAACGATTGAGGATAATTTTGAGGTGTTTTTCCAATTTTTTGAAATGAAATTACATCATCTGGATTTTGAATAACTAATACTTCATTTTCTGAATTAGGTGACTCTACTGGACTTATCGCGTCAAGTACTACCATCAAAGTGCCCTTTCTATGTACTATTTCAAAATCAAATTGACTAAGTTTACAACTCCATCGTGCTAACCGACCAGATGGTTCCTTCATTTTAAATAAAAATTTCAACGCAGCATGATCTGTTATCAAAGTGAATTTTGTCCCTTCTACATAACCTCTAAATTTTTCACAAAATACGTGCTAAGCATTATTTTTCTATAGTTGTGTAATTTTTTCCAGCTTAACTTAACCCCCTAGATGCAAATGCAATTACTTTTTCCTAACTGTTTTGAGTTTGTGTTAATATAGCACTTAGCCGGCGTCACTTGCATCATATTGAATAAAAAATTCTAATTCAAAATTTGAAAAACTTAAAATTGGAGCTGGAATTAATAATTATTTTATTTTTCTAAAAGTTCATTCTGCTTCTAAATTCCACTATATTTTCTGACTTTCCTTTTTATTATGCAACAAATTATTAATGGGTGCCATGATACCTACTAGAAAAAGTTGGAATAAAACGCCTATATCAACTACACATTCCTGTGAATCATTTTATTTCATTTGTTTTTGGAACCGGATAATTTACAATTGATGTAACTTTTTGTGGATTTGTGGAAAATCTACTAAAATTTGGAACAAAGCCTAAATACTTTAATGATGGTTTGAAAAATTCACATTTATCTACGTTAATTGTTAGGTTTGCATTTTTAAGACGACGAAAAACTTCGTGCCAAAGTTTTATATGCTCATCAAAAGTTGACGAAACAACAATTGAATCATCAATATATACAAAAAGCCTTTGCTGACACTGCGCTGCATTAGCTAATCCAAACGGTAAAACTTTAAATTGAATCAAACCACGACCAGGTATCGAAAAAGCTGTTTTTTCTTTTGAAGAATTGTTTAAAGGAATTTGCCAAAAAGCTGTTTTGAAATGTACATAATATGAGATAAACCTAGTGTGCCTTAACATTTGCCAAATTTTATCTACTTGTGGTAAAGGATAACTGTCTTTTTTTGTAACAGCTTTTATTTTTCTTCCATCGAAACACAATCTAAATACCCGTTTGCCTTTTACACTAAAAATCTGGGCTACACCATGTGCTATTTGGTTTTTCTGCTACATCTAATTTAATCACTTTATCTAATTCAATATTTCAATTTTTTAACATATAAGGTAAAAGAAGATACTGTCTTTGTTTAATTGGTTTTGTATTCCTTGTGTCTATATCATAAAATTAATTTTGGAGTACGAAGTACGTCCCAATTTGTCACTTCCAGATATTTTCTTGAATTTATTTGTAATTTCTTTTACTATTATAATTTGTGTATCTGTTAAATTATGAAAAGTCTAAATATGGTCCAGAGTAAAAATATATATTTCTGATCCGATTGATACGATACCACTGTTACCCTGAATTTCCCACGAACTATTGTTAAAATCTACTTTTGATCCAAAATGTTTGCAAAAATTACTTCCTAAAATAAGTTTGGAACTACTAGAAATTTTAATAACTTACACGTTTTATCAACTACTAGTGGCAATTCCGAGTATATGACCAGTAACGTTTTGTTTTGTACCATCTGCGGTAGTAACAAAATTATTTTTAGATCTTGACTCTAAAATGATCAATTATTTCTAAACTATTTTTTCCTAAAATTGAATTGAATAAGTATGTTATTAATAAGTGCCCTAAAATTATTTTTATGGTAATTTCCAAAAAAAAAATTTTCTCTATTTAAAAAAATTTTATTCACCGGTGGTATCGTTTGAAACACATTCAAACTATTGAAATACTAATAAAATAATCAAACAATCAACTACCTAAAGTGATCTTCAAAACATAATAGTATGCACAAAATGTAAAAATTAATTACATAAACATGTATTTAGGAATACCATATACTAAAAATTATAAACCAAATCATTTCAATAAACCTATTAAAATGTCCTCTACTGATATACCTAATTAACGTGATTTTACAATTTTTTCAATTCTTCCCGTTCCTCCCCTAAATATTCTATTAAACCCCAAAACTAAGAGGACAGAAATACTGTATTTTTCTTTCGGCTGTCTGGTGGCAACCTTAGGCTCCGGCTAGCTTACAGTGAAGACCATCCATTTAAAATTCACTTAAATCAGAGTTACGGCCCAATGACTTTGTCCGAAGACTTACATTTATAACACACATTCAAACTATGATGGAAGATGATCCAAATATTTTGAATATAATCTTGTGGAGTGATGAATCACGTTTTCATAACAATGGTGTCGTGAATCGTCATAACAGTCATTACTGGTCTGCAGAAAATCCACATTGGGTAAGAGAATATCGATTTCAAACAAGGTGGAGAATAAATGTTTGGTATGGGATATTTAATGGAAGGTTGATAGGGCCTTCTTTCTGGATCGGTAATGCAGGACCTTGTCTATGGCCAGCGCGATCACCAGACCTCTCACTCGATTTTTTTATTTGGGGTTATTTAAAAGATATTGTATACTCAAATCTACCACCCGATGTTGATGATTTAAAAAATAAAATAAAAGAAGCATGTGGAGCTGTTACTCCGGAAATGATAAGAGCAGCATGAACGCGTGAACTATTGAGAAGGTTTGAGGCTTGTGTTGAAGGGGGGCATTTTGGGGGGCATTTTGAGCACATTATTGAAAATTAATTGTAGAATAATGGTATTATTGCCTTGATTTTCATGTGATTAAATTTGTTTATTAAACTTTTTTATTTATTTTGTTGAACTCGTTTTGATCGAAAATACACAACTAATAAATTTTAACATACTAAGTGTATTACATGGTTGAATTCAGAATAAAAAGACCTTCAATATGAGCTGCCACACGACCACCTTTGCATTTGATATTTTATAATGACATGACGTCATAGCTACGCTAATGATTTCGCAGACGTCACGAGGGATTCGCAATATTGTAAAATCCGTCCAATTGCTGCATACCAAATTTTATGAAGTTATCTTCAGCCGTTTTAGAGTTATAGCCTGTCTAAAAAATTCTGGGACACCCTGTATATATATACAGGGTCCGGCAAACCTCTGTCGTAGCTCTATAACTCTTATTGTATATAACTTACATATTTATTTAAAAGGTATATGGAAACGGTAATTAAAATAAAACATTTTAAAATTATGTTCATGTATACAGGGTGGTCCATTAGTAAACTGGACAAATGACGTTATGTTTTTCAAATGTAATGCCATACTTTTGTTTACATTTTATTAACCGACATAGTTAGTACTGTACACTGCCAAATTTTTTTTGTAAAACTCTCAGCCATCTCGGAGGAAACCACCTTTTTCCCAAAAAATTTAAATTTGCATATCCCTTTTCAAAAAACCGCAACTTTATAAGATTTAAAGCTAAAGCTTTGAAATTACCTATGTACAAAGACAAGGATGGTCTTGAATGAATTTTACATTCCAAAAACTTAAATGGTAGCTATTTCAGTTTTTTCAAATGGGACACCCTGTGTAATAGTCCGGGAAAGTAAGGAAATACAATTCAAAAGTTTCCCATAATTGACTTTTCATTTTTAAATGAAAATATATTGACCCAGCATCACTCTCCTAGATTGTCTAATAATTTCCGCTGGAGCTTGCGACGCAGCTTGCAAGCACAGCTCAGACCACCTAAAATTCAAGTGATTTATGCTCGTGTCATTTCTGGATGTGTTCTTACAAAAAAATCGTAGAGATGAAAATTGAAGCAAATCTTATGCTCTTGAAGGTGACGAAAATAGTTTTTTCAAAAAAAAATTTTCCGATCTCAAATTTTCCAAAAATTTTCGAAAATTATATTTTTGGCTGGTAATTATAAATAAAATATTAATTTCGAGGTCAAAACATAGATAAACATAGAGGGCAAACTTCTAAAAATTTACATTTTTTCAGATTTGGAAAAAACAAAATGACGGCTGCGCAAATTGGAAACAAATTTTTTTTTTTCATTCGCGTCTAAATTTATGAACATTAACGATATTGAGAAACGGTTTGTTGCAATCGGCAAAGTGAAAGTTATATTTTTATAAATAACAAACAAAATTTTTAAAAATTTTTTTACATAATTTTTTAGAACATTTACCGAAAATAAAAATTTTTCCATCTAGTTTTTTCTCATTTTGGCGTTGAAAAATTTGTTTAAAATATGTTTTCACATTATAAATATGTGTGTCTTAGTAAGACGAGTATTAAAAAAAAATTTTTTAGATGCGACTTTTACAAGCTGAGATAAACAAATTCAAAGTCTGTTAGATACTGTAATAATATTGATTGAAATTTTCAAATTTTGATCACTTCGCTAGGTTGTCGAATCCCAACTCAACTTAAACACAAATTTTCATTTTTCTACCGTCAATTGGTCCATTCAAAAGAGAATAGTAATCCTAGCTCACTCGGCCAAACGGTGCGGCGGCAGCTGCTTGGCGTTGTGGTGGGGGGTCAGCGCTCGTTCGCAGTTGAACGAAGCTCAAGCTTTTATTTTGGTTTTTTTTGTAAAAATTTTGCATTTGTGGTTTGCTAATAGTATGGTTATTATCAACCATTACATATTGCTAGAAATAAGGTACAATGATATTTATAATTTATATCTATAAATCCATTTATTATATATATATATATATTATAAATAATTCGAAACATAGATACTAAGAATAATATTTATTTACAAATTTACATCTATTTTCTACAAATTCTGGCCCTTTTTGGTCTCTGAGGAAGTGGCTCTGTACAATTTTCCTCGTCATTATCATTAGCAAACAAATCCTCATCGATATTATTGCTACTATCAATTGCAAGTTCACAATCGAGTAATTGACTCATATCAAAATTCGGCTCATCACTCCGAGTTTCATTATCATCCTTGTGATTGTCAAGTACCGTACTTACAATTTCGATGTTACAACAGTTTTTGCCTTCGCAATTTTTACATAATATCGTGCAATGTATGCCAACTTTTTTACAACCACACCTGGAAGTGGAGCACCCTGTGGTACAAGAACACGAAATAATTTTCAATAATTCGTCGGGTACAAGTACGTCGTCAGTCATTTCTGGTGCGAGGCCATAATTATCAATGAATTTCCAACCCCAGTCGGTAGGCTTCATTTTGTCAATAATGGTTCTCTTTTGAATGGACCAATTGACGGGAGAAAAATTAAAAATTGTGTTTACGTTGAGTTGGGATTCAACAACATAGCGAAGTGATCAAAATTTGAAAATTTCAATAAATATTATCACAGTATCTAACAGATTTGAATTTGTTTATCTCAGCTTGTAAAAGTCGCATCTAAAAAAATTTTTTTTTACATACTCGTCTTTCAAAGACACACATATTTATAATGTGAAAACATATTTTAAACAAATTTTTCAACGCCAAAATGAGAAAAAACTAGATGGAATTTTTTTTATTTTCGGTAAATGTTCTAAAAAATTATGTAAAAAAATGTTTAAAAATTTTGTTAATGTTATTTATAAAAATATAACTTTCACTCTGCCGATTGCAACAAACCGTTTCTCAATATCGTTAATGTTCATAAATTTAGACGCGAATGAAAAAAAAAAATTGTTTCCAATTTGCGCAGCCGCCATTTTGAATTTTCCAAATCTGAAAAAATGTAAATTTTTAGAAGTTTGCCCTCTATGTTTATCTATGTTTTGACCTCGATATTAATATTTTATTTATAATTACCAGCCAAAAATATAATTTTCGAAATTTTTTTCAATTTTTGGAAAATTTAAGATCGGAAATTTTTTTTTTGAAAAAACTATTTACTTCACCTTCAAGAGCATAAGACTTGCTTCAATTTTCATCTCTACGATTTTTTTGTAAGAACACATCCAGAAATGACACAAGCATAAATCACTTGAATTTTAGGTGGTCTGAGCTGTCCTTGCAAGCTGCATCGCAAGCTCCAGTGGAAATTATTAGACAATCTAGGAGAGTGATGCTGGGTCAATATATTTTCACTTAAAAATGAAAAATCAATTATGGGAAAGTTTTGATAGTTAACAGATTTTTCGACCTTACTTTCCCGGACTATAAGTATTCATCAATGGATACTGAATTTTATCCCCTCCAATTTTGCTATTCACTTTCAGTACCTAATTTCCGTCATTTAAAAGTTATTTGAAAAAAAAAACTTTTTTGGTAAAAATCTAAGTAGACAATCGATCAATAGTCTTAATGAACAATGTTTTTGTTTTCAAAATACCAATGTTACATGTTTTTAATATTAATAAAAGGCGATTATTAACAACAATTCTAGTTTATTTTGAAATTCTCCAGTCTTATTTTATAAAAAGTGCTCAAAATGTCTGCCATTTTCTCTTATACATAAATCTACTCGTTCGTTAAATGATGTCGATACGTTTATTAGCATCTGAGGTGTAATAGATCTGAATGCTTGTACTATTCACTCCTTCATATCTTCAGATGTTGTAGGTGGCGTTTGATAAACAAGATTCTTAACATAACCCCTCTTGAAAAAATCAGGTTTTGTTAAGTCCGGTGATCGAGCTGGTCATGTTTTTGGACAATTTCTGCCGATCCATCTATTAGAAAACTGTTGAGGTAATGAATCAGCTACCTCACGTAAATAATGCGCTCCCGCTTCATCATGTTGGTACTACATTGACTGTCTTACAGCTAGAGGAACGTTTTCAAGTAAAAGAGGAAAATAATTAGCCACAAAAAACAAGATACATCAGGACATTTAAATTGCCTTCTAAAAAATGCAGCCCTATCACATGTTCCCCAATTATACCTCCCCAAACATTCACACTCCATCGATTTTGACTGTGTGTTTCTCTGACTATGTGGAGATTTTCTATGGCATAATAATGGAAATTGTGCCAGTTAACGAATCCATTCTTATGAAATGAAGCTTCATCAGAAAATAATACTTTTTTACCAAACATGTGTTCGGCAAATAACTTTTAAACGACGGAAGTTAGGTACTGAGAGTAAATAGCAAAGTTGAAGGGGATCAAATTCAGTATCCATTGATGAATAGTTACACAGGGTGTCCCATTTGAAAAAACTGAAATAACTTCCATTTAAGTTTTTGGAATGTAAAATTCATTCAAGACCATCCTGTACAGAATAAAAATTTCAAACCGAGTCTAAAAAAATCTTCAGTTCTTTGTCTTTGTACATTGGTAATTTTAAAGCTTTAGCTTTAAATCTTATGAAGTTGCGATTTTTTAGAAAGGGATTTGTAAATTCAAATTTTTTGAGAAAAAGGTGTTTATCTCCGAGATGGCTGGGAGTTTTACAAACAAAATTTGGGAGTGTACAGTACTAACTATTTCGGTTCATAAAATGTAAAAAAAAGTATGGTATTACATTTGAAAAAAAATACGTCATTTGTCCAGTTTACTAATGGACCACCCTGTGTACATGAACATTATTTTATTCACCGTTTCCATATACCTTTTAAATAAATATGTAAGTTATATACGATAAGAGTTATAGAGCAGAGGTTTGCCGGACCCTGTAGAGTAGGTAGCGCACAGGTCGAACTAACCGAGAGAGGTGGAGAGACAGACTGAATCGAGGAAGAGTTGAAGGCTGATAGTTCAGTAAGTACTGGTAGTACCTGGCCTCCCAAATTAAAAGATTAAAATATCTGCTGGGAAGGTGAGACTTTTTGACAATAATACTTAAAATAAAAGGTGGTCTTTTCAATAGGCATTAGTTTATTGAATATAATTGAAATTTTATTTTTACAGCAGGCTTAGTGGTGTCGTTGTATATAACTAAAGTAGGTGCGATTGGGTCTTGTTAGTTTTTCGATTGAAATATTTAGGAGTGCCAGGCGTCTAGCGCCAGGGCTCTTTGGTATTTTAATTCGAAGACGTAAATCCCGTTCTAATTGGAATATTGAGGAGTGCCAGGCGTCTAGCCAGGGCTCTTTTATATTTTAATTCAACGGTTACATTCCGTTAGCATTTATCTCCGATTTCACCTCCACGTTTCGTTTGTAATATTAAGGAGTGTCAGATATTTTAATTCGAAGACGTAAATTCCGTTCTAATTGGAATAGTGAGGAGTGCCAGGCGTCTAGCCAGGGCTCTTTTATATTTTGATTCGAGGACCGAAACCCTATCGTATTTTCCTTTCCGATCCCTCAAACACTTTATGATTAATGTTTATTCTACAAACCGGGTGCATCAAAAGTGATTAAATATTTTGCTAGCATTAACATATAACCCGCTTTATTTGGTGAATTATTAACCTGTTTACTGAAAAGACTCCTAAAAGAATATTGCTTTTACCGCTTTTAAAACATTGCTTATGATTGTGCTTATAAACCTCTCTCTCGCTTATTTCCTGCCCGCTTTGTCTCTAATGAACGCATGTTGAATGTACATATACTATAGACTAGAAGAACCATAAGGTAGAGTAGTTGTGTTGCTGCATGAATTTAGCTTCCCCGTAGTGTGGGCCAGGAGAATAAATTTTATTTCAGGACCAGTAAGAGCGTTTTCAAGACATAACCCGACCGGATGGACTACAACTAGACCCCTGGAACGTACCGTACCTCCATCTGAGGCTACCTGGAACTCTTGACGGTTGAGGTCATGGGGCCGTGGAGTTAACCACGCTAAAAATCTGGCGCCCGAGAAAGTGTAGGGTTTCAAAGGTGTTAAAAGTGACGTACCAAGTCGGCAAGAGCCAATTAAGGAGCGAAAAGCACGTCACAGGTTTTAATTTTTCAGGAACTTGTGTAGCTGTTAATTAAACTACTGCTACTGTTCCAAGTGCAATCATGTGTGATAATTAATAACAATACTTTGTGTACATATAGCGTATATATAGTATAAGTACATAAAATATCCGTAAAATGCCGCAACACAAAAAAATTGAAAATTCAAAATTGAGTATTTAAAAGGGTTGTGATTAACATGGGAAAATCTTTACAATGCGAGGCATGCGATTTTCCGGAAAATCGTCGAGTGAAAATTTTTGTTTTTGTTTTATACTTCACCCACTCTGTTCACTCATAAAAATCATATCATATTTTTTTAAATTTTAATGGTCAATCCGTGAAATCTTTGAGAATTGTGGGTGTTCTAATTATTTATTTTTTTCTGCTGAATGAGTTTTTCGGAAAAACATTGTTTCTTAATTATTTGACGTTGTGAAATTACGTAACGTAGTTTTGAAGGAGGGGTGAATTATATCTAATCGGGTATTTTTCTCGTCATATTGTCTGATTTTCACAGCTTTCAGCGAGTGGTCTACAGATATAACTATGCTCGTATAATTTGCGTTCTATTGTTATCCACTTCACCACTGGGAACTGCACAGAAGCCAAGTTCAGCAGCTCTCATCTCCGCAAGCTTAACATATCTCCTGCTTGAAGGGATGGATGGAAATATCAGGCGGTTCAGTTCATATAATTTTCCCCTCAGCACCCACCAATATTATTATTAAACTGGCAAATCATAAGATTTAACGTAACACAACCTTCTTGGGAAAATCGTCCAATATCCCAAGAATAAGGAAAAAGCTTTGTCTGAAAAGGCCATGTGCTCTGCGAGGCTGTTGAGCTTACAATGCCTTGTTAACACACACACTCGCTTTGACAGTTTTCCTCTGCTCATTAGATTTGCCGAGACGCAATGTTTTACTTATCTCTACCCTGGTGACATCACTCACGATTCTAGAGTTTCGTGTGGTATAATCTACTGTTTTTGTGGCCATGTTTATTGTCGATTTTTCGACGGCACAGAGAAACACCGGTGAAATGAATGGCAATGATAAGCCTTGTCTGACCATTTCATCCGACTTTTCGTTACCCTCATGACCCTTGTGCCATACTACCATTAAATTTCAACGGTCTTCGAGTACGTTTAAGGCACCAACGCAATCTCATACTAGCTTAGAATTGACATCTTTGGAGTCGAGCGCCTATTCTGTAGCTTGGCAGTCTGTGGAGATATCAACTAGACGATGTAACATGTCTATCGACCTGTTTCGATTTTACCGCTCGCCGTCATAGTAACCACTTCCAATATAGTTCTGTGATCTAAATTTCTCCTACTCTCGTTGACCGTTAAGACAATTGACATATGATGTCAACGGTCGATTCCATGGGTTGGTTTCATCCCTTTCCGTTACCGACCCTTGAGTAGCAAGGACGTATCTTTTTATCGTCTCTTAAATTTAATTAAGTTTTATCTAAAATTGCTGTGGTAAGGCCAAAATTATAATTTATATTTATTGTGCTTTCTCTAAAGTAGTGGCTGACATGATTTTTTTGTGCATTTATTATTTTTTTACAGAGATAGACGGATATACCACGTGGTCACCTACATTTCTTTTATACTTGTACATTACTTTTAAACTAAATCTTTTATCATAAATCACTGTTACCTTTTTTAATGCAGACATTTGCTAGATTTTGTGTTGTAGAATACCTAATTATTTTCAAAGATAGATAACATTTGCATTTTAACCTTTTCAAATATCCTTTTATCATAAAAACCTGCCAGTGCCGGCTTCACATTTCATTAAACATTTTATTTTTTAGAAATGGTTTATTCATAACTTTTTGCCATAATTAATTCTTTCAGGTCATTAGTACTTTTTAATTTGGCTGATAATTTTTACTGTTTTAAATGGGACATATATGTTGGAAAGCTTTCAGTAAATTTAAACTTCATTATTTCAAACAACTGCCTTCCTTTTTTAGCTGAAAAGCTAAACCAATATTATGTGCCCCATTACATTCAAGTTCCTACATGTCCCTAATCCACCTGAACTTCTAGGTAAGCACAGCTGCCAGGTTACCCCTGCCAGGATACCGTTTATATGCCAGGACATCTATACTTCAGCTTCAAGAAAAAAAAGTACTAATGACCTGAAAGAATTAATTATGGCAAAAAGTTATGAATATACCATTTCTAAAAAATAAAATGTTTAATGAGATGTGACGCCGGCACTGGCAGGTTTTTATGATAAAGGAATATTTGAAAAGGTTGAAATGCAAATGTTATCTATCTTTGAAAATAATTAGGTATTCTACAACACAGAATCTAGCAAATGTTTGCATTAAAAAAGGTAACAGTGATTTATGATAAAAGATTTAGTTTAAAAGTAATGTACAAGTATAGAAGAAATGTAGGTGACCACGTGGTATGTGTATATTCGTCTATCTCTATGAAAAAATAAGAAAAGCACACAAAAAAATTATCTCAGCCACTACTTTAGAAAAAGCATAATAAATATAAATTATAATTTTGGACTTACCACAGCAATTTGAGGTAAAACTTAAATTTAAGAGACGATAAAAGGTACGTCCATGCTACTCAAGGGTCGGTAACGGAAAGGGATGAAACCACCCCATGGAATCGACCGTTGACATCATATGTCAATTGTCTTAACGGTCAACGAGAGTAGGAGAAATTTGGATCACAGAATTATATTGGAAGTGGTTACTATGACGGCGAGCGGTAAAATCGAAATTATTTCGTAAAATCGAAACAGGTCGATAGACATGTTACAACGATATGTTTTGTCCTGTCCTCTTATTTCTTCAACCAAGTGGGCTTATTGGAATCGGTATCCTTCATTTTAGCTGTATAATTCCGGGCTGTTTGAAGCAATGGGATACTAACGATACTAACTTATCAGAATATAAGCCAGTCGAATTGGTTTAATTACTTTTGGAGAAATACTGTGATGTGAAACTAAATCGGGAAAATATCGAATTGAAAAATTCACTGAGAAATGTGATAAATAAAAGCAATATTGTTCCACGTCCTTATGTCTTACATTCTCATATGTGAGGATTGAGAATGTTAATTTTCGTGGCAAATAAACAATAGTAGTGAGTATGTACGTATGTTATATCCGCAACAAATGAAACTAATCCACATTAGGAATTTAAATTATAGGTAAATCTGAAATAATTTTTTATTTTAAACTTTCAATATGACTTCGGTTACAGTAACTATTGTAATTATTTAATTGATTAGTGAATTGAACTCAGTTCAAACCCTTCCACATTAGTACTGATACTGGTGTTTGCTGTAGCTTCTTCGTGTGAGAACAGATGCTAGTTTTAAACAAATTGCATTGAAAATTGTGGTTGTACTGAACAGAAGTTTTTGGTGAATATGAAAATATTTCAGCTCAAATAATTTCAGTAGTTTTTAAAAGTGACTGGATTTTCAAATATGTTTTAGTGAAATTCAAAGAAAATTGGAAACTTGTTTCAATATTTGGAGTAAGTCACTATTACCACAACAAACAAAGACTCATTACTTTCTTCGTCCAAGTGTTTCATTGAGCAGGGTTTTATATTGACTTAGTATTTGGTACATTTGTATGTGCCTCCAGTTACAATAAAATCATGGTCTTAATATTGTTTCAGATGACGCAGTTCGAATTATATTGAAAATGCTTACAATGGGACAAGATCAAAATCATCTATGGGTAATAGAGTACATAAGTGTATTGCTGTGCATTTTAACAGAGTGCAATTTTTCAATACCCGGAATATATTTGCTCACTCATAATGTGAATTTCAGCACCTTTGTTGAATACTTCACTGTGTTTTCCATCGTACAACCTGTAATTACTTTTTCATAGTTATTATCACTTTTTTGAAATAAGAACAATTTTCAACTGGTACGAATTCATTTCTATGTTCCATTTTCAACGATACATGCGTTTAAAGTTTCAACCAACAAAAAAAATATGAATGCCCTGCTTTGTGTGAAAGTCATCAACGCTTATACTACCAAAACAAACCGAAATACAGATTAAAGGGCTACTACAACATCTAATCGATGGATTAGTCCTTGAATAAACCTCCTTTTACTTTAAACTTCACCATTTACAGAAGTCTTTACAAAGCAGATTGATACAGTACAGTTTGGATACAGTTCTCATATCTATGACTCAAGTAACGAGGATATAACAGGCTGCTTCCCACATACCATTAACTCCACACTATTGATTCTTCTACTTCACCCAAATGTAGTGGAGTACAGTTCAAGGCACTGATTAGTTCCTGTCCTTATTTCCAAATCTTGAAATATATAATATAAGTAACACATGTGTTATTTTCATCCTTCATTTCCATCCATTTCTCGCTTGTAATAAGTTGAGAAAATTCCGATTCCAGAATCGTCTTCTTGAAAAATGTCAGCATCGTATTCCAGTAATTTGCGATTTCGATTGTTATCAGATTTATTTCACTTCTGTCAAATTGATTATCAAATTGATCACAGAAAATTACTAGAATACAGTGAAGCAGTTAAACGTTACAGAATTTGTTGTTTCTGAGTTCCATTCCCAAGAACTTTGTTTAACTAAATCACAGTTTTAATCTTATATATAGGGAACGTCCAGAAACATTCTTTTAGACAATTCTGGATTTGCTTCATGATAATTTAATTGTTATAACAACGTAAATGCTATTATTATTATATTCGTTAGGCATCTGCTGGTTTTTGTATAATTGGACGTCATTTGATCAAATTACAAGAAACCTTATCCACTGTATGCGATATTTCAAAACAACTGGACATTCAAAATCCTAGTTTTAAAAAAAAGAATTTGAAAAGAGCTCACAGTTATGCTGCTATTTCGATTGGGGCATTTATAGTAAGTCTATGTTTCCACGTTTTATCTACACCATTTTTTATCGATGATGGATTCACTGATGTTTGGTACAACACATTGAAGAAGTGCTTTGGTGGTCCAGATTTCATTTATATGTTTTTTGTTATTCTATACTTGATTGCAGGTAAGTAGCTATAACTAGTTTTTCCTCAGTTCCATGATTTCATTGAATGTTTGTCAAGTGAGACGATTGCTTTCCAATTTAATATAAATTATAAAGGAGGAGGCAGCCGGCTTATGGAGAAATGGGCTTCGATGAAATTTCATGAATTGTTCGTATATTGTAGTTGACGACTTTCTGAACAATAGTGTCCTTGGGCCCAACTCAATCCTATGACTAGTTTCAGAGATACAGGGTGCTGAAGTTGGAAAATAGCCATTTTTTAAAAGCATGTATTTCTTATTTTCTTCAATGTATCGAGAATTTTTCCCGTGATAGTGTTCTAATTACACTAAATATCAGTCCCTTATGAGAAAAAGTTTCATTTGCTACAGGGATACTCAAAAATTAAAAAAACGGAACGTTGACTTGAAATATAATTCAATTTTCGGGAATTTCAATATCTGGCTGTATTTGCTCCTGGTTGGTTTGTAATAATGAGATATGCAAACATTTTTCACAGGGCGAGTCAGAAAGTTGAATCGCCCTGTATCCTAAATTTAATGAAGTTTTATATACTTTGTATTGCATATTAGTAGGTGATATTAAGTCATTTTTAAATATATATAATATACAGGGCTATTCAAAAGATATGTATGTGAGAATATCCGATAATCGATTTATTTTTGGAAATCTCCCTGTAATTAAATATTTCCTTGATGAATCTCTGTGATACTTTCATACTACTTTTGCTTTGAGTTTGTTGGTCGGATGTGAAAGTTTTGTCAACTTGCTATGATCAGTTTTTTTATCCCGACAATATGATGACAAGCCTATGATTATATTCTACCTATATGTAGATCAGTATTTTCGATGTTGTTCACGTTATACCATGATCGACATATACATAAAAACAAACAAAATAAATATAAGCTGATATTGATATCAGAAAAACAATTAACATAAACATGTCAAAACTAACTGAGATTACTGAAGGAATTCAAAGTTCTACAATATCTGGAGCATAATTTATGTTTTCTGGTACTATCCTTTCAGCTGCATCAGTTATTTCATTTAGGAGATGAGTAGATGGATATTTCACATTCTGTTCGTATCTGGCATAACCCAAAAACCATAAAACACTGACCACATGAACACATGTACCTAAAGTTCTAGCTTACAAGTACAATAATAGTGAAGTTCCAAAGGTTGATTTTCGATATCATATAATCATATTGTCGGGATAAAAAAACTGATCATAGCAAGTTGACAAAACTTTTACATCCGACCAACAAACTCAAAGCAAAAGTAGTATGAAAGTATCACAGAAATTCACCAAGGAAATATTTATTTACAGGGAGATTTCCAAAAATAAATCGATTCTCGGATATTCTTAAATACATATATTTTGAATAGCCTGTATATTATATATATAAATATAATATATTTAAAAATGACTTAATGTCACCTACCAATATGCAATACAAAGTATATAAAACTTTATTAAATGTAGGATACAGGGCGATTCAACTTTCTGACTCGCTCTGTAAAAAATGTTTGCATATCTCATTATTATAAACCAACCAGAAGCAAATCCAGCCAGATATTGAAATTCCTGAAAATTGAATTATATTTCAAGTCAATGTTCCGTTTTTCTTATTTTTGAGTATCCCTGTAGCAAATGAAACTTTTTCTCATAAGGGACTGATATTTAGTGTAATTAGAACACTATCACAGGAAAAAATTCTCGATACATTGAAGAAAATAAGAAATAAATGCTTTTAAAAAATGGATATTTTCCAGCTTCAGCACCCTGTATCTCTGAAACTAGTCATAGGATTGAGTTATGCACATGGACACTATTGTTCAGAAAGTCGTCAACTACAATATACTAACAATTCATGAAATTTCACCGAAGCCCATTTCTCCATAAGCCGGCTGCCTCCACCGTCTCTTAATAATTTTGTCATACATATATGTCACCTACGCCTATGTCCTAGGTGTAGAACCTTATTCAGCATAGTTATCATTCATAGTTCATAGTTGTATAATAATAAATTGCTGAGCTGTTTTTTTTAATACTTCTTCATTAACTTAATTTTCGTGTAAATCAATCATTTTAGAACTTGTATGAGATTTGATAATTTGTCTTATGTTAATAAACCAATTTCTAAAAAGGCATTCACAGGGTGTTTTTTATATAATTGGCGCTGTCAGTAGGATAGTCAATGTTCTAGTGGAGAAGAGAATGAATTTTTAGAGATAACAGCCTTCGGACCTCAAGAACTAGAGTAGAATTATTGAATTTAACAGATCCAAGTCAATTACCGAACATAGTTTTTCCAGAATATAACTTAAAAGTTTTAATCGATACTGGGAGCACAAGATCTTTTGTGACACCAGAAATCGCAGAAAAATACTTTAAAAAATCCTTTATACGAAAACCATTTCAAGTAATTTCAGCAATTGGTACATATAGTCAAAACTTCTGTACGAAAATTCCTACATCTAGTATATTCAATTACAAAAAACAATTTAATTTAGAATAGTGTGTTTTTAAATTCCACAGTCACTTTGATTGTTTATTGGGATTAGATAATTTAAGAATATTAAAGGCTATTATTGATTTTACAGAAAATTCTCTCGTGACACCAAATAGTCAGATTGAGTTAAATTATTTCAGCATAAAAAAAGAGAACATGAATTGCATAGTAGTGCACCAACGGTGCGAACAAATAATAAGTCTGGATATAAAAAATGTAGCTCATGGTGATGTTATCATCCCATACACACAAATAGGGAAATTGGAAATTCCTGAATACATAGCAAAAGTTGAAAATAATGGGGCTATTTGTACAATTATTAACTCTACATAATCTTATTTTAAAGTAAATTTTAATTGTTTCGTAGAAGCTGAAGCGTTTGATGAAAACGATCGTGTTTCACACTCCGATTTGAATACAACTTTTACCGAAAAACTTAAGTTTGTTATTTCTAAAGTTAGAACAGAACACATGAATTCTGAAGAAGTTGAAACTATATTTAAATTGGTTGAGGAATATACGGATATTTTTCATGTTGAGGGAAACCAATTACCGTTTACAAACAAAATTAATATATTCAAAGTCATACAGATATCCTGAAATTTACTGAAAAGAAGTACAAAACCAAATCCAAAATATGTTATACCAAAATATCATACGACATTCTAATTTACCCTGGTGAAGTAATATTTGGATTGTACCCAAAAAAATAGATTCTGCTCAAAAACCAAAATTTCGGATAGTTATCGACTACCGAAAGCTGAACGCCATTACCATTGGTGATCGGTATCCATTACCGAAAATACCAACTATATTAGACAAACTACGACGTTGTCAATATTTTTTTCAACATTAGATCTTGCTTTGAATAGATGAGGCTTTTACTTGATGAAGATTCATACTTAACTATGAAATAAAACAATAAAAATTTTTTGTTTTATTTCATAATTAGATCTTGCCTCTGGCTTCCACCAGATCGAGATGGCTGAGGAAGGTATTCCGAAAACAGCTTTCCTTCAACATTCCAACGAGTCATGGACAACATTCTTATGAGTATACAAAACGAAAAATGGTTGGTGTATCTTGATAATATTATTGTGTTCAGCACAAGCCTACAAGAACACGTAAATAAATGAAAGAAGTTTTTGACCGATTAAGAGAATCAAATTTCAAACTTCAAATTGATGAGTGCAAATTTCTACGAAAGGAAGTCGCTTACCTTGGGCATATTATCACATCGGAAGGTGTTAAGCCCAACACTGAGAAAATATTAGGTATTACAAATTTTTCAATACCAAAAAATATTAAACAATTGAAAGGATTCTTAGGATTATTAGGTTATTATGAGAAATTTATTAAAGATTTTCCAAAAATTAACAAAACCCCTAACTTTGAGATTAAAGAAAAATGGAGTTATAAATATCGAAGACGTGTTTTGAGATGTGTAAAAACTTGTTAACTAACGATCCAATTCTTCAGTATCTCAACCTTTCAATCTTACTACAGATGCCAGCAACTATGCTCTAGGCGCTGTTTTTAGCCAGGGTAAAATAGATTCTGACCTTCCTATTGCTTAACAAGTAGAACTCTCAATGACTCTGAAATCAATTATCCAGTAATTGAAAAAGAACTTCTTGCTATTGTCATAAGCCACTGCAATGGATATTTTCCCTTAAAGACCCCAAATCTAAACTAGTTATATGGCGTCCTTAACTTGCAGAATACGACTAGGATATAGTATATAAAACAGAAGCTTTAAATACTAACAGTGACTGTTTGTCACGAATTCATCTGAATATAAACAAAATTGGAACAGACATTCCAGGAAATTCTAAACAATTTTTCGGATACATGGAAGATTTCAATAAATCTCTTGAAAGTGATGTTAACATAAAATCCGAATTACTTATAGTTGAACCAGATGATGATCATATCGTACAAGATAACGAGAATATCACTGTTCATACTAATATAGAAAATTCTAGTAGGTATACCGATTTCGAAATCAGCGGTAAACATCGGAAAAAATCAAATATTAATTTCTGAAGTTGAATTTTAACCAGCAAAAACTAAAATTATCAACATTTTTGAAACCATATACTATGGTAATTGGGTTTTTGATAATATATATACAAATATTTCTATTACAACTATCAGAAAATAAGTTTGAACACGACGTTATTAACTTTGTCAAGGAATATGTCGTTCCCAAAGTAAAATATTTCATTTATTTTGAAGACCCCGTATATGAAAAATTCAGTGTTGTTATTCAAAAATGTTTTTAAAATTCTCAAATCTCATTAATAAAATGTACCAAAAAATAGATGTTCCGTTAAATGAAATTAAGGAGGTTATTCAAAACTGCCATGAAGGTAAAACAAACCATAGGGGACTAGACGAAACAGAAAATCGAATTAAAATGCTTTATTATTGGCCTAAAAAAAGATCATCAATACAAAATTACATTAACGAATGTGAGTTATGACAGTTAACAAGATATGATAGAAAACCTATTAAACCAATTTACAATATTACCCCAACAGCTACTAGACCCTTCCAAATTTTACATTTAGACACGATAACATTATAAAATGCTAAATTTCTTACCATAGTAGACTCATTCTTAAAATATTGTCAATTTTATAAAATTAACTCCATTCAAGGAATAGAAATTGTAAATAATTTAATAAAATATTTTAGCCACCATTGTATTCCAGATCAAATTATTTCGGACACTGGTACTGAATTAAAAAATACTATTCTAAGAGAATTATTAGACATACACGAAATTAAAATACATTCCATAAGCTCGCAGCATACAGAATCAAATGGAATTGCAGAAAGATGTCATGCCACTATCATAGAACATATAAGACTTTTAAATAACCAAAACGATTTTAAAAATCAACCTCTAGAACCATGGTTCCCAAAGTGTGCGTCCCGGGGCGGCGCGAGAATAAACCAGGGGCGCCGGCGATGCATGAGTGCAGAGCATGTTTCTAGAATTCCCAGAAGCCCGTATTCGACCTGCGCGTCGCTCGACGAGAATTTTTGCGAGTGCTCTTTGACAGTATTTAAGTCGCTATAGTCCGCTTTGCTAGAAACTCTAGAACAAAAAGATAATTATGCAATATTAGCTTACAATAACAGCATTAATTCAGTAACAAAATTGAAGCCATACGAAATTATAACAGAAATTTTAAGTTCACTCGTGAAAAGTTCGTTTTTAAAAAAATTCAAATGATTAAGAACAGCGGAACTTTATTAACGTTATAAAACAATAGATGTTATCATTTATAAATTACAAGTAAAAAAGCTAAAAATGCCGGATCGCGCCTGGTTTTGTTTAACGTTATCTTCAACTGGGGTAACACTCCTGATTCAGCAACGTCACCTATTCTGTGGGAATTCCAAGTTTATAACTCCATTGTCTGAAAAAGAAATAGTCTGTCAACCTCATGAGTATAACAGAGACACTGAAAAGAGAGATGCATATATACTGAGAGGTGGCGGATTAAGTTAAATAATTATTGTGGTGAAATTTGGGACTTTCAGAAACTTTCGAATACTAACGTAGGCGAGATGCTACTGACCGATGGGTGGCTCCATTATGAGCTTAAATTAAACAATAACAATTTACATTTCTACTCATCAAGGTTAAATAAAAATTTCTCTATGTACCTACCTAACCAACCAAACAAAATTCTAGCTTTATATTTAAGAAAGTTGCGGCATTCCACCATTGTCTATCACTTGATTTTGAAGAAGTAGATACCTATGCGAAATTCGAATGAATGCTCTATTAATAATTATTTTGATTGTCAGGTTTTATATTATTGTTTTAGTAATTTTTATAGGTACACGATGTTTATACATTATACTTCTTTTTTAGTTCGGAAACAGAACTTTTCTCTATTACTTCATTGTTCTCCTTCTTAATTCTCTGAAGGGTTCTTGTGCTTACCTTTGTTGCAGCTGCTACACGCTAAAGAACCTGAAAATTAAATTTCAGGTTTTTAATCTGGCTTATCACTTGATTAGCTACAATTACCAAAAGGCCAAGCATTTTCATTGACTACAGTGGAAAAAAAAATTTTCTTTCACAAGCATCACAATCTTTTATTTCATTGATAATTGATAGCCATATGTTAAATATTTATGTAGCAGTATCTTAACTAGTTTAAAACACAAAATATCTACTAATACGAATAGTTATGAAAAAATTGTATCTACCGTTGTGAAACAAATAATAATTATTTTACAAAATCAGAACACTACAGATTTTTTTGTAATGGTCATTGTTTTTAGAAGTTCTTATGATATGTGAAACATCTTACCTTTGTTAAAGGAATTGAAACGGCCTCATTTTCAGCTTCGTCTTTCATAAATTTTAGAATATTGTTCAATATTTCACGACTTTGTGAACTTAATTTTTTTAAAACACCTTACTTTCTTGAAAAGCCATCTTAATAACCAATCAGACGCACTCAGTAAGTATTACTGAAATGTACTGTATGAGAGCACCAGACAGAATGAGCTCCAAACGTACAATCGACATTGTGCCACTGCGCATCGAAAACTCGGGCGCCAAGAAGTATTTGTCGACTTGTACGGTTTGATGTAGCCTTTTAATTTATTTCCGATTCAATTGTTCATATACAGTGCTATTCAAAAGTCCCCTCCCCCCATCGTATCTTTTGAACGGCTACATTTACATTAATAAAATTTGGAGCGTGAAAATAAAGTGTTGTTAACTTCTCTACGAATGGTAACAGGTGACGTAATATCAATAGATGACGTCACAGTGCCACTCTGGCCAATAATTTTAAATAGGACCTTATGGCAAGTGATATCTTGTTTGAAAGGCATTGACATTATCTACATAGCCATATTAATTTTGTTTGGGTTTAAACTAATTTTGACGGATAAATTAAATAAATACCGAAATTATTATTTCACATTCAAATATTGAATATTTTTCAGTCCGCCTCTGGTTAGTTGTCAAAAAAATTGACGTTTTTAATTTAATAGTATTCTGTTGCTTTGCAAAGTTTTTATAAATAGCTTAAATATTTAATTTTATTATTGTTTAACGAGACGTTTAAGAGTTTACATAGGCTAAATGGTCCGTACTCAAGCCGACAAAGTAGCAGCTATCTTAATAATTGGTGAATCTGGAAAGAATCTCCATGAAGCGGAAAGTTTATTTAATGAGAGATACCCTATCTTGATAACTTGTTTGAGGGAGCTTCTTCACAAGTTTGAAGCAACAGGTAGTGTTCAAGATGCCAAACGATCTGGTCGACCAACATTTAATAATGATAAAAAATTGATATAGTTGCTGAAATGGCAGTAAACCCTACTTCCTCTTCAACTGAAGTTGCGTCTATCTGTGAAGTAAGTAAAAGTACAGTACAGAGAGTGTTGACTAAAAATAAATTTCATCCATACAAGTTAAAAATGGTGCACCACCTTTCGGATGACGACCCCGACAGAAGACTCGAATTCTGTGGATGTATGACAAATAAAATTAGTCAAAACCCACATTATACAAAAACAATTTGTTTTAGTGACGAAAGTACTTTTTGCCTCAATGGAAATGTGAATACACAAAATATAAGGTATTGGAGTGGCACAAATCCTCACACCTTTCGTAAACAACATACCCAATTACCAGAAAAAGTCAATGTTTGGGCAGGTATTTTGGGAAACCACATAGTTGGTCCTGTTTTCCTAAATTCAAATTTAAGCGGTGAAGTGTATCTGGAGATGTTACACAATGCAATTGAGTCGTTAATTCTTGAAATTCTAGAAGATAATCCAGATGAATTTGGTCATCTGGAAATAACATTTCAACAAGATGGTGCTCCTTCATATTATTATGGTGCAGTAAGACGTTACCTGGATGAGGAATATCGAGGTAGATATATCGGCGAGCGAGGTCCTATAGAATGGCCACCTTGGTCACCAGATCTGACACCATTAGATTTTTTCTTTGGGGGTACTTGAAATCCAAGGTTTATACTACGGCACCAGATAGCATTGGCGTTTTGAAAGAAAGAATTATTGAAGAATGCAATGCAAGAGTTTACTAATAGGATGTATTACTATCAGGAAGTAGACGGAGCACATTTCGAACACTTGCTATAAGAATCCATTGTTGATATTTGATTAATTAAATTTGAAAAAATAATTTCAATAATTTTGGTATTTATTTAATTTATCCGTCAAAATTAGTTTAAACCCAAACAAAATTAATATGGCTATGTAGCCAATGTCAATGCCTTCCAAACGAGATATCACTTGCCATAAGGTCCTATTTAAAATTATTGGCCAGAGTGGCACTGTGACGTCATCTATTACTATTACGTCACCTGTTACCATTCGTAGAGAAGTTTACAACACTTTATTTTCACACTCCAAATTTTATTAATGTAAGTGTAGCCGTTCAAAAGATACGAGGGGAGGAGGGGACTTTTGAATAGCACTGTATATGTCGCAGTCTTGTGGTAAAATCTTCAGATTAATACATTAAAAAGATACATTTGTTTACATTTAAAAGTGAACCCAACATTACATCACATTCTAAGGTAACTTGCCGACCCTTTGTCAGATGTCTTACTTTTCCTTTGAATTGCGACATCTGAATTATAGGACACGATAGAAACGTACAAAATAAAATTACATAAAAACGACTTTAAAATAATTAAGTAGTTTATGTTAGCCGTCTTTTCGGATAGTTTTATGAATAACTTGCGGACTCTATTTGTAGGTAAAATCGGTCTTATTATAATACGCGTAGGCTTTTCCAATCAGACTGATTTTTCCATAAGCCTGAGTGAAGTATATTTCACAATAATACCTATTTCCTTGACTCGATTTCTGGTTGGATTTATAATAAAAGTAAAAGATCCGTAGTAGGTAAAATTTAGACACCAAAACATAGATTAAATATATTTGGTGAAGAAAATCACTGAATTTTTTTAAAAACTTTTGTTTATTAATTGGAATTGATTTGTTCACACTCACAGGGTGGCCACCGTATACGCTTTAGTTTAATTCATCAAATTGCGGCAGATGTTATCAAAAATTGTTTCAAATAAAAAATATTCGATACTGTGTTATTGTTATCGGATTAACGTCTTCCTGTTGTTGGTTTTTCTTTTGAATTAATCATATTGGTGTTAAGTTAAAACGAAATATATTGGAATTGAGTTTAAATAGTGTGAACGTAATTTAGAATTTAAAATGAGATAAGATTTGAATTGATTTCTTTCAGTTAATCGTATTTTACATTCCGTTCGCTACCTATATCTACCAAAATTATTTTCCACAAATGATGTTAATGCGTAAGTTTTTCATTCCAAAAAAATAGTTAAAAGAAACTTTCTCTTGGTGGACAATAGATGACAGAGTGTTTTCAAATGACAATTACAACTTTTTCATGTAGATACTTCTCGTAAAATTGGACAAAATTATATAAGGATTAAGGGGTCCAGACTATTTACTTTTCAAAACACAGGGTGTAAAAGTTATGAAAAATTCAATGTTTTAATTTGATAACTTTAAAAGGGATGAATATTTTGATATGAAATTTGGCAGGTAGTTTTTAAATGTAAAAGGGCATATTTTTATAGAAAAACATGTTTCAATTATTGATCCAGTGTTGTACATTTGAAAGAATAGGTCACCTTTCCCATCCCATATTTTACGCCACTGGCATTTGAAGCTATTTTAATTTTATTCTGTATTCCTCAATGGTTTTCACGAGTTATGTATTCTCACAATACATCTTCTTATGAGAGAAAAGATTGCAGATGTGCTCATGGACTTCCAGGAATTGTGTGGACACTGCAGTTTTACTTATTATCATTTCTTTTTCTTTGTAATAAAATTCAAATAAAATAGTTGGTTATTTGTAGTAGCTGAAGCGTAAAACTACACATCGTCTCACTCTGTACTTTTTTATTTACACCGGTAGCACCCGTATTTTTATGAATACAAATTCAGCTGATAGATTTTATAGAGAATATATTTATGATGAAAATTTCACAAACCAAACGGCTCATAGTACTTCTTATCATGATAAAGCTATGAACATACCAGTTTTTGACCATTTTAAGGTTAATGAATTTCATAAATTTCACCTATTTGATTTCAGTCAAAAATATGATGGTTTTATAGGAATTTATATATTAAAACAACTTGAAGCTACTCGGATTTCATTGAATGCATTAGAAAACGAATCTTTAATTAATAATCCCGGAGATATTAAACTAGAATCAATTGACTACTTAAGAAGAATCGCAGAATCAATGCGTGGACCAGAAAACGACGATTTAAGTATAAAAAAAGAATCCAGGCCAAGAAATAACTGGAAAACTAAATAAATTTTTAGGCCCTTTCAAAATCACAAGAATTTTGGATAGAAATCGCGTAGAAGTTATGAATACTAAAAAGAAAAAGAAAAAAGAAATATTACATATTATAAAAGAACTGAGAAAACCTAATATTGTTCTAGGTTCTTCAGTCATGCCTACAGTTACACACTTGGAATCGGACAACCGAAGTTCCATAACCTAACAGACAACCCAGGATTACTTCCCTTAAAATTAGGCTCTGCCCAAAAGATTAAATATTATTGGTCCTTTATTCAAATTTTTGATATCACAAATATAATTTCAGAAGGTAACAAATTATCAATAGATCTAGAAGAAATAAATAATTATTGCAATAATATTTCAATAAATCAAACTATAGAAAAATTGTTCAAACAAACAAATTACTATACATTGGCATTAAAACTTGAAAAACAAATAAAAAAACAGATAAGTCGGTTAAATTCTTCACTTGAAATTTCTAGAAGTAAACGTGGATTGATAAATGCCCTTGGCAGTAGGGATTGCAATCCGGTCCGGCGGATCCGGTGGCAAATCCGGTAAAGCAAAAAATACGCGAACGCGAACTGGGAAAGTCGCGCGCGTGCGCATTTGTCAGATCGCTAAACGTGTCGAGACACTGCAGCCGCCGACGCTCTGCCTGCACTTGTTTGTCAGCCGCTTGACCTTTGTTTGACATCGAATCGAAAGTATCGAACGAAACTAATCAGAAAGTACCTATATGAGTGATTGATTAGATTTTTCTGTCGAGATAAACCGTAAGTTGACAAACACTTTGTTCACCTAATTAGTGGTTATGGTTATATGACGAAAAAACATTGAATAATCTATGTTGTATTTGAATTGTTAAATAGGTTAGGTTAGCTACGTATTTATTGTATTGTTTTTCATGCAATATGCAATACAATGCGTCTTTTACCTATAAAAATTTCAATCCCAGTTCCATTCTTTTTTCAAGACTACAGCAAAGCCAATAGGAAGTGTTATGATCTTGACACTATGTAAATTAAATATTTATTTTAGTATGTACCACTCCACCGTAAAATCTAAAATACAGAACCGATTTTAATACCTAACCGACAGAGGAATAAAATTCTGAGGTCAATATAAGTTCACAGCGCGATTGTGTAGTCGTGTATTATTAACTTATTGCTTGTTCAATCAGAATATTTAAATACTTTTTGTTAAATTCAGAACGGAAATGTTTAGGTACCTATCTTCTTATTAATTTATAGCTTTTTGATTGGTTACAGGTGAATGATAATAGTATTTAAAAATGTCGAATAGATGAGGCGTTTACTTGATGAAGATTCATACTTAACTATGAAATAAAACAATAAAATTTTTTGTTTAAACCTTCATTACAATTGAACTATGTTCAAATACAACTTGTGACGCGTTTCGCTACACAGTAGCTTTCTCAAACGAATGGAGGTATCATGAAAAGTTTTTAATTTATATACAGTGCATTGATAAGGAATTTTACGGATAAAAGTATTATAATCTATTTACTTGGAAATAAAAAGCAAAAAATATGGGATTAACTAAAGTATTAAACAGGTTTACCTGGAAATTCATTCACAACAATCGTACAGGAAGTTTCTAAGTAAAAAGGTTTAATAAGGGAGAATTGTTGATATCTATTTGGTTGTTAAGAAGGTTATCTGAATATTTGTTTCTATTTTTATCAAGAGCTTCTAAAAGATTTAATTTCAAGGATTTAGGTTCTACATGCAAAATTTCAAAATTTGAGTCGAAAGTGTGTTGGTTTGCTAATAAATGATTTGAGTAGTTGGAATCTAATTTTTTGTTATCATAGCTACGTTTGTGTTCTGAAATTCTAGTTTTAAAATTCCTAAAAGTTCTACCTATATAAATTTTATAACAGTTGTCATTACCACATTTCAATTTATAAACTCCTGATTTGTTTTATTTTGAAGATTTAGATTTGTTGTTTTTAATTAATTTGGATAATTTGTTATCGGTTTTAAAGCAAATATTTAAGTCTAAAGTTTCTAAAAATGATTTGGTTTTTAAGGATGGTATTCCAAAATATGTTAAGCTTTCAAATTGGTTATTTTTGTTTTTATCAGAAGGAAATACTTGGTCTAGAGTATGTTTTCGTATCTTTTTATTTATGATATGTATTGTCTATTAAATTTGGATCGTAATTTTTATTAACTGGTATTTGTTTTATGATATTTAGTTATTTGTTGTAATTGTCAGTATTTAATGGAACTGTTAAAAGTCTGTGTATTAAAAGCTGCTAATTTATGACTGAATGGGTGGACCGAACTATTATGAATTGTAATGTCTGTCTGTGATGGTTTGTGAAATATAGAAAAATCATTTGTATTATTTATATTTGTAACTGTAAGATCCAAAAAGTTTATATACTTGTTTTGTTCAATTTCTACGGTAAATTTGATATTTTTATGAATTGAGTTGATGAAAGTAATAAAGTTATCTAATTGTCTAGTTGTGCCGGTGAAGCAAGCTAAAATGTCATCTACATATCGGTGCCAGTACACGAATTTTTTACTAAGGGGGTGTTTATGAATTATTTTTTCTATATTATCCATGAAATAGGGGACTGAGAGGGTTGCCAAAATTAAACCGTCTTTACTGCTATAAATCTCTCCATTGAAATGAAAATAATTTTGATTTAAACAAACACTTAATAAATTTATGATATCAGAATGAATTATAGGATTAACATTTTTGTGTGTGAGCAAGTTATTGACCAGGGTTGTAGTTTCATTAGGAGGTATACTAGGGAATAGATTTGTTACATCGAACGATATGAATTTAGAAGTATGAGTAAGTTTTATATCTTGAATATTATTAATTAATTCTATTGAGTTTTTAATTGAAAATTGAGGTTTAAATGAGCAATATTTAGAAATGATATCTATGAGGATCTTTGAAATTTTAAATGACGGTGCTGTGAAAAAAGAAACAACCGGTCTAATTGGGGACCCTTCTTTATGGAGTTTAAATCATGAATACAGTTCAGGGTGTTGTGGATTGGGTAAGAATAATTTATATTTTTCTTTATCGTTAATTATTGATTTGGCACAACTAGATAATTAGATAACTTTATTACTTTCATCAACTCAATTCATAAAAATATCAAATTTACCGTAGAAATTGAACAAAACAAGTCTATAAACTTTTTAGATCTTACAATTACAAATATAAATAATACACATGATTTTTCTATATTTCACAAACCATCACAGACAGACATTACAATTCATAATAGTTCGGTCCACCCATTCAGTCATAAATTAGCAGCTTTTAATAGGATGATACACAGACTTTTAACAGTTCTATTAAATACTGACAATTACAACAAATAACTAAATATCATAAAACAAATAGCAGTTAAGAAAAATTACGATCCAAATTTAATAGACAATATCATAAATAAAAAGATACGAAAACATACTCTACACCAAGTATTTTCTTCTGATAAAAACAAAAATAACCAATTTAAAAGCTTAACATATTTTGGAATACCATCCTTAAAAAACAAATCATTTTTAGAAACTTAAGACTTAAATATTTGCTTTAAAACCGATAACAAATTATCCAAATTAATTAAAAACAACAAATCTAAATCTTCAAAATAAAACAAATCAGAAGTTTATAAATTAAAATGTGGTAATGACAACTGCGATAAAATTTATATAGGTAGAACTTTTAGGAATTTTAAAACTAGAATTTCAGAACACAAACGTAGCTATGATAACAAAAAATTAGATTCCAACTACTCAAATCATTTATTAGCAAACCAACACACTTTCGACTCAAATTTTGAAATTTTGCATGTAGATCCTAAATCCTTGAAATTAAATCTTTTAGAAGCTCTTGATATAAATAGAAACAAATATTCAGATAACCTTCTTAACAACCAAATAGATATCAACAATTCTCCCTTATTAAACCTTTTTACTTAGAAACTTCCTGTACGATTGTTGTGAATGAATTTCCAGGTAAACCTGTTTAATACTTTAGTTAATCCCATATTTTTTGCTTTTTATTTCCAAGTAAATAGATTATAATACTTTTATCCGTAAAATTCCTTATCAACTGTATCACTGTATAAATTAAAAACTTTTCATGATACCTCCATTCGTTTGAGAAAGCTACTGTGTAGCGAAATTCGTCACAAGTTGTATTTGAACATAGTTCAATTGTAATGAAGGTTTAAACAAAAAATTTTATTGTTTTATTTCATAGTTTAAGTTGGGTCAACAAGATACTGTTTTAAGCAACGATCTATCTAACGAACTACGTGTAAAAATAAAAGAACGGCGCACAATAGTGACTGGCATATTAACTTACTCACATAATCCAAAAAATATGAGGAATATTTGAGGCAAGCTAACGATACATTTTCTATGCCTAAAAAAATATCATGCGACAGGAAATGAAAAAATAAGCCAATTCTTAAGTGATGAAAATGTGACAGAAACAGCAGACGAAAATATAGATTCCGATTCCGATTCCGATTCTAATTCCATGTCATTATTGCCAATAGAAAAAAACATTACATTAAAATAGGAACTGGAAAATCAAATCCTGCAAGAAAAAAAAGGGTATAGGGGAAAAGTTAAAGCTAAAAAAGAAACAGATTATGAAAACATACTTAAAAAGGAAATGATTGCGTATGAAGTAGAAGGAGTAAAAGGAAAACACTTATCGCTCATCTACAGTTACTTAATGGCGATTAGGCCAACCAGTGTTGAGGCAGAAAGGGACACTCTGTACTTTTTTCGAGAATAAATGTTTTTAAAAAAGCTCTCGTTATGGATCCGAAAATAATTCACGTGAAAAACGCATAACCTTACACATCAAAAAATTTGTAGTTTTTAAGATATTTAATGCTGTTATGAAGTCTGCAAGATCACTTTTTAATAATGAAATAAAAATATATTTTTTTCAATTTATTTCAATAACTACTAAACTACTAATGGTTAGAATAGATAACAGGACCTAAGTTGTGAAACAGCAGTGCATCTAAAACATTCAGAGAAGATTGTTGAAAATGCATTTCCAAACTTGTGGTTTTGTTAACAAAAGAATTGATGACAAGAAAAAATAAGATAGGTACAAAGTTAAATAATATCCCATTCAAACAATTTTTCACTAATCAGGGTTACATGAAGCCCCTTGTCTACGATACGAGTAGAAACGGAGGAGGTACTGATAGCAAGAATCCATGCAGCTCCAGTTTTTCCAAGGTATGCTATTTTCAATGAGAAAACGTTGTAGATTATGTATAAATGTAAATGGACAAAATTATGAACATCCCTTGTAATGTGTTGGCTGCTTATTAAAAAATTATGTTTGAATTGGGTATTATTTGAGTTTTTAATCATCTTATTTTCTATTTTCTATAATTATTTTGTTAATAAAATCTGAAATTTGGAAAAGTATTTTCAACAATCTTCTCTCAATGTTTTAGATGCATTGCTGTTTCAAAAATTAGTTCCTATTACCTATTCTAACCATTAGCAGTTTCATAGTTGTTGAAATAAATTGAAAAAAAATATTTTTTTTTATTTCATTATTAAATAGTGATCTTGTAGACATAATAACAACATTAAATATCTTAAAACTGCAGATTTTTTTATATGTAAAGGTTATGCGTTTTCACGTTAAAACCATCGAGGAGGAATACAAAATAAAATGAAAATAGCTTCAAATACCAGTGGCGTGAAAAATGGGAGGGGAAAGGTGACATATTATTCCCAATGTGTCACTGGATCAAGAATTGAAACATGTTTTTCTATCAAAATATACCCTTTCACATGCCAAAGGCCAAATTAATATATTCATCCATGTTAAAGTTACCAAATTAAAACATTTAATTTTTCAAAACTTCAACACCCTGTATTTCGAAAAGTAAATAGACTGGACCCCTCAATCCATATATAGTTTTTGTCCAATTTTACGAGAAATAAACACCCTGTATATAATCTCTATCACCGAGATGAACTCTCAATAGAATTGGTAAGAACTCCTTGTATATATAACTATCGGGTTTTCGGAGAATGAATTCTATGAATTTTGTAAATAAGTAGGCACAAACTCTCTGCGAAAACATTAATTTCAATACGATGCTCGTTTTAGAACAACCACAATTTATAATAAGTAGAATAAATAGTAAAATTATCCAAAACTCAAGGAAGTTATGAAAACAATTCACGAAATTACAACCAGAAGGAGTACCTGCTTGATAAATGCAAGCAAAATATAATGCTAAAACATTTCCACCCTTCACATACTATTTAGTAGTTATTACAAATGACCTTCAAAAACATTCTTTTGTTCTGCTGGTATAGTTATTTGGAAAATATACTTACAAATACGAAGTGTCAGTTATATTTAGTGTTTAGTAACATAATCACTCAAAATAAACAGACATCTTTCCTAATTTGGAGTGGAATGTTTCATTTAGCGCCATCTGAACGTTTAGTCCAGCTTTCACAATACGCCATCAACAAAAATCAAATAACGGGAATTTTATGCTGAAGATTATGGATTAAAAAGAATAACAATGAATAACAAAATAGTACGGAAAAAACTAAGTTTATACGGTATGTTCTTGACGGTGGTGCACTAGTACACAAATTGCCATGGCCAAGAACTGGGAAGTTTTCAGATGTGTTAGAACTATATAGTAGTTATATAGCTAACCAATATAAAGTTGTGACAGTTGTATTTGATGGCTATACCACCCCCAGTATTAATGCTGTTGAGCATCAGATACGCACAAAAAAATCATCGGTAGCAGTGAAATTTAGCGAGAGCTCTCCACTTCTTATCGGCAAAGCACCTTTTCTTGCTAATCATGAAAATAAACAGTGCTTTATTACCTTGCTAGGAAAACACTTAGAAGCCAATGACCACACTGTGATCCATGCTACAGATGATGCTGACACACTAATTGTAAGAACGGCACTGACCTTAGCAGAAGAAAATCACGTACACCTCGACCAAATTCATTTCAACTCTGAGATGTGCAAACGAAGAAGCAAGACCGTACTATGACAGTACCGCAGAATAAACGCATGTACACTCGGCGGAAAAAGTTTAGTCAGTTAAATATTTCCTAAATAAAATCTTGAGAATTTGGCAATAAATTCCATTTTAGTTATTAACTGTGCCTTCATTGTCATAAATTCAAAAACATTATGCACTATTTCACGACTTTGTGCACACAAAATCTTGTGTTTTACAAGCGACTTAAATTCCAAAAATTCCTACGCGGATTGTACCACTATGAGTTCAAATGGATCTTTACATTGCAACGTTCTGCCTAGGAGTGGTAGCTGCCAACAGTGTCGTACGCGTGATCAACGCGCATCTGAATCTCACAGTTGAAATGAATTTGGTCAAGTTGTAACAATTGTTGCTAATGACACCGACACTCTGGTACTTTTAATTTACCATAACACACGAAATATTTGCTTGCAATCATCTATGTTCAGTGATAGAAAACGTGATATTAAATCAATGCAACATAAGTAAGTATACTTTGTGAAAAGCGGTGCAAAATCATCCTCTTTTCCCATGATTTAACCGGATGCGATACCACAAGCTCTTTATTTGGAAAAAGTTAATCGGCAGCATATCGACATTTTTGGAAATGTGAACAATTTAATATTTGCGCTTTTTGTTTGGATCAGAAAATGCAAACACAAAGGAGCTTACAGACATTGGCACCAAAGCATTGGTATCGTTGTACGGTGGAAATGCAAACACAGAGACCTTAAATCCACTACGATATAATCTCTACCTGAAAAAAATCACAACTGCCAAACGTGAATTAAATATTGCAAGATTACCACCAACTGAAGATACTGCTGTTCAGCACCTTCTTCGAATACATTTACAATACCTTTATTGAAAAACCATGAACACCAATATTGCGAACCCCAAAGAGTGGAGTTGGAAAAAATAGGAGACCAACTACAGCCCATAATATGCAAAATGAGCCCTGAACCAGAATTATTACTAAACACAATCCGCTGCACCTGCAAAACGGATAAAAATGAGGCGTGTGGTAGTGGTAGATGTACTTGTAGACAGCATGGTGTGAAATGTACTGAGATATGCTGCAACTGTTCTGGTCGCGATTGTACAAATAGTGCCTCGAAAAAACGTGTTGAAAATAATGAAGAAGACTATTAGACTTAATTTTTGCATTTTTTATACAACCTTTAAATTATAAAAAAATAAAATTTTCTGGATAAGCTTCCTATTTTTCGCCCACCACTTTGTTATTATTGTTTATCTTTTTTGCTCCTCACCATAATCTTTTTCAGCATAAAATTTCCCGTTATTTGATAACACACACGATTTTTCATAAATTTGAAAATGAATTCAAAATGGCGGCCAAAAAAACGCATTTCGCATACTCACATTTTTCTATACTTTTAGTATGTTGAAAGGATATTAGTAATGTGCTCAAAAAATCAAACTCCATCTTTGTGGGAATTAGTTCCACCTCTGGCCAATTTTTTGTGTAAATCTACTATACTATTATTAAAATAATCGATTTTGAATTGAAATTCATGAACGCTCACCTGCTTTGAGACCTACTTACAAATATGTGTTGTTCCAAACGTGGATCCAGTAAATCCATTTTCTGAGCTACTAGTTTCCTGATTTTATTGGTAATTTTAATTTTAATTAACCTTGATTGAAAGTTCTAGTTTAATAAATTTTTGATTTATTAATTTGTTTATCTTTTCATCTTTGTTTGTATGCAAATGCGCTTGCACCGATACTGTCAACTGTGCAGCGTTTGAAAAGTGCGTTCCAACTACAATTCAGCTCAGCTAAGAATTCTGTAGTTAGCTAAGCTATGTCGGGTGATAGAAAAAAGGCAACCATAGTTTTTATAAGTGGGTAAAGGAAAATGTCGATATAAATAATAATTTTTGATTTCTACGATTGGTATTTCTACTATACATATTTTATCCATTTTGCAGTAGCTTTTAATTTGAATTAATTTCTCGAAATTAATATTTTCTGAATTTGGTTCGAATCGCAGTTTAGAATTTGATGAGTCAGTATTAATAAGTTTTAGGTGGTGTAAAAGATCTTTTCGGTCTATTATAGAATTATGAAATAGTTATTTATGTATCAAGGGCTTTAACTACCGATGGCAAAGTTTGCGTCAGTAAATGAGCTATGAGAGTTCCACCCCATTTTTGGCTCTTTTAACATGGGAATCTCCATAAGAAAATCTAAGGTTCATTCTGGCAAATTTAGTTCATTTTGGAGTAGGGGTAAAACTCAATCTACGCATGCGCTACGTTATTAGATAGGTGACGTCATAGGGGTAATGATAAAAATAATGAAAAAATTCTAGCTACCCCCTTTCATCCTCCACGCAGAACCCTTATACTAAAAGTTAACCAATATTAGCAAACGACATCTTGTTTAAAAGGCCTTAACGTCTAGATTATACGTAAAATTAGGAAAAAATTCCAGCTACCCCCTTCATCCCCCACACAACACCCCTCGTACTAAAAGTAGACCAATCATGACAAAAGGGCCTTAACAAATGTGAATGTATCTTTGGCAGGTATTTGTCAGCATCCCTCGTACTAAAAACCAATCGTATCAAACGACATCTCGTTCGAAATGCCTTAACGTCTATTATATAAGTGAATCATATACAGGGTGGATCGAAAGTATCTTGGGGTTGATTTTAGCAAACGACATCTCGTTCGAAAGGTCTTAACGTCTAGTATATACGCGAATCACCCATTATATACAGGGTGCATCTTTCACGTATGTGAGGCATAGTGCTCTAGTGGCATCAGCATAAATATACAGAGTGTAGCGAAGAGTACAAAGAAAAATAGTGCCAACTCAAACGTCACATGAAACGTCGATGCTGCAAGTCGCATGTCAAACGTCACATGTGACGTCGATGCTGCAATAAGTGTGACAAAGAAGGTTTTTTTTTTTTTTTTTTTTTCGGGCCGAGATGGGAAACTCATGTTCGAATGGGCCATGTCCCATGACCCAGACAGTGTTGGCCTACCAACCAAACCCACCTCAAAGCTCGCCGTTGCTCCCGCCTCGGAATCACTACCCTAGCATACTTCGAGACGGGCGGCGGTCCCTCACACACTCCGTCATCTTCTCCCTTCTATCACTCCTACGTCTCATGTCAAATCATTTCCTTCTCTCCCCCTAATCATTCTCTCCACTACGCCACTCACCTCCCTCCATGCCTCCTCTCCCCTCAACATAATCTCCACCATGTTCTCCCAATACACAGCCTCCCCTAGTTTCTTCTCTAACTTTACCAGCTCGTCCACGTTCTTCCAGCATCTGAACACATGCCCCACATCATCCTCCACTTCACATCTCTCGCACAATCCAGTCTCTCTTTTCCCAATCTTGTGAAGGTACCCTACTCTCGACCCATGCCCAGTGAGCACCTGTGTCAAGAAGTAGTTTACCTCCCAAAATTTCCGGTCCATCCATTCTCTCCTACTCCCAATCTTCTCTCCATTTCCTCCTCCATCCATTCCTTCATTTCCTCTACAGTCGCACCCCTCCAACGTTTGTTCCTGGCTCTAGCCTCTAGGTCCAATGAGTAGGATCTTGACAGCACCACTGCCGCCAGTCCACCCACTGTCCTATATCCCTGTACCACCCTCAGGAGTATCCCTCTCTGCAAACGCAGGAGTGGCCTAACCCTCGCGTTCACCCCCGCTCTTTCACCCCAGACTTCCGCACCGTACAGCATACTCTGCTCTATTGTCCTACCAATTACCCTCCTCTTCCACTCTCCCGGCCCTTTCACATTGCACAACAATCTCCCCAGCCTTTCTGCTCTCACTTTCGCTTTCTGTGCCGCCTTTGCCATGTGTGTTTTGAAGGATAATTGGCTATCCAACCACACTCCTAGGTATCTCACAGACTCCTCCATCCGAATTTTCCTTTCCTTCACCGTCACCACAACTTCCCTCGTCTTGCTCCGTCCCTTCACTAGCAGTTCCACCGTCTTATCTTCCGCCACTTCCAGTCCGCACCGCTCTATCTTCTCCACAATCTTCCTGCACATCCTCCCCGCCTTTCTTTCTATCTCCGCCTCTACCTTTGCCATACATACCAGACATACATCATCCGCATACACCGTAATCTCACATCCCTCTTCACATACTATCCCAAAAACCTCATCAAACACACATTTCCATAGCGTCGGTCCCAGAACCGAGCCCTGTGGCACTCCAGCTCCAGTCTCATATCTCCTCCCTCTAGAGTCCACTATCACCCGCCCCGTCAGGTAGTCCTCCACTAAGTAAACTAGCCCCTCCCCTACTCCAAGCCTCAGCAACGCACCCAACACCGCCCGTTTGCTGACACTGTTAAACGCGTTCCCTGCCCAGAGCCGAGATACATGATTTCCCCTTTGCAAACCCGTACTGGTTTTCCCTAAACCCCCCATTTCTACCAACTTCCTCCTCAATCCTATTCTTTATTATCCCCTCCATCAATTTACCCATACCACACAGCAGACTGATAGGCCTGTAGTCACCCGGCCGATTCCCCTCTCTACCCGCCTTTTTCAGCAGTATCACCCTGGCCACCTTCCATGCTTCCGGAAACTCTTCCTCCCTCAGCACCCTGTTGAATAATTCCCAAAAGTATTCCTCATTGTCCTCCAACATCCTCTTTACCATATCACCTCTCAGGCCATCTATCCCTGGAGCCTTCCTTACCTTAATGTTCCACCTTCCCTCCTGTACTCCCCACTTCTCTACCGATCTTATCCCACACTTTTTCTCCACCCCTCTAGTATCTTGGACTTCCCAAAACCTACCCTTCACTCCTCCTTCTCCCACATTGAACAATTTCCATATAATCTCCCTCTCCCAATCCCCCTCAAGCACCTCGTTCCTATTTCCACCCATCCTTTTCACCGCTATTTCATACGCCTTTCCCCATGGATTGTTTTCCAGATCCCCCAGTAACTCCTCCCACTTCCCTCTTTTTTCCCTCTCCACCCTACGCTCTAGTTCCTTCTTCTTCTCCTTGTATCTCCCTTTTCCCTTTATCCTTCCCCTCAGCATCCGTCTCCGTTCTTGCTTACACTCCTTCCACAACTTCTGTATCTCCTCATTCCACCAGAAATTTACCCTCCGCTCACGTCTATTGCCACTCTTCCCCTTTCTTTTACAGCCCTGTATCACATCGTACAATTTCTCCACATCATGCCCAAGTCCCCTTTCTATCTCCCCCCTTAGCTTCCTCCTCATACTCTCTGCCTCAGCCTTTGTCCACCTCCATCCCCTCTCTTCTAATAATGTCTTTCTCTCTTTCCTTATATCCGTCTCTACATACCTATGTAAACTCAAGCTCTCCTCATCTTCCAGCACCCTCCAACTACTCACTCTTTTTTTGATGTCTATGTCAAAATTTATCGACAGACATAATTGAAATGAACAAGATTCAGCTTGTATTATTCTATTATATCAGCCTCCTTGAGCTCATTGATAATTGCTACTATTTCGTTGTCGTGTGACGTATTACCTGCCTCTTTCTATCTATTCTATCTATTCGTTGATGTCGTTAGAGATTTTGTTTTGAATAAAGGTTTTATGATGTAGTGATATTTTTCAGTACTTGAGCCCTTAAGACGATCTAACGTGTCTAAATGAACTTCAGTTGTCAAAAGATTTTTATAGTTCTGTAAATCTTGATCATTGTAACTGGGGTCTCGGTAAAATAGAAGCTCATACAAGCCTGGTGTTCCAATTACATATCTTCCTCCTTTGTTTTTCTCAGGTAGTATGTTTATATTACCGGTTTTTTCATCAAACGCAATTCGACGTTTGCCTAATGACCAACCGATTTCATTATTGTATATCGTACCATAATTTTTATCAATTTTATCATCTTTTTGGAAGTAATCTTCAATGAACTGATGACTAATGGCAGGATATTGATCCAAATAGTCTGCGAAAGCTTCCTGAGAAATTTCGGGACGCATCTGTTCTGGAGAACGTGTAATATTGCCGGATTCATCGGTTTCGGCCACCGGTTCCGTTTCGAGAAAAGGTGTAAACACATCATCAGGTTCTTCTTCTTCCTTCTTTATTTCCTCTTGTGCATTTAAATTTGTAATCGTTTTTTTGTAATGTCTTTGAGGATTGCACAATTTCTTCAAGTGGGTTGGATATTGGCTTGAATAGTTTATTGATAGACTCATCTTGCTCTGATTTACCAAATTTTAACGCCAAGTATTTTTTGCGAATTGATCTGGCAAGTTCAGACACTTTTTTCTTGCGCAATGCAACCTTATCGTCAGACATATTGGTATAGACTGAAGGCGCAGCTTACAATTTTATATATTTATCGAATCCTTTGCAATATCTACCATCATTGAAGGGGAAATCCTTCACAATTACCAAAGTACCATAACGGTCACACCAGCACGTTGAACACATATTTTTAAATGTGTCGAATGTCATGTCTGGAGATACGTGTTCGTCGAATATATGTTTCAAGTTCACCTCATCTTGCTTGAATAAAACAATTACATTACAATTGTCGCGTATAAGCTGTTTCGGTATTTTTGAATATGTTTGACAAAGATATGCAGCATCGATATCTTTATGTCTGCACATGGAGTAGTATTCACGAATTTTCTGTTGACCATCACATGCAACGTCATCGAATAATAAGACAGAATTAGACTGAGCATTATCAGGACTTATTATTTCCTCGTTGTCTTTAACTGGAAAATAGCCAACGCCCTTGACTTGTGCTATAACTTCTTGCAGCAATTGGTACTTTGGTTGGAATAACGATTTTGAATAAAAATAAACGTTTTTGAATTTCGCGCCATTCGGATTAAATAGAAGCGCCAGCACGACATTCGTCTTTCCGCACCCACTGGGACCACATATAATGGCACGGAAAGAATTTGATAACAATTTACCATGTTTGCCGATCGATGGCGTTGAGGTGAAATCTAGATTTTCAATGGGTATCGTCTGCTCTTGTTGAATTATCTTCATTTTGTGTGTTGTTTTTCTTAGTGCTATTGTATAAATATAGGTGTCACCACTTACGCGTATCAGTCTTAATGTTGGTGTTGGAAGGAGAAGGTCTTTCAAATTCTCTTATCAATAAACTACCTATTGAACTTCACTTGCCTACCTATTAGTACTGTGGACGTAAGTACTACCCTCCACCCCCCCTTTTTGCAAAAAATTGATTGTTTTTTTTGTAGCTGGTACAAAATTAGAAAAACGTCTTGATCGTGGAGATCGGCATCAACCCCTTGGACGCAACTTGTAAACAACACGATATTTCTTACTGGAAGAATAAGTCTCTCGAGCAACGACACAAAGCCGATCAGATACTTGAAGATAAAGCTTGGGCTCGCGTCAAATCAAAAGACGCTTCTTTGGGGGAGAAAACTGCTGCATTACTTGTGACAGGCGGAGTGAAGGTGAAAAGAACGCTGGGAATGGGATGTCGCCACAAACGCCGTTCCTTGCATCGAGATGTTATTCTAAAAGTGGGAAAGTCCGTGAAAGAAGTGGCATCTTTGAAAGACACCGCAACGTTTGCCTTAAGGGCAACCAAAACACTGATTAAGCAATTTGGTGGGAAAAAAGAAGTTGAGGTTTCTCGAGTGATACCTGTAGCGAGATCCGGAGGTTTCCTACCGCTTATTCCTTTGTTTGCTGGTCTTTCGGCACTCGAAGCTTTGTCAGGTGGTGCTGCTGGGATTGCAAAAACCGTTATTCATGCTAAGCATGCGCAAAAGAAATTGGAAGAAGATGTACGTCATAATAAGGATATGGAACGTATAGGATCTGGTCTGTACCTAAAAAAGTATCCAAAAGGCGGCTTTGGATTGTATTTGAAGAAGCAAAAAAACTAATAAAGCTACCCAATCACGCACTATCCGACTTCGACATAACACATTACGCAAAATCGCTTAAAATACCACATTTTCGAGGAGTTTTTATGCGGGACACTCTCCCCAAAGACGGCCCCCGAAGACAAGAATGTGCAGTAGTTAATTTGGATACCTCTAAGAATAGCGGAAGTCATTAGGTAGCTTACAGAAAGATAAACAACAGTGTAGAGTATTTCGATTCATTTGGTAACTTGAAGCCGCCGAAAGAAGTTGTTAAATATCTAGGAAAAAGTGCGCGAATTTTCTACAACAATACCCAATATCAAAACTACGATTAAATCAATTGCGGTCATTTGTGTTTGATATTTCTACAACAATGACGGAACTATTACTACAACACATCTACCCTGGAAAAGTATTGAGTAGTTTCACTGCCGAAGAACTAAAGTGCTTTCCTATTGAATATCTAATAGAGTGTGTAAGACCTTAGGAATTGCTTGATATGTGGCATAAGCTCCCCAATGCATAACGAGCAAATTTTGAACTACAAATACGACTGCCTTGTTTCATCCATTACAACCGACCTGATTGGACGACGCATTGTGACGGACCTCCGAGTTCTCAAGCCACTTGCTTTCTTTGCAAACAAACAATAAAAAAAAGATATTTAAATTAAAACCTGTCTCGAATTCCATTAGTCATCATGTCACAGTTGCTGAGAGTTAACAGCACCAATCACGTGTTCACCTTTCAACCTCCTACCCCTATTGTCCTCGATCCAAAGAATGATTACGAAATAGCTCTACGTTCTTTTCATTCATATCACAGTATACCAAACATTGAAAATTGTACGTTTTACTACTACGATACCAAAGACAAGCTTCAAAGTTTTGATTTTCCCATTGGATGTTATGAAATTGCTGACCTTGAAGAGTTTATCTGTGATAAGTTGGGTGCGAGCAATTCAACTAGACCGGTATTTTCACTAAAACCCAATCACAATACGTTGAAATGTGAAATTTCAAGTAAATACAAAATTTCCTTTATGCAAACTGACAGTCTTGGGAGAATATTGGGATTTTCACCGAAAATACTTGACGCTAACAAAACGCACTCTTCAGATCTTCCCGTCAAAATCAATAAAGTATCCAGTATCCGCTTCGATTTTAACATTACCACTGGAGCCTTCGATGCAAACAGACCTGCTCATACTATCTACGAATTCGTCATACAAGTAGATCCTGGATATTCCATCGACGAAATTCCTCATGATTTGCTCTACTAACCCGTTATACCACAACGTGAAATAACCAATATCACCGTCATCGCCTTAGACCAAGACGGTCAGCCTGTAAACTTTCGTGGAGAACTTAGTACTTTGGTGTTGGAGCTTAGAGTGCGAAGCAGATGGGACTAATAATCAATCATAAAAGTTAGTCTGCAGAGCTTTCAACTTCATTAGCTAAGCAGTCGCCAAAGCTAAAACAGCTCAAGTTCGCAAACAAATTGGTTCTGCAATCGCTGGGGTTTAAATCGAAAAATGACAACCACGTATGGAAAACGTCTTCGTCAAAACGACAACTTCCCTTGGATGTTCGATATCTATCGTAAGCCAATGTTTGACGATTCAATTCGAAAGGCTGAATATAGAACCTATGGTCCATTTATAAAATCATTCAATTGCAGTGACATTGTGGAGTTTAGCATTAATCAAGTTGATTCGTTCTTTGCAATGAGCGAAACTCTGTTGTGCATTAAAGGTTCGCTTGAAACACACGGAGCTGGTGACGTAAAATTGGCAAATAATGTTGGAGCATTCCTATTTGATTAATGTACGTACAGTGAAAGTGCCAGAGAAATGGAAACAGTTCGGGATCCTGGAATAGTAAGCGCCGTACGTGCTATGACATGTTATATTCAAGAAGATTCCAATCATATGGCTATAGCCGGCTGGAATTACCCGAAAGATCATATTCTGAATGGCAGCGACAAGTCCTTCAACCTTCAAATACCCCTCAAACATATTTTCAACATTTTCAACGATTACCCCATGATTACATGTGGTCAACAAACGATACGATTAGTTCGAGCACGAAATGATAATGATTGCATATATATTACGGAAAATAATGTCTCTGGTACGCTCTCCAAAACAACCGCTAAAAGTAATATTAGTGTTGAACTAAAAGTTAAACATATCTTTCCCAATGATGATATAAAGATAAATCTCATGAAATCCATTCAAAAAGATCAACCTATAGTTATTCCAATTAGGAAGTGGGAGTTACACGAATTACCCTCAATTACTAAAGGTGCAAGACGTGAAGTTTGGGCAGTTAAGACATCCACTTCAGTTGAAAGACCCCATTTTGTTATTGTCTTCTCCCAAACCGACAAACGTAACGTGACTACAGCCGATCCTACTTTATTTGACAATGCCGACGTGCAAAGTATAAGACTGTCACTGAATGGTGACTATTGGCCTAATGAAAGAATGCAATTGGATTTCGCTGAAACTGAGTACAATGAAGCATATTTTAACTATACGGAATTCTATTCCACCTACGCAAACTCCACACAGAAGCGCCCCCTGCTGGATTATTCTTCTTCCAAGAAACGAGCATTGTTTGTTATCGATTGTTTTAAACAGGCTTCCCCGAAAATACTAAAGTCTATTGCATCATAATTCACGATTGCGTAATGGAATACTTCCCCCTCACCGAAATTGTTGAAAGCTTGAACTAGATGTTGATATGAGTTTTTGTTCGAGCAGACGTTAACATGAGAGTAGCATTTGTAGACATTAAAGGCTTTGTCGTAGATGGACTTTTCGTTGCCAAAGAACTCACCATAGAAATTGGCTTCAAAAGTTCGCATTACATATTTTTGCCACCGCAACCGTTTGCTACATTAAGTAACGATGATGAAAAGACTACATCAAACTTGGAAAGGAATGTGCATGGAAGTCGATAGTCTTCAGGAGATGTAGAATATTCTAGAGTGAATGAAATATTGGATTGGTATGCTGCAGACTACATTCACGTTCGGGGTCAACAAAAAACGGAATTTCTGATAAAAAACACACATATTTGGTGTTTTTCCACACATAATTGATGTTTGCAAATTTGATGGTACGCCGTATGCAGCAAGTAACTTTGTTCAAGATCCAAACCCCTGTCACGCCTCCGGACTATATTCATGTACCGAAAGAAATGTACAACGCCTCTGCCACTGGTTTTCAAATACTGTATTACCATTATAAAAAAAGGTTTTTTTAAAGAAACATGGGTTTTTATTAAAACACTTAGTATATTCATCAACTTTTATATGACATGAAGATTCAAATTTTCGTCTCACAATTTTTAAGAAAATTTTTAAAATTATTAAAAGACATATACTAATATTACACATGTCATGACAAAAACATTATTGATTTCATTTTTCATATTCTCTTCTGTTTTGTTGAACATGGCGTAGGTTGGATACGTCTTCTGTATCTGTAGAGTAGGGAGGGTGAGTGTAGGCTCACAGCACTTAGCCACATGTGACCCATTGTGCATCCTCCCGAGGAGTTGTCTTCCTAGGTCATTGTCCATCCTGTCCTTCTCAGGAAGGTGGACAGGTCACTAGGAGACATCTCCTTTATATCTCTTAAGGGATTGAGTATGGGTGTAGCGTTTGGCTAGTTCCGCAATTGTCGAAGTCGTTAGGCCGTAGGTGTCACTGGGTCCTAGAATTTTTAGTCCAGCGGCTTCCCTGGCTAAAGAATCAGCAATGCGATTTCCTTTACTCCTGTCGTGCCCTTTAACCCACCTCAGGATAATATTGTTATCTGCCGAGGCGTCAGCTAAATCTTGGTGGCACTCTAGTACTAGCCTCGATATAACACGTTGTCTGTTTAAGGCTAATAGGGCTTGTCTACTATCAGTACAGATTATTATGTTTTTGCCAGAAATTCCTCTTCTGGTTAGTTCTTTTGTGGCAATTGAGATACCAGCCAGTTCTGTTTGAACTACGCTGGTATTGTTTCCCATTCCCCACTTCATCTTTAGGCTTAGTGCTCTTGAGTAAACTCCACATCCTGAGCCTTCTTTCATTTTTGAACCATCTGTATATATGCGTATTGCCCATCCTGCCCATCCTGCGCTCTATCGCACAGTGTGTTCACAAATTTGCCGGTCTGCAAGATAACTATGCCATCTGCGTAAGCAATTGTGTAGAATCCATTGTTGTTGAGGTGATTAATCAGGGTGTCTAGAACCATGTTCCACAGAAGGGGTGATAAGACTCCTCCTTGTGGACATCTCCTCATGACCAGTTCTCTTACTGTGATGTCCTCTACATTAATACTTATTGCTCTACTAGAGAGCATCTTGAGTATCCATTCTCCTACTACCAGAGGTACATTCCTGGAGTTGAGTTGCTGGGTAATTGTTAGAAAGGTTGTTTTATCAAACGCTCCCTCGATGTCTATGAATATACCCAGGGTGGATTCTTTGTTGTCCAATGATCTTTCGATTCTGCCAACCACTTGGTGAAGGGCCGAATCGGTGGACCTTCCCGGAGTATATGCATGCTGATTTGGATGAAGTGGGTTGTGAACTAGCACTTCGTCTCTTATATACCGCTCGCACAACCTCTCCATTGTTTTAAAAAAGAACGATGTGAGACTAATTGGTCGGAATGCTTTTGGTAAGGTGGATACGTCTTAATGGATAAGTAATTTGCGGTAATTGTCTGCAGGCTATAGACACCCAGTTTATACGAAGTCTGCTCCACGTCTGACGACTCACTTGTCCCCCATCCAATAAACTAAGATTTTCCATTTGTTTCATAACCTCACTTTTTAAGAAATATCTTTATTCACCAACCAATGTCTATTCTCTTTCGAAGTCAAATTACAAAAGTTGACGTGACAACGTGACGTTTGACGTAGCATGTGTCGATGTGACGTTTGACGTGACAACGTGACGTTTGGCGTGACAACGTGACGTTTGACGTGACAACGTAGCACGTGACGATGTGACGTTTTGGGTTTGGCAGCAACAGCAATTTCTAAAATCTTATTACTTTCAACCAACCTGGTATATCGCAGAAAATCACATTAATAACAGGATATTTAAAAAACTCCAAACTACTTTCAACCAACCTGGTATATCCCACTGTTATCATCGTAACGGATCAGTCTCGATTACGTCACAACTTACGGTGCCTAGCGAACGGTGCGAGCGTATCATCGTACGGGATCTATCGATGCGAATACGTTCTCTGTCTGCCCCTACCTTCTTTGTCACACTTATTGCAGCATCGACGTCACATGTGACGTTTGACATGTGACTTGCAGCATCGACGTTTCATGTGACGTTTGACATGTGACGTTTGAGTTGGCACTATTTTTCTTTGTACTCTTCGCTACATTCTGTATATTTATGCTGATGCCACTAGAGCACTATGCATCACATATGTGAAAGATACACCCTGTATATAATGGGTGATTCGCGTATATACTAGACGTTAAGGCCTTTTGAACAAGATATCGTTTGCTAAAATCAACCCAAAGATACTTTCGATCCACCCTGTATATGATTCACTTATATACTAGACGTTAAGGCATTTCGAACGACATGTCGTTTGATATGATTGGTTTTTAGTACGAGAAGTGCTGACAAATACCTGCCAAAGATACTTTCGATTCGTTAAGGCCCTTTTGCCTTCCTAATTTATCACATATGCCCGTACAAAAATACGATTTATTAATCATGATAAACGATATTCTTACTAATGCACCTACGGCTGACATTTGAAGCTACATTTGACATGTGACATTCTCTCCGCTACACTCTGTATATGTTAAACCAAAGATACTTTCGATCTATATATATGGACGCATGTGACGTTTTGTACACTCCGCTACACTCTGTATATGTTAAACCTGCCTAAGATACTTTCAATCCACCCTGTATATGATTCACTTATATACTGGACGTTAAGGCCTTTCAAACGAGGCGTCGTTTGCGATGATTGGATAACTTTTAGTACGAGGGGTGTTGTGTGGGGGATGGTGGGGGGTAGCTGGAATTTGTTTATTATTTTAATTATACATTAGACGATAAGGCATTTTAAACGATACGTCGTTTGCTATGATTGGATAACTTTTAGTACGAGGGGTGCTGCTTGGGGGATGAAAGGAGGTAGCTGGAATTATTTTTAACATTACCTCTATGACGTCACCTATCTAATAACGTAGCGCATGCGTAGACTGAGTTTTACTCCCACTCCAAAATGAACCAAATTTGCCAGAATGAACCTTAGATTTTCTTATGGAGATTCCCATGTTAAAAGAGCCAAAAATGGGGTGGAACTCTCATAGGTCATTTACTTGCGTCCCGAGGGCGGCCGGCCGGAAGGACAACAATTGCCTGAGGTTATTAGGCATGGAGACTATATAAGGAGAACTAACTCATACGGAGAAATTGACAAAACCTGACCTCAAAATCGACTATCTAAGCAGTTTGTATTTTCACCGCTACGCTGCGCATTGCAACACGGGCACCATCCAAATAAGTAACCTTAGTTTTTATAAATGACAGTAATCAAATTGTAAACATTACTTATGACAATAATAAAAACTAAAAGTAGGAGCTAGAAAGATTAAAATTATTGTTAAAAATTAAAAAAAAGACAAAGTGTGTGCGTTGTTAAAAATTATTGCAATAGTGGTTGATAGTGCATCTGATTTAAAACGATGAGACGTGAATTGAAGTTAAGAAAGCCAGAGTGTTTTCAGTTACCCAAGGTGATTGAAAATATTCAAAGATAAATAAAGTACTAAAGAATATTTATTATGTTAGGATTCAAATTATATACATTACTCGTGAGAAGTCTAGAAAAAGCACAATGGCACACAAAATACTTTACTTTTGCTGATATATACAATTAAAATTCAAGAGAACTGGAAGAAAAAAGGTGAACAATGATATGATAGTTGATATAAGGAATAAGCTGTGAAAGTAATTTGGAAATACTACTAATAGGTATACTTTGTATACAGAAAAATATAAATTGAATTCAGTGATAGAAATAGGAAATCAAATTATTAATTTTGGAGTAAAAATATACAACAAATGGAAAAAAATATTGGTACACTCTACCTCTAAAGGGGTTACTAAAACCATTCGACATTGAAAGTGATTTTTAACACTTCTTTCTTACCAATCTTCAGCTAAGTACCTAATTTCAGTCTGTGGCACTTGTGGGATAACATCTACAGATAAAACGCAGTGAATTTAAAATAGTGTAGTGAAGGTTATAGAATGTCAACAGATGTAATTTTCAAAGAAACTGGTCTTCAGATGACAAAAATATTGGAAATTGTAGTTTTAGTATATCCTTGAGTAGGTGTATCTGAATAGTGAGTGGTCCAAAGAACCAATTAAAGTGGCCAATACCTCCCCAGAAGAATTTTTATACAAAATGATCAAATAATAACTTGAAATCTGGCAATAAGGGAAGACAAAACACTTCATATACATGTAGCTCTGAACAGCCCAGTGAACATAATATGTATAAAGTCATTCAACAGTCTGCCATGGTACTAACAATCTGTTGCAAATATAAAAATAAAATTGTATGTTGAAATTGGTCAGAGTATGAATATATCTATATTCTGTGTACTTTGCACTGTGTTTGTGTTATTAGGAAACTGTGAATAGTAATTTTTTGTACGTTTTTGTATTAGAATAAAGTAATAATTTTCTTGCATGATACCTATGTACTATTTACATATAATATGTACTTTACCTATATGGAAAACCTTTGCATGAACTAATATCATTAGTAAGTTGTACCTGTTGACAGTGATGATTAAACATAATATATTGTACCTATTTTTTATTGTAATTAAACAGATTGAAGATTGTGCATAGATAAATTTGAAGCATTGGGATTCATCCTACACCTTTAAATCCATTTCACTATTCTGCTGTAAGTTATTGTAGCTCATTCACTGTTATTTTGAGATTATTATGACAGATCACATACATCTACATATGTACTGCAATATGTATATTTGCAAATTTGAATGTGTTCGTGTGAAATCAAATCTGGAGGACTTCATGTTGAGGTATACATTTTTGGAGAAAAACTGTAATTCACTCTCACTTGCAGTTTTTTATAACTAAGGTAGCTTTCAGGCTTAATAGCAAGTATTCTGGACACATCATTTAATATAATTTCTAGAAAATACCACAGTGTTTAACACCATCAAAGGCTCTAGTAATTCCTAGAAAAAAAGTAGCACATATTTGCTTGGTAGCCTAGATGTTTGTATATACAATTTTGGGTTCGATAGTGGCATGTATAATGGACCATTTTCCTCAAAACCAATCTCATATGAAGATATCTATGTATTTATCGATATTTTGTAATATTTTTTTGTTTTAAAAATTATTTGCCAGTACAGACAGAATTCAATCATAATGCTATAAAGCCTTGAGTAGAGAATATTAAATATCCTAATTATCTCATTTCAACTTCAACAGTAAACTGATAACCCATAGTAAGCTAGAAACATATGGCAGACCATAGGGTAGGTAGGTATAAAGTTAGACAATATAGGTACTGATTGTACACTTTATATTTAGGTGAAAGTTACAAAATGTGTAGTAAATTACAAGTCTCCTGCAATTCTGTATATTTATCATTTTCATAATTTCTTCTTGTAAAGGCTTTGCCAGTTCAGGAGCAATTGGCTTTCATTCATTTTATAGAAAATAACCTAAAATATTAGATATTACTTATTAACAAATTTGTAATTAATCGATCCTGTTATTAGAGCATGGACTATACTGTCTATTTATCTATACATACCTTCTATTGTTTCATCAAACCGTATTTTTCTACTTGCAAGATATAATTCTTCAAATCTAAATTATTCGAAGGCATTTAAATTGATTTTCATATTCCATATTTTACTGTGTAGAAAACCAAATTCTGAAAAACTTAAACACATTATTCATATATAATGAACAAATTAGTTCTAGAATATACTTACTTGCACTAAAGGGTGTCTTTTTCACATTTTTCGTTCAAATACTTTTTATACTAATTATGACTGTGCCAAACCTTCAAGTCCTCTAAAATTCCATGCGAAGATAAATGTTATTGGCAAGATGTATTATATTTTACTACCAAACGACCACAATTTAAGATATTTTCCAAGACGAGGACGAAAACGGATTTCTTAGTCAAAAAATGTTTCATCCCTAACCTCACTTACCTAACATACTGTCAAATGAGCTAGCAACCAATAAAAAACCATGAACTGAAAGTGTGTGCAAGACTCATGATTGGCTGTTATTGTTCTGCAGTCAGATGTTTCTGGTACTCGTTTAAGACTGGCGCCCTCTACCATTACCAAAAAATGAATTACATGGAGTTCGATCTCCTTATATAGTCTCCATGTTATTAGGGCTCATTAATTCCCGTGGTACATAGATAATTTTATTTCTGACCGATTTCAATAAAATATTGTTTGGAAAAAATGTACCAATATTATTTGTAATGACGCAAATAAATAAAATATGGTTCAGTTTTCATTTCATAAATATATACACATATATGTATATAAGCATTTTTCATTTTATTTTTACTTGTGAAAGGTAGAGGGAATTATAGAATCTATAATGTCCCAAGGGTATAGCATTCCTTTTTCTCACACGGCATATTAGAGTTAAGAAATGAAATGCTATTTATTCTGACCATTTCTACATAGCATGTCGTGTGCTTTATATAGCACAATAACAATTTTACTTTCATCATCGGCGATCAATAGGAGTATTTATTCGAGTAACCGATGAGGTGTTGAAATTAAGTTGGTTACCAGTTTTCACACACTATACATTTATGTTCACCATCACTTGTTCGTTTCTTAATCAAGGTTTCCTATCAAAACTATGCTATGCTATTTGACTAGTATCATAGTCCTGGACTGAACAATTACGTTACAGTGAGGTTTATTCACTCATCGTTCATTTATAATATTGTCACTGAAATGAATATTATTGTACGTACCACATTGTTATTTTTTATTCACGTTATTGTATTACTGTGTTTTTGTTTTCCATTGATAATATGTTTAATTTCAGAGCCACTCGATCATAATTCATGATGGTAATATTTTGTTTTCATTTGCCAAATTATAGGTTAATATTCAGAGAGTATACAATTATCAGCTGTTGCAGCGATCACAATACCAATAAGTATTCTAGTTCCTTTATTCGTACTCTACCTATTCGTTCAGTATGACCTCTGGTGTGCTCCAATATTAATTTATTACTTGTTCCGTGCATGTTCTATCCTCGATTGAATGAGAGAGTTCATTTTCATTTTTTGAATATTGGGAATACTGATTGTCAGACGATTTCCGGATCGTGGAGGTAAGCAATTGAGAGCAGGAACAAAAAATCCACGAGACGTCGAGGACAGCTGCGGTTCCTCACAATATCTTCAAATTTTTGGGATCTGCCCCATTCAGTCATTGGAATTAATGACTTTCAGTTTTTTGTGAACCCTTTGGAGTAAAGAGGTATGTATTTTTTTTAATTCTGGTCCAGTTCTTCCTTCACTATTTTTATTTCACTCCACACGTGTTGGGATAGGTTGTCATTTTACCTATTTCACAGGGTTCAAGGAGAGGCTAACTTTCAGAGAAGAGGTCTACTTTAAAAGCGAGGCCGACTCTCAAACCAAGGCCTATTTCTAACTGGGGCCCACCTTTTCGCGAGGCTCAATCCAACCCTTACTCAGTACCCTGCTCAACCTTACGTTATCATGGTCTACCATCTAGATGTCTAGCTGTCTGGAATCTGAATGTTCATACCAGTAATGTTGCTGTTCACCGTTGGATAGCTACCTGCAAAAATTACCATCATAGAAGAATGATCTGAGGGCAGATTATCTGAGAGACCCTTAGATAATTAGGTATTTTAAGTTTATGATTCTATCTGAATATTTTCATGCATAACTGAATATTACTATGTGTCCGACGATAATACCTAGAGGAAATATTTGATTTTGAATCTGATCAGATTTCATTCATATTTAATTTTGAACACTAACATTTATTTTTTTATCATTATATGTCTGTATATGTTTGTACTGTTATAGATTGAAGCATGATATAATTAGTATAATAGAAATTCGAGATGTCACAATAATAACAAATTAGAAATAACTTATAAGAATAAAATATACAATCAACAATAAACAATTCATACGCACCCTGTAGGTAAATTTTATATAATAATAGATGTTGGCATTAATTGTAAAAAGGTATATTCATAGTAACAATTATTTGAAGTACACTGTCAAGATGATACCCAATCGGAAGATAATGTTTGTATGTCACTTTTGTTAGATGGTTTGATTGAAAAAGAAAATTTTTAATAATGTGTAAGATAAGTTATAAAGATACTCTGATTTAGTTTATGTTGAAAAATTTAATTAATGATATTGTGAATAACAAATGTAATTAAAATGTCATGAAGTGTCAAAGTGAAATTAAAGAAGTAGTGACATGAATAATAAAAAAAAAGTGAGGTTGGTAAGACATTGTGGAAGGAAGTAAATGAAGGTTTTCAGGAGAGGTTGCTGAGGAGAAACTAAGGGGTTGTTGACGGGGTGACGCACAAAAGGTAGAAAAATTTGAAAAAAGAATTGGAATATTTTTTCTTCTGGAAAAAGAAACCAGAAGATACAAATAGCAAGGTGCTAGACAGGAGACGAGAGTTCCTGTATATGAAGAGGTAAATTTCGAGATCGTCGGAATTTGAGACGAGTTGTGGATAATAACTTACCACAAACCAAACTTCGAGTCTTCTGAATTGGTGAGATAACCACTTAATCAAATAATATTTGCATTGTGCATATTTGTACGAGATATATTAATCGAATAGATTAATTTGAACGAGGTTCCAGTATCCAGATGCTGAAAGAAAAAGTATAAAATATTATTTATGGTTTGGTCTTATGGAAGGTTAAGTCTTGTAGTATATTCAAAGTGATTTGAAGTGCATAGATAAGAGTTATTTATAGGTTGTATTATATAGAATAGATCTTTATACTTACCAGAGAATTTGATATCAAATTTTTACTAATACTCGCAAGGTATATAACGTAAGTTTGTTTATTTCGTTTCCGATACATTTCTTAATTTCAGTTTTCATATAGGTTAGATTCCAGTAGAACCGATCAGCTGTTTATTCGGTTAAATTGGAAAACCGTGTTCCGTAAGTTTTGCAAGTATTACGTATTGGTAGTAAAAAATTGAATAATTAATTTATAATTTATATTGTCGTTATTGCTAATCAAGTGAGTTATTGATAGCCGTATAATTTTATTGTGGTCTAGAATATATATTGTTACATTAAACAAAATCAGAGTAAAATAATAAATTTCATTTTTACGATTGGAGCTCCATCTACGTACCGATATCTCTACTAACCCTGAAACACGACCTTGAGGTGAGTAGTCGAATCTCTGACGGAGAAGCCGTGGCAAAAATAAGATATCTTCTATTAATGAACATATAACGAACACCCACACCAACAAAACTAATAATAACTAAACAACAACAAAACAACAACACAACACAAAAAAATAAAATATATAATAGTACATAGTCATCATCGCTCATTTTGAACAATAAAACGTCATTAGGGTTTTTGACTATTATTTCATAATACTTTGTCTCAAATAATTCAAGGGTTTATGGATTCCATGTCAACAAAAATTTAGTGGCGCTCAAGGCATTTAATGTAACTATCAAATTTCGTAAGTTTTTAATCATTTGAACCACGACCCAGTGCCGCCAGACGAAGAGCTGCCGTTCGCTGTTTGGCAGAGTAAAATTATGGCCATAAGGGAATAATGACTCCTTATTGATAGCGTAACTATGACGATATAAGCTCCCGGTCAGAAATAAAGTATTTAATTTAGAAAATGAGGTAGCTGCTTCAATTATCTCAAATGTATCGTACATATTATGATAAAGACTAATCATTTGATACAACACACCACCCATATAAAAATGCTCTATGGTTTGATAGTTTTGGGTTTGTGCTATTTTTAGTACATTTTCTGTAGTAATATCACAAGAGAGTGAGAATAAATTGAAAATAATTTGACAGATTTTGGAAAACTTTTGCCAGGCAATAGATACGGGCTCGAGTAGCTATAGCCAAATGGCAAAAAGTTTGAGAAAATGCCTGGAGAATTATTGTCTAATTTATTGAACTCTCGTGTGGTATTCGATAGATTTTTTTTGACGTTAAAATCAAAATAACTTTTTTACGAATATCTTGAAAATTTATGACAGGCGCGTCAAACAATGTACATCTCTCTGGAATAATGAAAGTAGATTATTCCCCCTATAATAATGGTTTGATTGGCTAAAACGTATATGAATTACCGAAACTTCGAGAACCATAAAAAAATAATCAATATTATTTATTTTGGACTCTAAGGTTATTTGATTTCTCGCTAGGACTTGAGTGCTGCTATTAAAAATATCAATATATTCTTTTATGATAGTTACTTGATTTTTGACTAATGTTTTGATGTTATTTTGATTTGTTGAAAGTCTTCAATAGCTTTATAACAGGCGCGTCAAACAATGTACATTGAATAATTCTAGCTGGAATAATAAAAGTAAATTATTCCAACTATAATAATGGTTTGATTGGCTAGAACGTATATGAATTACTGAAATTAGAAATTTCCATTGCCTTCGAGAACCGTCAAACAATAATCAGTATTATTTATTTTGGACTCTAAGGTTATCTAATTTCTCGCTAGGACTTGAGTGCTGCAATTCAAAATATCAATAGATTATTTTGTGACAGTTACTTGATTTTTGACTAATGTTTTAATGTTATTTTGATTTGTTGAAAGGGCTTCAATAGCTTGATCATATTTTTCGGCATCATTGCTATCTAGATTTCCGGTTATTGATTTTATTATTGAACCTAAACCATTCCTTGTTTTGTTCTGAAATCTTGGTTCATCGTAGGAATTAATTGATTAATTTGAAGATTGATTTTATTTTCGATTGTAGTTACTAATTGAAATGTATTTGATATTCCGTCAAAAGCTGAAATATTGGAGTTATTACAAATTTCGCTTTAAAAATAAGTTTTGTAGTTTATTATGGTTATACTGTAATGATTTAAATTCGTTCAATATTTTTAACGTTTTAAATGTTTTTACAAATGGCCAAAAGTCCATGATATTTTGACTGGTCCCCAATTTAAGTGGTGATATACCAGAATTATTGGTTATATTGTGGAAGGTTGGATACATTGAAGACTGTGAGGAACCTGGAACACAATTTTTTTCTCAATTCTTTCATGTGAACCATTTCTTTCTTATTATTTTCAGTATTTATGATCTCTACCCTATTCCTATATATTACATCAATAATTTTAAATGGACCAACAAATTGATTGTCCTTCTTACTTCTATATTGAGAATTTCTTTTATAGACCAATTGATCTACCTGAAATTCTTCATGTTTGTCACCGTTTCCATTATGCTTCGATATTATTTTGGATTTTTTCGATTCTAACGATCCTTTAGCTTTATTATAAACATGTTCGAATTTATTTTAATGATTTTCTGCGTAATCTGAATAAAAGGTTGTTGGTAAAAATATTCCATTAGGATTTCTAGAATTAGTGTGACCAAATGTTAGTTCAAAAGGTGTGTAATTTAATGCACTGTGAATGCTACTGTTGTAAACTAAAATAGCATAATTAATAAGATTTTCATTTTCTTTGGGTACATTTCTCTAAGTATTCGAAGGTGTTCTATTTTTGAGGAGTGGAAACGTTCTACTATGGCATTTCCTTCATGATGTCCTACAGTGGTGAAATGTAATTTTATTTCATGTAATTTTAAAATTTCCTGAACGACTTCGTTATTAAATTACGTACCATTGTCTAAAATTAATTTTTCGGGTACACCACATCAAGATATATATTTAATCAAAGCATTACTTATGTGAATCGTGGTTTTAGCTGTTACTTCGTAAGTTTGAGCAAATGTTGTAAACGAGTCAACAAAGGTTACATATATTTTGCTATTAAAAAAGAAAAGATCAATATGAACAATGTTTGGTCCCCAAATTAACTAATTAGAAGTCAATACGGCACCACCGCCTAAAGGCAGAGCGCGAAGAAGTGAAGCACGCGAAACTGCGAAAGACAGTACGACAGTAGCAATGGTAGCATATAGTAGTCACTACGAGGTGATCGGTTAATAGACCAATTTAATTTTAGAATACATTATGTAACAAGTCTTATGTTTAATGAAGTGAATGTTTGTTGTGTTAAATATTCAATTCAGTTTAATAATCGTCCCTGCAAAGGGTGGTCCTTCGAATCAACAAAAACGAAACCCAGGGGTGTAACGTCCCAACATTTTGGTCATTTCGAGTCGAATAGGAGTAGTTTCCAAGTGGATACCTACAGACCAACGAAGTCCACGAATCACGTAAAAGAAGAGGATCAGGTGAGATCGTTTCTATGAATCCTTCCTCATATCCTAATCGTTAATTTTTAATGTCTTTTAATCGTTGATACCTATCTCGTAGACAACAATATTAATCGTTATTTTCACATTCATTTAATTATCTCGTTTAATTACCTATGTCGTTTATATTTGTGTCAAATCACATTAATCGTAACAAAATCTCGTATTGAAATATTGTGTTTATTTTTTTATAGTTTTTGTGTACATGGACTCAAAGTTAATATACATATCGTAAAAATAAATCGCTTATCGAAGAAACAGAACAAAAAGTAAAAAATATCGTCTTGTAAAATAATAATCGAAAAGATGGAGTTTTGTAAACTTGCACGCTACAAAACATTGCCATTTATCATTTCAACGTAACATTCAATATCTAATCCTCTCGTAAATTGTGCCATTTGATTTGTCATTGGTCAGAATGGTAAGAAGTGAAAAAGAAGCAGCTCGGGAAGATATCGAGGTTTCCGAAATAAATCACGCTCGTAATGTAATATGTGCACGGTTAGAACATTTTAAAATATTTTTAATCGAAAACAAAGAAGATATTTTCCAAATAGGAACAAGATTGAAAAGCGTAGAAGAAGATTTGTCGGAATTTGATAGAATACAAACACGTCTCGAATACTTAGTAGCGGCGGAAACGGATAACCGCTTAGACACCGAATCGACATTTTATACAAATATCGCGTGCGCCAAAAGGCTACTTGTAGACTTTAAAAAACAAAATGGGAAAATAGAACAAAATCGTATCTTTTCAGAAACGGCAACGTCGGCGTCGGGATCGGGTAGTTGTTTAAGAAACGCGCCAACAAGTTTACCATTGTTTTCATCGCATTCAGCCGGCGGATTTGCCAAGCTACCCGATTTAGGTTTACCAAGTTTTTATGGTAAATATGAAACATGGTACAGTTTCAAAGATATTTTTGATTCTTTGGTAAATAATCGAACCGATATAAGCTAAATTGACAAGTTTTTATATTTAAAAATATATTGAAAAGGAGATGCGTTAAAACTTATCGATTCTTTAAATGTAACAACAGTAAATTATTCAATAGCGTTAGATTTATTGCAAAAACATTATGAAAATAAACGCGCTATTAAAAACTATCACGTTAACGCTTTATAATTTAAGCTGCCTCACGTTCCGAAAGAATCATCATTTCAAATAAGATCGTTGCTAGATTCTGTTCATCAAAATAAAACCGCCCTAGAAAAATTGAATATACCGGTGGAGCACTGGGATCTTATGTTAATCCCAATAATACTACAAAAACTCGATGACAGAACAGAACGCGATTGGGAGTCAAAACAAACCGACAAAAAACTACCAACGTTAAATGAACTTGTTTTGTCGAAAACACTTAAAAGGCAATTATATCTTTATTCAAGATTACAAAACTGTCACAATTATAAAAATTATATTGACATCTAATCAAAAACTTGTAGTATCTAAGTATATTTAAGAAAATCTAAACTAATCACTAACATTCTCCGGGCCTCCCGAAATTGAGCTATTTTTTTTTTAATAATATCAATTTGGTGATTGGTCTTCTGTATTCCCCCAATGATGTCTTCACGTTTACGACTCTAACTTTACCGTCACGCCCTGGATACATTTTTGTTATTCTCCCTATTGGCCATGTGTTTCTGGGAAATGATTCATCTGCCAAAATAACTAAATCGCCTTCTGCAACATTGGAAATATTATGTTGCCACTTACTCCTTTTGACTAAAGTTGGAATCCATTCTTTAACCCATCTTTTCCAAAATGAGTCCGCAAATGTTTGTGCAGTACGCCATTGTTTGCGTAGATGTATCTCAGAGTCAGTAAATTTTCCAGGAGAGCCAACAAAATTGGATGGTCCGATAAGAAAATGATTTGGCGTTAAGGCCTCGTCATCTTGATGATCAGAAGAAACAATCGTCAGAGGGCGACTATTAACAGTGTGCTCTATCTCTACCAATAGAGTCTGCAGCATTTCTTCTTTCGGGCATTCCTCTTTCAATATTGTTCGAAGGGTATCTTTAACAGATCGTATAAGTCTTTCCCACACTCCACCTGCATGACTTGCTCCGGGAGCGTTTCTTTTCCATTTTATATGTTTATTGCAGCAAAAATCTTGAACTGCTTGAGGGTTTATTTCTAGGATAGCCTTTTTCATCTCCTTATCTGCTCCGCAAAGATTTGTTCCGTTATCAGAGTAGATTTCAGATGGGTAACCTCTTCGACAAATAAATCTTCTGATCGACATAATGGCGGAATCCGTTGTGAGAGAAGAAGCTAATTCGAGATGAATAGCTCTAGTGGACATACACGTAAAAATAACACCATATCTCTTTTCTCGTCTTCTCCCAATCGAAACTAGCATAGGTCCGAAATAATCCATTCCAGTTACCATAAAGGCTCTGACTTGTGGTGTTACTCGAAAATCTGGCATCTGACCCATTTGTTGCACTTCCAACCTTGCATTTTTTCTTATGCAAACTACGCAAGAATTTTGACAATTTTTGACTGCATTTCTTCCATTGATTATCCAGAACTTTTCTCTTAAATGGCTTAAAACATGTTCTCTCCCTTGGTGATGGTTTATTTTGTGATAATGTCGGATTAACAACACCGTCATCAAATGTTTGGGGTCCAAAATGATTGGTTGTCTCATAGGCATTTGTAAGTGTTTAGCATAGTCTAATCTGCCACTTAGTTTTAAAATACCTTGGGCATCAATAAATGGATTAAGCTTATAGATACGGCTAGATTTCTTTATATTTTTATTTCTTGATAACTGTTCCATTTCTTCAAGAAAGGTTTCTTTTTGTGCTTGATTAAAAAGTGTTACTTCGGCTTCTTCGAATTCTTCAACAGTTAATTGTCTAGAGAAGTTTGGAACAACAATTTTACCAATCTTAATTTTACATGATTTGACAAATTTCAAAACCCATGCAGCTGATCTAACAAGTCGTAGGTAATTGGAAAATCTTGAAAATTCAAATACTTTAACATCTTCGGATAATACAAATAGCATTATATTTTTTCTCTCGACAACAGTATCAAGTTCATACTGATCGTTATGTAGATGCCATTTTGTTTCATCTGTAGTTAAGAATTTTGGGCCCTGCAACCAAGTTTCAAAATTACCTATATCCCACAATCCTCTAGTCGCGTCATCAGCCATATTCAGCTTGGATGGAATCCAATACCCATCTGTAGGTTCAGTCAAATCCAAAATCTCACTGATTCGATTAGCGACAAATATCTTATAATTTCGGGGATTTGACTTGATCCAGCTTAAAACAATTTTAGAATCTGTCCAAAAGAATTTCTTGCTAATTTTGAAATTATGCCCAGATTCAATAGTTTTCGATAGACGTGCTCCAAGCAATGCAGATTGAAGTTCAATTTTTGGAATAGTCATAGGTTTTAGACTAGTTACTCTTGATTTGGCCATAACGAAGACTGTAGATATGTCTCCCTCCTTCGACATTATCCTGAAATATGAAACAGAAGCATATCCTTTTTCGCTACCATCATTAAATATATGTAATTGAATTTCAACTGAAGAAGAAAATTCTATTCTATACCATCGAGGAATTTTTAAACTCTGAATTTTATGAAGACTTACTACCCATAAACACCATTTTTCGAATAATTTAGGACTCAGTTTCTCATCCCATTCTATTTTCTGAGACCAAACTTCTTGCATGAGAATTCTTGCTTGGATAGTAAAGGCAGCAAGGAAACCAAGAGGATCGTATATAGACATAACTATTCTTATTACCTGTCTTTTGGTGGGTACATTTTCTTTTGCTAGTATGTCTTTAAAATTGTCTAGAAACTTATTTGAAAATGACAGGAAATCATTTTGTGGTTCCCAGTTTAATCCTAACGTTTTTTCATAAGTGGGCAACTGCCATTTTTCTAAGTCTATCAAAGTTATTTTTTTTGAATGAAGAGTTTCTGGTATGTGCTTCATCACTTTAGGTGAATTGCTAAGCCATCCTCTCATATTGAAACCTCCATACTTATGAATTTTGATGATCTCTGTTACTCTTCTTACAGCAACTTCTTCAGATGCAAAACTATCCAAGTAATCGTCCATGTAATGATAATCTCGAACAGCTTTGACAGATTCAGGATATTCTTCTTCGTATTTATTTGCATTTTTATTAAGAATAAAATTTGCACAGCTAGGAGAACAAATTGTGCCAAAAATCATTACATTCATTTGGTATGTTAGTATGGGAGTGTCTTTATCTTTTCCTCGCCATAAAAAACGTTGAGCACACTGGTCATCCGTTTTTATGCGTATCTGTAAGAACATTTCTTCAATATCTCCTAAAACTGCTATAGGGTTATGACGAAAATTGAATAAAATATTGATTAAGGAATTTAGTAAATCTGGACCTCTGTATAAATGCTGATTTAAACTTTTTTCTTCCACCTTGGCTTTGGCATCAAAAACGAATCGAAACTTTTCTGGTTTATTAGGGTGATTAACGGAAAAATGCGGCAGGTACCACGTTTTGGCTGTTGTTGTGGCAACTTCTTCTGGGGTAAGAATTCTAGCATATCCCTTCTTCAAGAACGAGTCCATTTGATTGCAATATTTCTCTGCAAAGATTACGTCTTTATCCATTCTTTTCTCTATTGTGTACAATCTTCTTAATGCGGCCTTTCTACTTTCTGGCAAGTTTACATTCTCTTTCCATAAAAGACCAATTTCCCAATGTCCGTTTTCCAATTGTTTACTGGTTTTTTCCATTATCGATAAACCTCTTTGGTCATCTTCAGACAACAAAATCTGATTTTCACTTGTAGCACCCATATTATCGACAACAATGCACTGGCGAATTAGGTCATCTAGATCATCTTTTCCTTTATAATGGCAAAACATCGAATACTGGGGCTCAATTCTGTACTTTAGGTAGGGTAAATTACCATGGACTACCCATCCAAGCTTCGTTCTAGAAGCAACTGGAGCGTTTGCTGATCCTTGAATTACTTCTCTGGCAATTGTCAAGTCGATATTGTCTTGACCAATAAGAAGCAAAGGCTTGGCTTCCTTTAAGTTTACTAAAGGAATATTTAAGAGATGTGTCCATTTTGAACATATATTGGGTATATTTACAGTCTGTGTTGGAAGATTTAGATTCGACATAGTTCGAACATTTGAAAGCTCGTGAATATCAGAAGTAAGAGTACCTTGAATTTTTAGTGTCAGCCTCTTAGATTTGTTATCACAAAATGAAGTCGAATTGGTCCAAAATATCTTAAGGGGATCTAAATATCCTTCTACTCCAACTTCTTCAGCCAGTTTACTGTCTATTAGAGAAACCGTGCTGCCTTCATCAAAAAGTGCATAAACTTTAACGGACTTTTTACTTCCAATTAAAGTGACAGGTAAAATTCGAAGGAGTACACTTCTACTTCTTGTTTCAACTTGTAAAGAGTGCTCATCCATAAGAAATGATGAATCTGTTGTTTCCTGTGAGTTTGAGATTCCATTTTCATTTTGATTAAGTGACATCTCTACATCTTGACAAAAGTTTCTGTTTTCTGGTATGTTTGCGTGTAATAGACGGTTATGATATTTTTTGCAGTCATCAACTCTACATCTCTGCTTGTTTTTACATTTGAATACTCGATGAGAGCCTACCAGGCAGGAAAAACAAATTTTATGCTCCTTCACCCATTCCCATCTTCTATCAACGGCCAGATCAAGAAATTGTCTACATTTGTATATCAAATGATTGGATTTAGAACAAAATTTACATTGAATTTCTCTTGCGTTTCCTTCGGAACCCAAGAAAACTACGTTTTTGTTTCTCTTCTCATATTTTTCATTTGAGCTGGAAGTTGATGGTTTACATAAGATGGAAGCTGCTGAAGATTCTTCTTGAAGCCAAACAGAAAACTCGACCAAGGTAGGCATTATACAATTATTAAGTTTTCTTACTTCTCTGGCCCACTGGAACTGCATGTGCTCTGGCAATTTCAAAACTAACGTGGAAATAAGTTGAGGATTATTAATATAAGCTTCCATTTCCGAAGATTGAGCTGTTACAGTAAGATTTTGAACAGAGTTGGCAAATTTAATTAAAGTTATTGGATAACGACTATTTACAGGGGGTAGTTGTCTAACCTTATTCATCATGGACTCTATTATAAATTCAGGACGACCAAATCTTCTTTCAAGTGTGTCAAGGATACATTGTAAATTATTTGGAGATACGAATAAGGCTTTAACACTATCTAAAGCTTCATATCGTAAAGCTTTCTGTAAACGTACCATATTTTCTTCCTCCGTAAAATGACAAGTTTCTGTCGATCTTTTAAATAATGTAAAAAACATAGGCCATTCTTCAACATTGCCACCAAATGTTGGAAGATCTTTACCAATCACAGATCTTATGGACATTCTAGTGCAATTTTCGGTAGGATTGTTTTCAGATACTGACCTAAATGCATTTGTCATAGTTCGAGTAGCATTTAAAAATTCATTTGTTATAACTTGAGTAGCAACTGTAAACTCTTTGGTCAGATGACCAGCTACTGAGGGTAACGGCTCGGGCAGCTTATTTCTAGAACTACGACGGTCGTACATGTCTTGTACTGATTTACTAACTTGAGAAGATCTTTCATCTTCTAACCACCATTTCACTCTATCATGAGCACAAGGTAACTCATCCATTGGGATAGCAACAGCTGACTTATTACTTTTGCTAGAAATACTACGACTTTCTAAACTCCCTTCTGTAATTTTATCTTTTTCTATGGCTGCTTGTATTTCCAATTCAGATAGTTTTCTTTCTAACTCTTGCCTGTCAAATTCTTTCTGACGCTCTAGCTCTCTTAAATCATATTCTCGTTGTAGTTTATTTATTTCTTCCAACCTTCGCAGATCAATTTCCTTAATTTTTTGGGCAGAATAAGAGGTTTCCGTTTTTGACTTCTGTGACATTTCCTCTTTTCAATTCGATAAGGATCTTACTGCTTTGGGTTTATTTGAATTATGTTCATCAATGTTATCAATAACTATATTAGATGGAGAATATCTAATTGGTGGCACACCTGCATTAGATCTACGTGGTCTTCTTGAGTTCATTTCGTCGACTGACATATTGTAGGTAATCCAAAATTATTTTATTCTCGGCAAGACTGAGATGACACAAATAAATAAAATGGATTCTTAGCTTCGAAGGACCATAATGTTTTGTCGAAAACACTTAAAAGGCAATTATATCTTTATTCAAGATTACAAAACTGTCACAATTATAAAAATTATATTGACATCTAATCAAAAACTTGTAGTATCTAAGTATATTTAAGAAAATCTAAACTAATCACTAACAGAACTTATGGATTTTTCAACAAAGAAATGTTTAACCCTCGAGGCAATGTATAATAATAATCCAAATCAAAACTTTAAAACTGTTTCTCGTAAAAACGATAATGGTGCCACACCAAAAGGCACTGTAACGAGTTATTTTTGTTGTCACCGATTTAAGGTTTAGTTTTATTTTTTTTCCGTAACTATATAACTCGTTACTTACTTTCCGAACAGATTTTTTTTATTACCGTTATATTTTTAATTATTAGTCCGGAGGTACACGATTTCGAATTCTATAAAATTTTAGTAGTTTCAAAAATTTAAAATTTTCCAACCGAAAAGGACGTCTGGTACTTTTAAATAATTCCGAAAGACATTCAGTATATGGCAAACTTTTTGTTAAACATAAATAAAGTTTAATACCTATAATAAGAATATAAAATGAGGATTTTGGGATTTTCTCGAGAGAAGAGAAGAAGTAGAGAAGTAGCGAAGTAGAGAGGTGGAGAAGTGAAGACGTGAAGAAGTGAAGGAGTGAAGGAGTGAAGAGCGTAAAGAGCGAAAAAAACCAGAGAGACCGAGTACCCGACCGTGTAATAAAAAAGAAAACCGTTTTCGTGGGTCCGAGAAGTGTCCGGAAAGTGTGAACTCCGGGATAAAATGGGTGATTTTGAAAGGTAAAAATATTTTAGTAATACACTTAAAAATTCGAAATTGTCGTACCGCCGTTGAGATAGTTTAAACAGCGTGAATTCTTATCTGGAAAATTTTCCTTTCCGTTTTTTTGTTGAAGAAGTTTATTTATTTCTTGTTTTAATAGTTTTAAGAATAAAGATTTATAGTTAAAGGAGATTTGCCGTAGAATTTCATTTTATTACCACTGTGAATATTTTCTTATTGACTAGTACTTGTTTTCCGGTTCTATATTGAGTTTCCAATTTTTTTTCTTCACAGGTCGTTAATATACACTTAAGATTTATGTGAATTGGGGCATTTTCATTTTATTCCGGTGTCTTTTGTTCCTACTCTGTGTGTCAAAACTCGGGTACATTTTAAATAAAATAGTTTGCCGGTTTAATTTAGATTTAAGGGATAATCAGACTTGGAAGTGGCCTAGCCATAATTTGTTTAATTACCCGGCAGGTTTAAATCGTTTTTTTCACCAGTTCCGTGGTACAATTCTTTTAGAATTTTTTTTTTTCTAAATAATAGTTTGCCGGTTTAATTTAGATTCAAGGGATAATCAGACTTGGAAGTGGCCTAGCCATAATTTGTTTGATTACCCAGCAGATTTAAATCCTTTTTTATAAGTTCCGTGGTACAATTCTTTCATAATTTTTTTTTGTAATAATAGTTTGCCGGTTTAATTTAGATTCAAGGGATAATCAGACTTGGAAGTGGCCTAGCCATAATTTGTTTGATTACCCGGCAGATTTAAATCGTTTCTTTTCAGTACCGTGGTACAATTCTTTTATAATTTTTTTGAAATCATAGTTTGCCGGTTTATTTTAGATTCAAGGGATAATCAGACTTGGAAGTGGCCTAGCCATAATTTGTTCGATCACCCGGCAGATTAAAATCGTTTTTTTTTTTCAGCTCCGTGATACAATCCTTTTATAATTTTTTATTCTGGTTGGAATAATAGTTTGCCGGTTTTCTTCAAATTCAAGGGCTAATCAGACTTGGAAGTGGCCTAGCCATAACTTGTTTGATTACCCGGCAGATTTAAACCATTTTCGACTCGTGTAACAATAGTAGTTTTCCGTTGTGTTGATAACCTTGCCGGCTCTAACCGTTACGTCCGCTACGTTCTTTTCTCCGTTTTCTTTTTGCTCGTACCTGGAGAAGTATCCATAAAATCGACCACAGAGTAGTAATAGCAATTTGATAATTAGTAGTTAAAATAGCTCAACAAGACCCCTGGAATTTTCCGTAACCTCCATCTGAGGCTATCTGGAACTCTTGACGATAAGTGTCAAGGGGCCGTGGAGCAAACCACGATAAAAATCTGGCGCCCGAGCATTCCGATTAATTATTTACCAGGGTGTCCATAGTGACGTGTAGAAGGTAGTAAACGCGTTACAAAAATGGCGCCCGAGCAGGGACCCAATTGTTGATTAAACAGAGACCGTTTGATTCCGTTTCAGATTTCCCCCCATTGTTCATTAGAGTAGGGTCCTGTCTGTTGATAAGTAGGAACTGTTCATTTCATTTTGGTTCTACCATATTATTGCAGGACCTGGTTTTTGATAATAGCAGGAACTGTTTTATACCGCTGTTGATATTTTTTTCAGTGTATCGCTGCTGGACCGTTTATACTGTCTTTTTACTGGTTTGTTTTCTGTCGAATTGTTGATTTGAACAGGGACCATTTCGATTTATATTTTTTTCGTATTGTTTATTTGAAAAGTAACCGTTTTACCGGTGCTAGATTTGTTTTCTCTTTCTTCCCTACATTGTTGATTTTTATTTGAGAAGAAGGAAGCAGGAGGAGCTTCAGGAGAGTAGAAAGGCTAAAGTCAAGAAGGAACTCCGACGACCTTGGCCTGACCCTTTTGTACGTTCAGGAAGAAACTGAAAAAACAGAATCCGTTCCTCCAGTACCGACCGGAAGTTCCGTGGAAGAAGCCTTAGACTATCGAGTGAGCTGGGTATATTTACTAAGAAACGAGGGTCTTAATACCGAGCTAGCAAAGAGAAATTTATCAGTTGCTGGAACCGTTCCGGAGAAACGAAGGCGACTTGTGAAATTTTTAAGACAAGAAAATATAACTCCACGACCCGTTTCTGACCGATCCTATACCGTAACCGTTCCAACCGCTATGGCAACTACACCGATAAATGTAAATGATTAGAAGGTATCTTTTGGAAACCGGGGAGACCCGGCCGCATTTATAGAACGAATTGAAGAAATATGCACAGCCAAGAATGTCCAGACGCACAATTTGCTTCCGTTGTTACCAGAATTACTGTCCGGTGAACCCGCACTATGGTACCGGAATAACCCAAGCCGAGACTTCACCTGGGAAGAGTTCGAAACCGATTTCCGCATTTTCTTCTATCCGGTAAATTACGTAGAAGACTTGGAAGCAGAGATAAGCCGTCGTCTGCAAAGAAGGAATGAGTCCGCCGCCACATACATAACAGAGCTACAAACTCTGATGCGACGCCATGGTAATCTAACTCCCGCACAACAGTTGGCATGTCTGTACCGTAACCTGCTGCCGAAATACCGTCTGCAAATCCGAAAAGGGGACTTTGAGGACTTCTCCACATTTTGTCAGGTGGTGAGGGAATATGAGCTCCTCAGGAAGGAACTCCAAAATGTACCCAGCCACAGTGGACCGAATCGTGGACCCGTCAGACCGCAGCCGATAGCACCAAGATATGGACCGTCTCACAACTCTACTCTTGGTCCGTCCAGAGAACCTGTCGCCAGTTCCAGCCGTCATCGACCGATACTCTTCGCCGTTCGCCACCTGATACTACTCGTCAAGCGTCTGGATCATCTTCCCGTCCGATCACTTGTTTCCGTTGTGGTGAATCCGGCCACTACCGGAATAACTGTCAAAACCCTCCAAAAATCTTCTGTTCACGTTGCCGTAAGGAAGGCGTATTTTCCAGAGACTGTTTCTGCAGGAGGAAGGAAAACTAATCCGAGGTTGTACCGAAGAGGGGTCGACAGAGCTTCCGCAAATCTTTGTCTCTCATACCGAACCGCTAGCAGAAATGGACGACCCCCGACCGCATGTAGACGTCGAAATTGAAAATCACAAGTTCCGGGTATTATTGGATATCGGAGCAGCGAAATCATATTTTGGTGATCAACTAGCTAAGATTTTTTCCCAAAGAAAGCAAACAACCGCCCGTCAAGGTACGAAGGCCCGTTTAGCTAACGGAAACTTAGTCTCTATCACCGACAGATATGAACTAATATGGAAGATCAATGACGTCATTATGGAGGGTTCGTTGGAGTATTTCCCTGGACTAATAACCGACATGGTATTAGGACATGATGTCCTCCGAAAGTATGATTTCCGGCTGGAGTTAGGAACCGGGAAAATATACGTAAATGATAAATTGGTGAGGCGTTCACAACTGGCCAGTCCTGTTGGGATATGGGAGGCCGTGATCCCGCCTAGGAAAGAAATCGGTGCCGCTGTACCGATTATATGAAATGAAGATACCAACCATCGTCTTAGTGAAGACCACCGTTCTGTAAATCAGTCCGTTCCCGAAGTCTCTGCGTCTTCCCTGGTGTTAGGGGTTGACAAGGAGCAGTCCGTTTCTGAAGCCTCTGCGTCTTCCCAGGAGTTAGGGGTCGACAAGAAGCAACCTGTTTCTGAAGTCTCTGCGTCTTCCCTGGAGTTAGTGGTTGACAAGGAGCAGTCCGTTTTTTAACAGAACAATGTGTTCCAGAAAAAAGAAAGCAATATGATCGCGAAATGCAATGTTGTGTATGCAAAGAAAGTCACTTTATTTATCTTTGCTTGAATTTCTCGGATATGCCGATATCTGAGAAATATAAAATAATTAGGCAATTTAAGCTTTGCAACAACTGTTTAAGATCTGGTCACTCCAAAAACGAATGTTTGTCCCGTGGATGTAAAAAGTGTAAATTTAAACATAACACGTTATTGCACGTTGATCGGTATAATGATAATAACGGCAACACAGCATATCTTTCTCGTTCGATAAACCAGCCTCACGAACTACTTGTCAACGTAAACCAAAATCAAAATACTAGTTATAGTAATCCTAATCGTGATGTTTATTTACAGCAAGCGTCAAAACATTCCAATAACCACGAATTATATCAACCACCTATCGACATTATTATTATTGTATTTGATGAAAACCGTAATCCTAATAATCCCGAAACATAAGGCAATGATTTAATTAGCAGTTCTTACTCAACTCTTATTTCGAATCAAGTTTTATTATCTACTGCCACTGTTTTAGTTAGCGATAATAAAGGCAATTGGCATGAAATCAATACTTTATTAGATTCGAGAAGTCAGTCCAATATAATAAGCAAATCTTTGTGTGAGAAGTTAAGTTTAAAATGTGACAAAATTAATATTCCGCTACCAGGTATTAATCAAATGATAAGAAACATTTTTCATAAAACTCAAGCTACAATTAAATCTAAATTCGATTCTTTCCAAATGAACTTATCGTTTTTAGTGTTACCGAAAATAACTGAGAAATTACCCACTTTTCAATTCGAAAAATGAAAAATAACATATCCGCAAAATATTAAGTTAGCTGATGACCGTTTTAACATTCCCAAAAATCTTGATATGTTACTCGGAGCAGAGATATTTTACGATTTACTTATGTCTGGTAGAATAAAATTAGGTGAAAACATGCCCAGTCTACACGAAACACGACTAGGATGGATATTTACCGGTGTAATAAATTTTAACGCAAATCAAAATAAACAAAAAGTAATTTGCAATCTTTCTACAAAAATCACAAATAACGAATTAAACAATACTTTAACGAAATTCTGGAAAATCAAAGAACTATCAAATGAAGTAATTTTGACAAAAGACGAGAAAAGGTGTAAAAATAAATTTAGTGAAACAGCTACTCGTAATCATAACGGACAATTTATAGTTCAATATCCATTTAGGGAAAATATCGAAAATCAATTAGGAGATTTTAAGACAACAGTTCTAAAAAGATTCAATAATTTAGAAAAACGGTTTAATAAGGAAAAAGGCTTGAAGCAACGGTACGTAGACTTTATAAACGAATATGAAGGCTTAGGACTCATGACTTCCAAATGCAACTTGGAAAACGATAATTCGATGGCGCATAACTCGTATTTTTTACCGCATACAGCTGTTCTACGAGATCCAGTTACAACGAAATGTAGGGTAGTGTTCGACGCTAGCACGAAGACTAATTCTGATGTTTCTTTAATTGATTTACTATTAGTTGGCCCTTCCATTCAATCAGATTTGTTTCCTATCTTATTACGTTAAAGATTACGAAAAATCGTGTTAATTGGTGACATTAAAATAATGTATCGTTGCATTTTAATGAATCCAAGAGATCGAGATTTTCAACAAATTTTATGGCACGTCTAGTACACCTTCCCAAGCTACACGATGCTTAAAAGAATTGGCCATACTGAATGAAGAAAAATACCCGCGAACGTCAAAGTTAATTCAAAACTCATTTTACATGGATGATTTATTAGTCAGTGTGAACTCAAAAAACGGAGCAATTGAAATTTATCATGAACTAACAGAAATATTATCTCAAGCAAAATGTGACCTCAGAAAATGGTCGTCCAATGATAAAACAATTTTAAACTACATCTTGAATAAAAGTGAAATACAAGACAACAATTTAGTTTTATTTTATGATGAGAAAGATTTAAAGACACTCGGTATATCGTGGGACCCGATTGAAGACAAATTAAAGTACTCTATTAACATGAAAATGAATGACAAAAAAGTAACGAAACGTATTGTTCTTTCAACGATATCTCAAATTTTTGATCCTCTTGAATTAGTAGGCCCGGTCATAATTACATCTGAATTACTCATTCAACAGCTTTGGCAGCAAAACATCGACTGGGATCAAGAAGTTCCCAATTATTTAAAACAACGTTGGCTACAGTTTGCATCAGAACTCGAAGTTTCAAATTAACTTGCTATAAAACGACATGTTTTATTACCTCACTCTGTAACTGTCGAAATATATGGATTTAGCAATAGTTCAGAAAAAGCATACGGTGCATGTGTTTATCTTTGCTCGACGGAAAAAACCGGCGGAAAAACAATACGGCGTTTATCTGCCAAATCAAAGGTTGCGCCGCTTAAGCAACAAACATTACCTCGCCTCGAATTACTGGCGGCACATCTTTTAGCCGACCTAGTAAACAAAATGAAAACAATTATCTACTTAAATATTTCTAAATGCACGTATTTCACTGACTCAACTATTGTTTCGGCCTGGTTAAAAATTGAACCAAATAAGCTGAAAACTTTTGTAGCTAATCGCATTTCAAAAATTACCCAAGTATCAAATGTAGAATCGTGGAGACATGTAAGAAGTTCGAACATCCCGGCGGATATAATTTCACGAGGTTTAACACCGAAAGAACTACTTAAAAAGGATATGTGGTTTAACGGTCCATTATTTTTAAGAAATAGTGAACTTTTGGATAATGCTGATAAGCAAAATATTTCAGATACGATACAGAAGCTTAAATTAAATACAATAAATTTATATGTAACAGAAAAATCTGACGAAATTAGATTTAATATTTTGGAAAGATATTCAACGTTATTTAAATTACGTCAAGTAATTGCATACATTTGTAGATTTAAAAATCGCACATTAAAAAAGAGCGGTGCCTATAGAATTAGTTCAGGATTCAACTACAAATAGTTTCTTAAACGCTCTTAAGCGCTTTTGCGCTCAACGCGGCAAACCAAGTGATATCCATTCGGATAATGGTTTAAATTTTGTTGGCGCAAATAATAATTTCATCGAGTTATATCGTTTAATTAACAATGAAGCGCATAATAATGCTATTTCTTCCTTTTTGGCCAACGACAAAATAAAATGGCATTTTATCCCTGCGCGTTCGGCTCGCATGTAGGAGGTCTTTGGGAGGCAGCGGTCAAGAGTACAAAATTTCATTTAAAACGCGTAATCGGTGAAGCCTCTTTGAACTTTGAGGAAATGTACACGCTGCTAGTATAAATTGAATCATGTTTAAATTCTCGACCACTTACACCGTTGTCTACGGATGTTAATGACTACGTTCCTTCAACCCCATCCCATTTCCTCATAGGTGACTCATTAGCAAGCGCTCCAGAAGCCGATTTCCTGGAAATAAAATGTCTCGTTTATCAAGATATCAACGGTTGCAGCAGTTGTAACAGTAATTTTGGGACCATTGGTCCAAAGAATACCTGGCTAGCCTGCAAACACGTTCCTGGTGGAAAAAGGACATTCCAAACTCCTTGAAAGTTGGCACCTTAATAGTGTTAGTGGAAGACAATTTACCTCCTCTACGATGGCCCATGGCTCGCATAGTGGAATTGCATCCTGGAAAGACAATTTGATACGCGTTGTGTCAGTGCGGTTGGCAAATGGTTCGGTATTGAAAAGGACAATTTTGAAAATTTGTGTTTTGTCAGTAAATGAAGAAACTTAACGTTTTTTATCAATGAATTTGTTAATTCAATATAGGTAAATAGGTTAGAATTTAACTATTTTGAAAAGTTGTACTTTTCAACGCGGGCGGCATGTTTGGTCCCCAAATTAACTAATTATAAGTCAATGCGGCACCTCCGCCTAAAGGCAGAGTGCGAAGAAGTGAAGCAAGAGAAACTGCGAATGACAGTACGACAGTAGCATATAGTACTCACTACGAGGTGGTCGGTTAATAGACCAATTTAATTCTAGAATATATTATTATGTAACAATTTTTATGTTTAATAAAGTGAATGTTCAATTCAGTTTAATAATCGTCCCTGCAAAGAGTGGCCCTTCGAATCAACAAAAACGAAACCGAGGGGTGTAACGTCCCAACAAACAATGTGAAATGAATTAGAAGCTGTTTCGGTCAGCATTAATGGTGAATATAGGTATTTTCTAGCATATCTGGTTTATTGGAAAATATTACATGAATTTATATTATTTAGAAACGGATTCTTTCATCCCTATCCAATAATAAATTTTCTTCAATTGTTCATTTGTTTCTGAGATGCCTCGGTGATAAGTTTTACTTTCATGATGATTTTTTATTAACAAAATTTGCTCTTCTTTATCTTCCACTGTACTAACTAATTGCGTGCATCTGATTAATTAAGAACCTTTTTCTGAAAATTTAGTCAAATAAACTTCGTTAAAATGTCTATATAAACTTTCAGTACATACAACACATACAATAAGTTTTATTGTGCATAGTATAATCGCGCAAAAATTCAAAAATTAAATCGTGGTTATTTATTGTGGTAATTTCTACTGTTATGATTTTATGGCGTTCATAATTTTCTTGTTTGACGTCTAATTTATTATATGTCTGTCCAAAAACTAATCTTTGATTAACCTTATTATTGATACTTTCTTCAAGCATTTGTATTCCTTTGTTAGTCGTTTCGTTAGCTATCGTGTACTGTGTAGAACGACCAGAGTCTTGGTCAAAGGGGGTCTAAGTACATCAGATACTATATTGATATTTGATTGGGTACTTGATTGATTCTGTATATTAGTTGAAAAAATAGGTTGAGATAGTAAAGTAGTAACAATACATTATATTATTTTGACCGTACTGTGAGATGGTCTTCCAAATTATCAAGAAACTATTTTTATTCACTTGTATTACCAATTTTCTTTCAGGTAGCTACGCCACTGTGTTTCCTATGGTGTATATAATTTATTTCACGTTTCATATACAGTTCCAATTAACGTGGTTGTCCATGTATATCAAACAAAATCTACATAAAAAATGTGATAACCAGTCTGTGGAAAATGAGGAAATTCAAAATTCAATCCATAAACACCTGATAAATGTAGTTGAATATCGTTTGCGTTTTAAAGGGTGAGTGAAAAATAAATTCAATTCACTGATTGCTTTAGTATGATTTTGTTTGATTCATGGGAAATTAAACCACTATTGTCATTATAACATTTCGGTAGAGCTCTTGCTACCGTTATCAAAAGCTAATATAATTATTTTCAAAAATATTAACAAAAATATAGACCATCATCATAGTTTAATTTCCTATGAGTGAGAAACAATATGATGAATATACCACCACGAGGAACAGAATTTAACAATTGATTATTATGAATTGTTTCTAGAGCCTTTGATACTATTCATATGGTCCAGAACATCAGTATATTTCTTCTATGTTTTGCCGGCACATTGACCAGTATAACTTTTGTTTATAATTTCAAAAACGTAAGTTATGCTTTATCCTGTTCCAGTATAAAAATAATAATGTTAGTTTAATTATAACTCTGTTGCTTGTGAGATCAACATTGCCAAGGATTGGATCGCCACTTCCTAAATTATGGAAAATTGGGATATAATTGTTGAGCAAATAATTGAAATTGGAAATACCATAGATTCAATTGAATTTCATCAAGACAAAAGACACTTCACGATAGATGTAGCTTGGACGTTCCTAGCGGAGTAGCAAAGGGGTCATTCTGAAAAATACGAACTAACTTTAAAGACATATCCCAGCTTGTACTCAAAGTGGCCACATCTGTTCCTTTTGGCACCTCCTCCTCTGAGGTATGTCGGATATACTCTCACAAAACTTCTTCCATGACTTCGCTATTATGGCTTCTTTCCTCTAGTTTGTTTTTATGAAGCTCTAGGTTTCCTTACTTTTCAATCGACTTCATAATCGCCGAAGTTCTTTATTCTGCTTTTCAAGACATTTGTTGCGATTATCTCTTTGTGTCCTGAATGTACAGTTTATGTGATAGGAGGAGATCGCTACTCCACGATGTTTTCCACTACAATATCTATCCCAACACAACTGTTGATTCTAATGAAGCCGTTCTCAATGTTCGATTAGAGGGAATTCCGTATCCACTCCAATCAGTAGCTTTCGAGTCGATATTCACAACTGGTGTTGGACACATTCCAATGCTGAATAGAATGTATGTAATCTGAAAACGAAGGTTCAGCAGATACTACTCTAGGCCATATCTTTTTGCTCATAAATTTTGTCCTAATAATTGAATTATGAAATAATATTTTTGTTCCAAAAATTTCAATCCCGTGAATCAGTTTGCCAAAAATATAAGATAATCGTAATTTATATGATTATCACTAGAACATTTTTTTTACAGAAAACGAATCAAGGGAAATCTATTAAAATGTATTTCATAATAATTATTACCTTAACTATAGTGGTTGTACTAAGTTTGTGTGGTCAAGCAATTACAGACGAGGTAATCATACTTAACAATATTTTTATAGGATACAGCAAGCGCCAAACGTGATGGCGAGCGATGGTAAAGATATAAACTCTCCCAACTAAATTGCTATTGGATTACAAGAAGCCCGCTTGCCGGTCAGTGTCGTACCTATAATTATGATTTCTTCGTAATTTCTTTTCATATTTTATTCAGTACTCACAGTTCATTAAAATGTTATATAATGATACACTTATTAAAAAAAACTATCTGAATACAAATTTTCTTCATCTTCACTGCTGCTATCGTCATTTAAATTTATAATCACTGCATTTACCTCTGTTTGAACATCTGTGAATGTTTCATTTCCCAGTATTTCCGCTCTATATCTACTACATGTCGGCAACGCTTTTGCCATTCTCCATTGAGCATGTCAGGGGTGAACAAAATGTTTTTTTCGTGCAGCCACTTCACCATGTCAGCCTTCCTAGAATTTGTGTTGGGGGCTGGATTATTTTGAATATTATGTATTGAGCATTATCGGTCACGACTATCGAATTAATAGGTAAATTTCTTGTAACCATTTACAATAATTTTCAGAATTCATTTCTGAATGATAATCCTCTGATTTTGTGCCTGATTTAGATATAAGCCGACAATTAGGTATAAAGCCCATGTCACCCCCTGCATGGACAATAATGAGTCTTGGTCCTTTCGAAATATTTTTAAATAACCTGTATGCCCACTATGAAGGTATTTTTTATCAACAAACACAATTGGTCGCTGTTGGCTACGAAAATAATTGATTTTTAGTAAATACTTGATCCTAAATGCTCTGATGTCCATTTTCTCTATTAAAATTATTTTCCTATTATTTTCAGTCTTTCTCCATTTGAAACTTATTTTCTTTAAAATTCTACGGAGAGGTGTTCCGGAAGCCACAATTCCCAAAACGTCATTAATTTTGTGTTGTAACTTTTTCACCGTAATGCGACACCCTTCCGTCTTATAAAAGTCGTAAATAATCCATCTAATATTGTAACACTCATACTCGGGAATATCAGTTGTTGGTGCTCTTCTAGGCCGCTTCTTTCTTGGGGCGGAAAAGTTTACTTGCACGTTATTTGCAGAAATTAATTGCTCCCCTTCTTCAACCACTCTTTCAATGGTTCTTATCAAAATACCTAATACAAAATAAAGATTTGTGTTGAAATAGTTATTTTTGAAATTTATTTAATGTTACCTGTAGCAAGATATGTTTTATTTTTCACATTTGATAACTTATCCGACTCACATTTGACACTGAGAATAATTGAACACTTTAAAAAGATTATTTCACGTGCCTGACTCTTGATAACTGTATTTATGACGTTTTTTGAGAACCAACACAAAAATTATTCAGACAATGCCAAACGCCAACAGAATTGGAGGACAACTAATGATACGCCTCTGTACAGAGCATTTATATAGGCGATTTCGACACACTTTGGTTGGTAGTGACTTTGGTTAACCAATTGGTAGGTCCTACGTCACAGGTATGACGTAAAGTACCAATTACAGGCAAAATCGTTTGGTTCTCAATTTGATCAGCTGATTGATGAAATTGACATTTATGTACTCGATTCCATCATTACTAGAGAAAAAAAGAAAAAAAAACGGACAAAACTGGAAGAATTTTAGAATATTGACAAAAAATACAATTCGTTCCAACGACTTACAAATAAAAATCGAAACAAAAACTACTTTAGACAAAGATAGAAAGCTACCAATTTCAGTAACCGTGCTGCAGATCTCGGTATGTGATTTGACAGACCAAAAAGGGTACCAAAGTTAGATTGACGTCATCATTTTTCGAAACGGAATCGATTGGTATGTATTTGACAGACCAAAGTGGGGTACCAAAACGTGCCGAAATCGCAAGAGCTGTAGTGGGAGGTAACATTGAAAATGAGTTTGTGCGCATGATGGCGGGCTCGCTATCATGTTTGGCGCTTGCAGTATATAAATATAAATTATATTACGGTTTCCCTTATATGGATGGAAACATTTTTTTCGGAAATCGAATTGCATAGGTACCCTGTTTTCCTTTTTAAACCATCAAGACTCACTTGAATACTAAATTTTATCTGTGTACGTCTACATTAACCCGTGCTGACAGGGCTCTGAAGATTTTGAGAATTGCTGTTTTCTACGCTTTCCATTATAAAGCTTAATCAATTGAAATATAGATTTTATAAAAATTATAATCTTGAAGATGAGGTACTTGTTTATTTAAAGACGATAAAATCACAGATCAGGAAAGATAATTTCTCTTAAGGTCTGTTTTTTAGAGTCTGGGTAAAGATTCCTATGCTCTTGAACACAGCGTAGCAAAATTGCTTTTGTTCTTCCTTTGCTGTGATCAAACCATGCAAAACTTGCATAAGTTTTACAGTCCTTTCAGTTGTATCATTAACTGCCCTCAGGGAAAGAACTTTTTTTTGCCTCTAAATAGGCAACATCTTCGTCCCATGTTGGAACGTGTCTCAAGAAAAGAAATTAAGTCTTGACATACAAAATCACTTAATAATTTTTCTGCAACAATAAATAAGGCGGTATCTCTTTCCAGAATCATACAAACTCTCTCTTTGTAAGTTCAGTACAATATCTCGCTTGGTTTGTTCATCAACTTCATTATCAAAGAGTGATAGAACGGCAATTTCTTCTGACAAGTACCAAAGATGTTCACTAAACTTACTCAGGGCTGCTTTGGAGATCAACTTGTCAACAGTTTCATATTCCTTAAGCATCTTTGAAAAGCACAAATCTTTATTTGGTGCCTTCGCTGCTAGACTACATTGAAGCCATGGTTTCTCATATATAACCGCAATGAATAAGCTAACGTCTTGAAGTGATTGTTCATCCTTGGCGCTAATTTTGAACTGAGACTACAACAAACGAATTTTCAGGAAGTAAATAGCTCTAGCCATCCACCTAGCTTGATGCATCGCTCCAGGAGGTATTATTTCAATTTTTCTCTCATCATCTCTTCCTAATAAAAGAATTGATAGTTCAATCAGTTCCTGATAATCGTGTGGTACAATGTTTTTTGCAATACTTGATTATTAAATGTCGATAATTCTTGTATTGTTGTATAACAAAATGTTGTGTGACGATATCGGTGTAGGTTTCAATGGCAGCAGGGTTGATAGTTTTCCTGTTGTCTCTTAACTTTTTGAACATTGTGATATAACGGCTACTTGTGGTTTGGTGGATTTCTGTTTCGAACACACATATTAAAACCAGTTCGTAAACGTAATGGCGACCAGCAAAGAGTATTAATTCCCCTGCCTAGTTTTTGTTCCGAAAGTACACAAGCTCCTTTCAATTGCCCTGTACTAGACGCAGTTGTGTCACGGCCCATTACTTGTACTTTGTCATCGAGGTTCCAGTCATAAAGTGCGTTTAACACAGTTTTAGCTTGATCTTGACCGGAGGAGATCTCCAGTTTAAACACAGCCAGAAGTTGCTCCTTTTCTCCAAATTAAATTAGAATTGGCAGGCGTTCTTCTTCAGAACTTCTCACGTCGAGTCCAGGTAATAATTTCCCATCCCAGTGAACGATCGATCACCATTTCAGGCATATTATTCTGATAATCTGATTTTATAGATTCCGCTCTATCTTTTCCTATTCTGTGTGCGAATACGTTGAATGGACGATTTGTTTATCGGGAAATCATCACAGCTAGGATTTAGTGATTTTACCCCAGCCTTAAGTATATAAACAGAATCCCTTATGCTGCATCTGACTTATGCGTGATAAAGTCTTCCCTTCCTCTTTTTGTAGTAGTTCCAGAACTTACGGTTTGAGATGTGGATGGTACGGGTTCCTCAAGGTTCTCATCAGAGCTGATAGGTTTATCGTGATGTGCTTGCGTTTGTATAGAATTTTGTGTTGTAAGAGACGACGGTATACTACCAAAACACATTCGCTCATGACTTTTCTTCTCTTCTTTCAATTTTATCTGTCTTTCTTCTTTCTTGGCTAACTTTTTATCTACAACTGCTAAACACCCTGGTTGCCCTGGCTCTTTTTGTTTTTGTGAAAATAATGTATCTTCTTCGATTTTCATCCGTTCCAAAGGATCAGCGTGTGATATATCGAATAAATCATCTAAATTGTTTTGAAAGTCCACGGCGCTTGTAAACATCTTGTATTTTTTGAAAATGTTTTTCAAATCCCTCTGAGCACGGTGAGGATTCATAAGTTTTTCCAAACAGTCAGGTATAGCTCTGGTAGGGATTCTAGCCTTTTCCCAAACAATAATACACTTTCGAATGACGAGATTTGCACTTCCACTACCAGTCAGTTTTACTTCGCCAATGTTAAAAAAAAGTACTACAAGAACTTGACGGCTAGACGTAACTTTGCGCCTGCTATTTGATAATTTGCGTCACCCACTTAGAAAATGTTTTTATTGCTTCTCAATTTCACTGCCATCTTCTAAATGCAAAACAATACGTCTTGATCACGAGAATAAGTGAGAACCAATGACCAATATCGCGAGTACCCGGCGCTACTTCCGCGCAACTTGTATGAACATAATTCTATGCAATTCGGCACGTGTTATCTTATTCCAAATTGGGTAAAAATTTATTCCCGAGTGTTTTAAGAGGAAATGAACAAATGTAAGACCTATGCGTTAGAAAATAAAACTTTGAAAAATAAGGGACACCCTAATATATACATATATTTGAGATTAATTATTCGCCAACTTTATAATTAGGATTACGTTTATTAGGTATGAGGCAATAAATACCAAAGTGTACTCTTTTAAATATTTATTTTCCGAGCTTTCGAACACTATGTATTCATTTTCAAGGACTAAAATTAAAAATCGAAGTTATGGTAACATTTTAAAAAAGAATATCATATATAAAATACTTACATTATTAAACGAGATTAGTGGTAAAGTTTTGAAGTAAAAAATATAGGCAGGTATATGTAATAAATCATTCAAAAAACATATATATATATTGACATTAAAAATAACGTTGTTAAGTTAATCCAATTTTGTTAATTTATCATACTATGATGTTATGATCAATAATTCAATTTAATAGGTTTTTCTAAAAATATAAGTGAAATTTAAAATTTTTTTAATTTTTTCATTTGTTGTTTTTCAAACTCTAATAGATTCGCATAGATGACGCTAAGATTATTCAAGTCTTTTTTTTTATTTATGCAATCATCATCTTGATTGATATATGACGTTTCTAAAAACAGACGCTTTTTATAATTTTCTTCTGTTGTCAATACTTTAGCAGATTGATAATTCATGACATGTCCTTTGTAAAATACATGTTCAGCAAGTGCACATCTGTCAGGGTATAACTTGCTATCACTTTTGTGAGAGGTAATTCGATTAGAAAGTGACCTCTTGGACTGACCATAGTATTTTTTATCACAATCATTACAAGGAATTTCATAAACTATATTAGTCAGCTTGTTACTAGGTGTCTTGTCTTTGATTTTACTGAAAATTGAATTAATTGTAAGATGTGGTTTGTTAGCAATTTTTATATTATGATGTTTGAACATCCCAGACATTTTTGGTGTTACTGATTTAGTGTATGGTAAAGACACATAAATTGGCATATGATTATTGTCAGTTCTAGTATCACTGGAATCTAAGTTTGATGTTATGTTATTAGAAATGTCAGTCATTTTTTCTGAAGTATTATATAGTATTCGTTATAAAAGATATGGAGGATAAGAGTATGATAAATTAACAAAATTGGATTAACTTAACAATGTTATTTTTAATGTCTATATATATATATATATATATATATATATGTCAAAATTTTATTGTGGGGCATGCGGCGATGTGAAAAAGTGAACTCTTTTTAGTTTGTTTCAAGCTTTCGGTTTTATTGTAATTGTATTCAAAGAACTGCAAATAATATATAATTATAGATATTAAAAATTAAGTTAAAAGTAAAATAATATCCTTACTTACAACTAATTGAGGTTAATCACAATATCTATAAAATATATAAAAATGGAAAAAAACATGTTATATTTTTTATATGAAAAAGTTGTTGAAATTGTATAAAAAATAAATCTTTCAAAAATGGCATTACGAAATTGATATTAATTCATAGTAGTCATGGAAATATCTTTACATCTAGTATATTAGCAAGCGAAATCATAGCCATTCTATTAGAAGACATGTAGAGTTTGTTTAATCATCCTTTGCCGTTACGTCATAATCGGTGACGTATTCTGCTGTTTTACGTTTGTCTTATATTAGTTGAATGTTATTTTACACTTAACCTCAAAATTATAATCAATGACATGTGTTAAGGTGTGTTTGTATGAATAAATTAGTAATGCCAAAAATTGTATTTTGCTTTATGCGTACTTTTTTACATAACTTAGTTTTGTTTTAACTTGGAATCCCCGTTTTTTTTTAACTGATTTGTTTCAAATTTCTAGCTTGAGGATGTTTAACGCCCCTGAGTATGATTTTCTACTGGATTTAAAAAATTACGGACCTATAATATATATTAAAACTGTATTTTACGATTATATTTTTGGGGTGAACCCATAGGTTATGTAAAATTAGATAGAATTAGATATTTTTGTATAGTAATTATTGTCTGTGTCATTGTGAGAAACAATTTCGTAAGTATTCCTGAGAAATGCAAAAAACACATGTATGGGAGAAAACAGGCAATAAATAAATTTCTTTCTGAAAAAAACTCCCAATAAAAACAGGAAAAAGGAACGAATATAGGCAGATACTTACGTTGTAGACTGCATTTAACGGTAAAAGCGGCATTCCAATGAAAAATTAATTGAAAATGACCAAAAATACTGAACAAATCAAAATATGACAACTGAACAGTCAAAAGTAACAAATAAAATTTACGTCGACATTAGTTAAGAAATACGTTAATGACGTCATAATTCCGTCTTATCCATTTCATGAATGAGAGATAAAGCTGGACAACGTATGACGTAACGGCAAAGGACGGTTAAACAAACTATACTAGAACTTTTTAGCATGGAATATTAGTTGGTAAGTTAATGAATAAAAAAATGCTTTGATTTGAGTTTCTTGTCTTTTTATCGAAAGATAATAAATAACTATAAATTGTACTAAGTTTTTGAATATCAGTTCTTTTATTTAGGCAATTATCTTCTTGAGATATGAATAGCATTTCCAGGAAAATCCTTTTAAAGTAGTTGCTCTCTTTATATAGAATTTCGAAGTTTTTAGGATCTATTATATGATTTGTAGAGAAAACATGTTCAGCTAATGCTGATCTTTCCGGATATAATCTTGCATCTCTCTTATGTTGAGTTATTTTTTGTCATGTTTGACCTACATATACAGATTTACATGTAGAGCATGTCAATCTATATATCACAGAAAAATAATAGGATTAATTCCTTTCAACTTACTATGAACACAATTAAGTGAAAGAACATTTTTATTTGCAATTTTTATATTAGTTACTTCTTTTAGTATTTTGGAAATTTAAGGTGTAAGATCTCTAAAGTAAGGCAAAGATGCAAAAAGTATGTTAGTTGTAGTTGTATTCGTTACATTTTCTGTGTTAACAGTAACTGAATTTGTTTCAATTACTGTTTGTATGGAATGAGGAGTGTTAAATAGAATTTTACCTACTAATGTTTTAGGATAACAATTATTAATAAATAGGTTAGATAGTATATGTAAGTTTTTATCATGCATCGTACAATCTGAGATATTTATTACTCTATTTTTCATTTGTTTCATCACATTTATTTTTGTTGAAAATTTGTGGTATGCAAAATAGTTTATATATCTACGGGAACTGCAGGGTTTTCGATACCAATCAACTGTAATAGAATCATAAGATCAAACGAACTTACCGCACTGAAAGAACAGTTTGGTTACAATCACTAAGAGTAATTAACTATCACCAAAACCGTTATTAAAATATGGCTTATTAAACGTTTGTTAGTAAAAAACCAATTATTTGTTTTCACTCTATAAATAAAGAATTATTCACTATTACATGAGAATATTTTCTCATAATAATTAGTTATTAACAATAAATGTATATTTTGTTTTTATGAAAAAATGATTAATAACTAAGAATATATGTTTTTCCCCCACACCGTATGTTATTTAATATTACAAAGTCATTGTATATAGTTATTACATATTCTGTCACTGTTATTCCAGATTCAATTATTATACCCATATATTTGTTCACAATGACAACATGACCAAAGCCCCTTTATTGATAATAAACAAATATTTTTTACATTTTGTTACCAATATTTATAGATTGATGTCAAAATACTTATTTCGGCAACTAGACCCGAAAAGACCCGAAAAGTTATCATGATATTAGCAGATAGTGAAACCATATCAGCCTTTGGTGATTTCTGCTAATACATTGATTACTATTAGAGGATCTTACTGAAGATAGCAACTTATTGCAGTTAATGAAATAAGTGTAGAGACATTTTTGAAAATTTCTTTGTTTTTTTTAGTGTTTATAGCTATAGGTACCTATTATTCGTTTTCTACACCATTACAGTCTTTTAAATATATAAATGATAAATTGTTGTGCTTTTCTTCAAAATGACTTATACCTAGATGCTGGTAAATGAAACAACAAAACTTTTAATCAAGCGATTTATTCAAAAAGGGAACTTACATTTTATCAAATTTATATTTTGAACCCTGACTAAACGATAAATGTCAATCACAAAGGAATGATGTAATAACATTACGGTAAAATAGTAAAGTTACTAGGAACTATGGTTACTAACCTATTATTGGTTTATAGATGTTATATATGGGGGGTGCTACTAAAGTCGACACATACACCGCCGTCCGCCATTATTTTGGTGTAATATCCAAATACACCAGTTCAAGCACATACTCAGTAAACACTAAACTATTTACCAACCCCCACGCTGCCCATAATATTGCTAATATCCAAATAATATAATTACCGGCAAAAACACAAGTGATGTTCGATCTTGATTATATGTAGGCCTCGTCGAAATAAAGAACACTATGTAGTACCTTCGGGTTAGCCCGAACCGATCACTATTTTAAAGCTAATAAGTAAAGAAAGCCTCCCTTCTGCCCCGTCACACACTTCATTACTTAGTCTATTTTAAAGCTGTTGTTGCACTGTAACGGGAATAATTAAAATAATTAATTATAGGGTGGGTTGGGGACTTCTTTATTTCGACGAGGCCTACATATAATCAAGATCGAACATCACTTAAGGTAAGTTCGTTTGATCTTATGATTATATTTCGGCCTCGTCTCATAAAGAACACTAAGTAGATGTTTAAAGACTTGCATGCAACAACATGTAACTTCATATTGCGCTTGGTTAATAAATAAGAATCTCTTTTTTAGAATTTTCAATACAATTTTTTAATTTATAATATAATAATAGGGAACAACATATTTAACAAAGAATATTTATAGTAATCCTTAAATCTACAAACATTAACAAAGTAAGTTTGTTAAGACAGTACTAGCGAACTGTTGGTTATCAATCAAGGGTCTATTATAGAATTGCGCAAATGTCTCGGAATTCCCCGACCAGCCTGCAGCCAAACGAATGGTGTCGAAACTCACGCCTGCTCGAGCTGCAAGGGATGTAGCGGCATGGCGTGTGCTGTATGGTTTAAATTGGTCTATATTTATACCACTTTCTTTCAGAATTGTCTTAATCCATCTACTAATGGTTTGTGATGATGCCTTGTGGTGTGGCTTTTTATATGTTATAAAAAGAGATTGGCAAGACCCTCTTAAATCTTTAGTTCTCTCTAAGTATTGTAATAAAACGTTAGCAACACAGATTTCTGGATCAACTTTAAAAAATGGTAGAACCAGATAAGGCTGTGGTTTATTTAATTTTGTGGATTTAATTCGATCAATTATTCTAATTTCTATTTTTTCGTTTGGTTTAACAATAATATATTCTATGTTGATTAAACATAATGTTTGAATTCGATGACCCGTTGCTAATGGTAGTAAAACTACAAGTTTTTTTGTAATAGTCTTTAGAGGTATGCTGCTATTAATTAAGGTTCTAATATAATTTAAAACAATACTAGGGTCCCAAGTATTCTCATATCTTGGTTTTGGAGGTCTTCTTCTAAATATACCCTTGAAAAACCTTTTGATTCGAAAATCAGAAGCTAGTTCAGGACCTCGAAATCTGCGCAAGTGCCAAACGGTGGGAGTTGAGGGTACCATAAGAAGACTTGTTGTTAAACTGACAAGTAAGAAATTCCAAGACATCTGGCACCCTGATTACAAAGGGGTCCAGCTTATTTGTTATGCAAAATTACCACCATAGTTTTGATCCCACTGCACACTGTTTTAGGGTTGACAAAGATATTGATGAAAGGCAAATTTCTATTGATTGTTTTGGAACTTCCCGTCGTAATAGCGCTTCCCTGATAACCGCCCTGCTACCAGGGAAAGGGTCTCCGACAATGGGTGATGTGTTCCGCTGAAAGAAAGAAGGGTGGTCTTAGGGTCAAAAATTAATGGTTTAGTCACTAATGGTGAGTTAAATAGAGGAAACCATGGTTGAGAGGTCCAAAGAGGTGCTACAAGGATTCCTTCTGCCTCATCCCTGATAATCTTTTGAAGCGCTCTTAACACCATTGAAAAAGGTGGAAAAGCATAAAAATAAATTTTTTTCCAATTAAAAGTAAATGCATCGACCTGATAGGCCTCTGGATCTCTCACCCAGGAAACAAATTTATTACACTTTTTGTTAAGTCGACTTGCAAAAAGGTCTATATTCGGAAAACCAAAATCGTCTGTAATTTTTCTTGCTAAGTGGTTTAAGTTCTCATATCTAACACTGCCCATCCTGTTAATTGTACACACAGCTGTGGTATTATCAATGCGACATAGGATGTTAATATTTGAAAATTTTTTTTGCAAAAGTTTTTAGGCCCAGATATACAGCTAAAAGTTCAAGTTCATTTATATGATGATCATTTTCTTCCCTTGACCAAAAACCATAAGTTGTGTGACCCCTAAAATGAGCCCCCCAACCAGACCTAGAAGCATCAGTAAAGATTTTGGCCTGGAAATTATCGAAGCGTATTGAGTTATTTGAATATTGAACCTTGTTTGACCACCAAGTGAAATCCATGGCTAAAGATGGTGGTATGTACATTTTTGCCTCATAATCACCCTCGTTAATTTGTAAAGCTAGAAATTATTCCCTTTCGAACAACTAAGTATATAAAAAAGCATATTTAATAGCCGGAGCAGATGAAATTAATGACCCAATGAATTTTGAAAAATCTCGTATTTTACAACAGTTCCTGTTGGAGAATCTTTGTAATAAACCTATTAATTTTAATCGTTTCTCATTTGGCAGAGAAATAAGCATATTTTGTGAATTGTACACGAAACCTAAATATTTGCATGTTTGATTTGGTGATAGGCTACTTTTTTCAAAATTTATTATAAACCCTAATTGTTTTAATAAACTTAATGTTTCTTTTACATTCTTTTCACAAGACTCTACAGAGTTTCCAAACAGAAGGATATCGTCTAAATAGACAACTGACACAAAACCTTGTTCTCTGAAAACTGCCAATACAGGTTTTAATATTTTTGTAAAAACCCATGGCGCACAGCTTAATCCAAATGGCAAACAGTTATATTCATAGAGATAGTTGTTAAAATAGAGTCTTAAATATTTTTTATGGCTATCTTTTATAGAAACAAGGTAGTAGGCATTTTTTAGGTATATTTTTGCCATAAAACAATTCTTTGTAACTAGTCGCGAGTTATGGTAGGACCTCTACCCTATATTACACCATAAGGGAGTGGTATTACATCAGCCACGGTGCACTGTCAGCAATTATTGCCGAGCATATAAATTGCAGAACATTGTAATTTAGTTCATTCTAATTTTTGTCATAACATCGTTAAGTTCAATTGTAATTTATAATTAATAAAAATCTTTTTAAAAACTCTTCCGGCTTATACAGTACGGTAATTGGCGCAGTCAGTAGGATAGTTTCTAGACAGTTTTCGTGTGCATAATGTGAACCGTCGTGAATTTCAATTCTTTGTGAAACGGAACTTACAGTTTTTCGAAAAAAAAATAAAAAGGATTTAAAGACTTCCTTGTGAGTGTCCAGGCGGAGAATACGTCCCAGCACCATTAAAGAAGACTTGGAAATTGGGTGAGCCATCCTATTATCCTTCCTTCATTATATAAATTTATTACAATTGTTCTTGTGGCAAAATTTTGAATCAGGTGTGAGTAACTAAAGCATATAGAAATTCACATTATTATTTTTCTCTCTTTATTTCTCTCGTTTTTTTAAAAAAATATTAGTGAATATAATATTTTTTGAAGTGAGGGTTAAGAAACAAGGATAAAATTTTATTGAAGTTTTAACAATTTACAAAAATTGAGGAATTAATTGAAATAGTAAATAATCTATCAATACAAAGTAACACAATGCCAAATAACGAAACTCCTGTAAATTATCAATTAATGAAATTATACATTGATACAATACCTAATTTTAATGGTGATAGTGGCACTTTAGAAATATTTTTGGAACATTGTGATTGCCTTATAAATCGATACAAAAATTTACAAAATCTTAATGATCCAATAAACAGCTTTCTTTTAAGAGCCGTGATAGGTAAACTATCTGGCAACGCTCTTATGTTGGTGGGTTCTAGACCAGAAATTAGGGCTTAAAACGATCTAAAAAATTTACTTAGGCTTAGTTTTGGAGATCAAAGAAACTTAGATTGTCTTGTTCAAGATATAATAATTATGACACCCTTTAGAAATGAATCATTCTTTACATTTGGGCAAAGAATTCAAAAAGCCAGAAGCTCGATTGCTTTAAAATTAATATCAATGAATTTGAGTGTAAAGGAACGTACATTTAGAATTAAAAATTATGATGAATTATCACTAAAAACTTTCATTCGCGGCTTATATTCAAAATAGCAATTTTCCATCACAACCCATTAATATTCAGGCAAGACAGAACATGCCTGCACCCAAATATTTCACAAATCGCCAAGTTTTTGGACCCCGAACTAATGTATTCAAACCTACGGGTCAAACTCCCAAAAATAACCCTGAACCAATGTCTATTTCTACCAGAAATCCCACTATTCAAAGATATAACTCCAATAGAAATCATTTTCAAAGCTCCGGTCCCAAAAATTTTACTCACCAAGAACTCTATAACATAGAAACAGCCCAAAATAACCGAAACGTCAGTTTCAAAGACCAATTCGATAATACTTATGATAACGAAAATACAACCGAAAATGTTTATTGTCCCAATGAAACAACTGATTGCAACGAATATCAGTCCGATATGTTGGCAGGTGATATAAATTTTCACAGCGTGACACCACCAAACCAACAAATGTGATAAAAATCAATAATTTATTTGAAACCGAACTACCATCTATTTATATACCCCAATTAAACGCAAAATTTTTAGTAGACACAGGTAGTTCACGTAGTCTAATAAATTCTGAAATAGTTCAACGTTTTTACCCCAATTTAAGGAAACGAGAACATTTCCAGATTCAAACATCTCATGATATAACGTTTCATGATGAAATAGCGATAATACCAATATTTGAAATGTTTAAAGTATGTGGTTCTTATAAATTTTATATATTCAATTTTAATAATAATTACCAAGGTTTAATAGGTATGGATATATTGAAAAAATTACAAGCTATCATTGATATCGATTCGAAATTATTGATTACACCTCGTATTGAAATACCTTTAATTTTCAACAATTGCTCTAATATAAATAAAAATAATACATTATCAAATAATTATATAATAACAATTCCTGGAAACACAGAGCAAGTCGTTAGACTTCCCGTAAATCAGGAACATGGATTTGGATTATTAGAACAGATAAAGTTCGCCGAGAATCTCGTAACTCACACGGTAATTGTAAAGATAAAAAATTTTTTCGCATTAACTACAATATCAAATTATACTGACAATCCACAGAGTATTATAATTTCAACGCCTTTTAGTGTAGAAATATTAAATGTAAGTGAATTAAATTATATGCCAAATAACAAAGATTTCAGTGTGAATCAAAATGTTGATAAGATTCTAAGAGAAAATTTATCTAAACTAAATTTGAAACATTGTAATTCCGAAGAAAAAAAAGCCATATCTAAGTTATGTTTGGAGTACAGAGATATCTTCTATTCAGATAAAATTCCTTTAAGTTTTTCAAACGAAATTAAACATTCAATTAAATTAACAGATGATAAACCAGTTTTTAGTAAATCATATCGTTTTCCCGAAATACACAAACAAGAAGTGTGTAACCAAATAAACAAAATGTTAGAACAAGGTATAATTAGACCTTCGGTTAGTCCTTATAGTTCAAATATATGGGTGGTTCCGAAAAAATTCAATTCCAAAACTGGAGAACAAAATTATCGATTAGTAATAGATTATGGAAAGTTGAACGAGAAAACTATTAATGATAAATACCCGATCCCAAATATTGTAGATTTATTAGATAAATTAGGTAGGGCAAACTATTTTACAACACTAGATTTAGCATCCGGCTATCACCAGATACAGATTGAAGAAGAAGACATACCTAAAACAGCTTTTACAGCCCTAAATGGAAGATACGAATTTACCCGTATGGGTTTCGGTCTTAAAAATGCACCTGCTACCTTTCAGAGGGTCATGGACAACGTCCTGAGAGGGTTGAATAATGATATTTGTGTTATATATCTGGATGATATACTGATTTTTAGCACATCCCTACAAGAACACATTTCGAGATTGAAAGGTGTTTTTGATCGCTTACGCAAGGCAAATTTTAAGGTACAGCTAGATAAATCTGACTTTTTACAAAAATCAGTTTGGGACATGTCGTATCTACTGAAGGCGTGAAACCAAACCCGGAGAATATCTCGGCTGTACAAAACTTTCCCATTCCCAAAACACATAAAGAAATTAAATCTTTCTTAGGTTTAATTGGCTACTACCGTAGATTCATAAAAGATCTGGCAAAAATCACAAAACCATTGACACTTTGTCTTAAAAAGAACGCAAAAGTCATTCATGATCAAAAATTCATTGAAAGCTTCAACACTTGTAAAAAAATTTTATGTAATAACCCAGTATTGCAATATCCCGATTTTGAAAAACCGTTTATACTAGCAACAGATGCATCGAATGTGGCACTTGAGGCTGTCTCATCCCAAGGCACTATTGGCCAGGATAAACCTGTGGCATACGCGTCACGAACACTTAATGAATCCGAACAAAATTACAGTACAATAGAGAAAGAGATTCTTGCCATTACATGGGCCTGTAAGTATTTTAGGCCTTATCTTTTCGGTAGACAATTTACTATTGTTACTGATCACAGACCCTTAACTTGGCTATTCAATTTAAAAGAGCCAAACTCAAAATTAGTAAGGTGGCGCCTTAGATTAGAAGAATTTGATTATAAAATAGCTTATAAACCAGGAAAATTGAATAGCAACGCTGACGCTTTAAGTCGAGTGCAAGTAAACACTTTAGAAACAGAATCAATAGCAAATAACCCAGGTGACATAAATAAAGAACGAAAAATAGCTGATGACCCACGAAATTACATTTCTGATAGAGATTTCGAAGAAAGCGGTCCAAGCAATCATATCCCCAAAGTTAATGTCCTATCAGACGTTCAAATAGTTCCCCCAAACTATACAGGATCAATTCACAATCATAGTGAACAGTCAGATTCTGATGAAACTTCCCGTTCTCTCTCAAAAGAAATCGCAAATGAAGGTATACCAATTTTAGATGAAATAATCAATAATAAAAATAATCAAATTCTAGTCGAAACAACCAAAAACTAACAGTTAAATCAGAAAAGTACTTCAAGCAAAATATAATTACGGTTACTTTACCTTTAGAAAATAATTCAGATTTAATTATAGATCTTTTAAAAAATTACCTGAAACCCACTTCTACTTATCACATTTATTTTGAAAATAGGAGATTTTCCCGAATTTGTACACATTTATTCGGAAAATTTTAGGAAAGATTATTTAAAACTAATTATGTGCACTCGGTTAATAAATACGATAAAAGACGCTGACGAACAAATAATGTTGATTAAATTTAGACATGAAGGGAAAACCAATCATCGTGGTATCGAAGAAACACTAAATTATTTAAAACAACATTATTTTTGGGTAAATATGAAGAAAACAATCAGTACTTACATAAATGCTTGTGACATTTGCCAACGAACTAAATATTCTAGGAAACCCCCGTATGTCCCTCTAAACTTAACAGAAACCGCATCAAAACCATTTGAGATTTTACATGCCGATATTTTCCACTACAATAAAAATCTCTATTTAACTGTAGTGGACCCATTTTCAAAATTTGCACAATCATTATCAATCACTGGCAAAACAGCCATAAATATTTGCGACGCGTTAACTAAATACTTTTGCAGTTTTGGAGTACCACAAAAAATTATATTAGATAGTGGTACTGAATTTAAAAACGATACAGTTCGCGAACTTCTCAATTTACACAAAATTAAGGTACATTTCACGACACCAGGGCATCATGAATCCAACGGTATAATAGAAAGATTTCACTTATCGAGCACTTACGCATTTTAAAAGAAGTTTATCCCAATGATACCGATTTAATCAATTATGCTGTTCTCGCCTATAATAGTTCAATACATAGTGCAACTGGATTCACACCATTTGAACTCGTATTTGGACACACTAATTCGCGTAATCCTGACGAAATATTTCAAAGTAAAGAACTATTCTCAAGTTATGTGGAAAATCACAGAGAAAAACTGAAACACGTTTACAAAAGTGTCAATGATCATTTAGAAAATAACAAACAACAGGTTGTAACTAAACATAATACAGCTGGTGATAAAAACTTAGAATTTAAGATCAATCAAGTAGTTTATAAGAAAAATCCATATTATAGGAATAAAAAGAATAATAAATTTATAGGACCCTACACTATAACTAGGTTATTGGATAACAATAAGGTTGAAATTGTGAATAAAAAACAAAAAAAATCTGAAGTACATATTAAAGAATTAAGAAAACCTCATTGTTTTCAGAATCCAGAAAATGCTGAAACTCGGGACAGTGTGGAAGCTGATAGCAATGTTGACGATAGTTAGCTCCCAAGAAATCAAAGTTGTCGATATAAGTCTTTCTCCTGGAATACTTCCCTTTAAACTTGGCATTGCAAACATAGTTACTAGTAAACATATTTTCTTACAAAATATAGACATAAAAGTGCTCGAGGAAGAAATTAGAAAATTAATTGTGTTGTGTCATAATATGAATATGTCAATTAATCAGGAAAAACTTTCGCATAATTAAAATTTACAACCAAAACTCGATCACCTAATGTATTTAATTGATGAACTATTGAATAAATTCGATAATATTAGATCATTAAACGTTTCAAGACAAAAACGCGGACTAATCAATGCAGGCGGTAGCATATCCAAATTTTTATTTGGAACTCTAGACGCAACAGATGGCGTAAAAATCGGAAATGCTTTAAATTTATTGAAAAATAATCATCAAAAAATAGTCCGGGAAGTGAATGCACAGATTTCATTATCAAAAAAATTAACAAACAAATATTCATCAGCTTTAGATTATATTGTTAGTAATCAAAGAATAATAACTAAGCGAATCATAGACTATAAGACTTATTTAGATAATCTCACAAATGAACTTTACAAATTTTCCATGTATTCTAGTATACTTGACCAAATATTCCTAAATGCCAATACTATTAACACACTAATCGAAAACCTGGAAAACGCCATCACGTTTGCCAAATTACATATAATACTCCCAGATATTTTGACACATCAAAATTTGAAAGATTTTTTAAATGAATTGAATGATAATTACAGGAGCGACGAAATATTAAATCTAGATATTAATTCATGGTATTCAGTAATTCATGCAACCTGTTATTTCACTGCTGATAATATAATATTTGCCACAGAATTTCCCCTCATTCACCCCAATGTATTTAAATACTACCACCTTTATACTATCCCTACCAAAAGTGACACAATAATTATACCCAAAAAACCTTTTTTGGCTCTAAGTGAAGAAATCCATCAGTATATGGACGACCCGTGTACCCTACTTGGGAAAAATTATCTCTGTCCCCAAGTGCAACTAAATGTGAAAACCAAAGACTGTATTAAAGACCTTATTCAAGACATTGGAACTTCATGTGTGCAAGTACCTATTAAGCATCCGTCACAGATATTCAATAAAATTAATGATGAATATCTGATCGTCATCACAAGTGAAAAATTAAAAATAAAAACCAACTGTCCAGACGAAAATTTCCTCACTATTAGTGGCAACTCCGTAATACAGATTCCCGTTAATTGCAGCATCGAGTACCAAAACTACAAATTCGGAAACAAGGAAACTACAAAATTTGGCCAACCGTTAATCCTTCCGACCATTGAAATGGACAACTTCAAGTCCCAAAGAGTCCTAGAACAAAAGCCTTTTACTATTGAAAATATTCCATTAGAAGATATCCACACACTTCAAAACGATCTAACAGCAACCAATCCATTATCAATAGATGATATTACCAATTTGAAATCAATTGATTGGTTACAATGGACATTTATAATTATTCTAATATTAACCGCAGCAGCGTACCTATTGTGGACCTGTAAACTTAAGAATACCTACAAGAAGCAACGAAAGCCCCAAGAAAAGCCTTCTCCTTTGGAACCCGAAGTCTTTCTCTGATAAGGGAGGAGTTATGGTAGGACCTCTACCCTATATTACACCATAAGGGAGTGGTATTACATCAGCCTCGGTGCACTGTCAGCAATTATTACCGAGCATATAAATTGCAGAACATTGTAATTTAGTTCATTCTAATTTTTGTCATAACATCGTTAAGTTCAATTGTAATTTATAATTAATAAAAATCTTTTTAAAAACTCTTCCGGCTTATACAGTACGGTAATTCGCGTCACTGTTTTATGATCTTCGATCTTAAAATGTTTGATTTTAACAAATTCATTAGATTTCTTAAGGTTGAGGATCAGTCGGTAAGACCCATCTGGTTTTGAAACCGTAAAGATATTGGAGATAAACTGATCACTCTGAGGGGTAGCCGAAGAAATGGTACCTTCCTGCAACATTTCCTCAATCATTACCCCCATAATTTGCTTTTCTTTAAGCGTCCAGGTTGACTCTATGGGTATGACTGTCTGCTTGGGTTTTTTATTTAGGGGAATACTAAAACCTGTTATGTAACATGAAACTCTTGTGTGAAATGAAAGTGTCCGCCATTTATGGGCAAAAAACTTGAGTCTACCACTGACCTCTACATGAGGCGACGCCTCTTTCCTCTTTGAAAGTAGTCCTGACTCTTGGACTGATAATGGCGCCTCTGGACGAAGGCTTTTTTGCCGCTGATGGTCGTGGTGGTAGGAGCTTGATAACCACGTCCACTCTGATGAGCTCCCTTTCTTGGTATGAATGGACGTCTGAAGTTTTCCTGTCTACTAGACCCTGATACAACGGTTTTCTTTTGAATCTCAAGTTGTTCGCCCGATTTTTCCAGTTCATTGGCAGATTTAATGGTATTGTCCAGCTCGTCTCCAAATAGAAAATTAGTGAGTGGAGTAGACCTTACCCAGCAAGCACAAAAACATTACCTGTCTGTAACATAACGATACACAGAGACATTGAACGTCTCATGTAATATACTTTAATTGTTCGTGGGAGCTCTCTGCAACCGCCAAATTTCCGCAACACAGAACGTTCACACTACATACCAGTAATATCGCCTCATAACATGATGTAACAATGAGAAGTTAGTTGTTTTTCATGGATCGGTGCAATGTAGGTACTACGTTATTAAGTGAAACGAGTGATCCTTATAAAATGTCCTCTCAATGTTACTTTGCAATATAAATTGATGTAATATTTATATTAAGTATACATACCTTTTTTGTTTTGTTACGATCCAGTATTCAAAAAATAGTGACGCACAAGATTGATTTTTGAGATATAGTGAGTTTTTTTCACACTACATCTCAAAAATCGCTCCTATGCGCATCTTTTCTATTTTTCATATCATATATATTATATCAGCTGGAAGTCATACCAATAAAACACCACGTGATTTATTTGGAGATTTATTCTTATATAGGTACATACATATATATTATAATGAAACATTCAAAACATAATATGAGTATATAATTATATTAGGTATTTTTTTCTTCTCTCATTCGCCGCTGCTTTGAGTTACGAAGCCACTCACTCAACACCTCACTCAACACCTCACTCAACACCTCCTCAAACTCTTTTCTGGTGCATTTTGATGCACTACACCTAAACAGAAAAAAAAATATTTTTCTCAATTCACTTTTATCACACATCTTTTTTTTTCTTAAAAATAAAAATATATAATTCAGTTTTTGTATGATAATCAAATAATTTTTCGAATATTTTTTACCCAACATTAAGATACCTTTGAAGGGGTAGCATCAAATGTTTCATCTAGAATTTCCCAATCACGAGGCTACCCTCGACCACTGTTGGACACTATACTTGAAGAATAATGGCTACCATATAATATACATAATTTTATGTCTGAGGTTACGTTTTTGTCTATGGGAAAAATGTTTAATTGGTTTATACATACCTTAAAACAATATTGTTGAAATTCACTGTCGATCACTTCCCACCTTATATGCTGCTATTTCTAGTTTGCTGTTAGTCAAGTTTGTACCATAGACTCTGTGGTTTGTACACAATGTCTGCCGAAAATTAACGACATACCTTTGAAATTTCATTATAACTATCAACATTGCAATAACGGCGTCTTCTGTGTGGAAGAAGCTGGAAATATATTGAAGGTACGTTCAAGCACGGTTCCCGGCGTACGTTCGGTGCACATCTATTGGAAACTTCTTAGTTACATAATTGTGTAACAAACATACGAAAAAGGCATCATTGTCTTTTAAAAGCACATCAATACAACAAACATATTTTGTTTCTGTTGTAGAAACTTCACAAAAATACATTGTGTGTACATCAGGCTAGAATGTTAAACACAATATAACGTTTCCACATGTTCTGTATATCACAGGTATACTACAAACAAATGTTAAATAATGACATACATGTGATATTCAATGTACTGCAGTTACGTACAAGTGATATCAAAGTTGCATTACAAATGAATGTTTTTTTGTTATCAAAATAGAACATCGCAAAACTGCCCAGTTATGTTATGTGCTTGCTGGGTAAGGTATCCTGAAGATTTTTATTTAGATTTATTAGGAGAAGCTCCCTCCTAGACACCGACTCTGAATGATGCACATCGCTGAGGAGCCGGCCAATATCATTTAGGCTTTCAATGTGATCTTTATTTTTCTCCCCCCCTTCTCTGATCATGTTTGTTATTAAGAAAGCAACAGCTGATGTTGCAGCACCTATTTGTCTCTGTAACAGCATGAGTCGTTCATCCCGTTTTATGGTGTTCTCAGGTAAGGCCACCTCAACTTCTGCATTTATATTCGGAGGGTATAACTGTTGACAATTCTCAGGTACCAAATATTTTTGAGTTATTTCCTTTCTAACGTCGTCTGTCAAGCCTGAGCTTAGTATTCTAGTCCAAGAAGTAGATAAATCCTGTTGGATTGGTTCAGAAAAAATCCTCTTGTTCTGTTCATCTTCTCTTAAGATAGACGATATATCAAAAACTGGTGGAGCTATATCTACTTGTTCTTGGACCTCATCTAAAAAAAAACATGGAAATAGAATCAGGTGTAATATGTTTACCACTCTAGGTAAAGAAGCAGAGATGCCACCCTAGGCATATAAGGACAATATTCTTATTTAGTAGTAGTAGGTTCTATGTGAGTGGGGATTATTTACCACCCTAGGTAGATATTCTGTGACTGATTAAAGTATATTACATTATTATTATTATGCCACCCATGGCAAAAAAAAGACAACATTTATATTTAGTAGGTACCTATTGGTAGTATTTACCACCCTAGGTAAATATCTTATGACAGAATAAATATGTTACATTATTGTTATTATTATGAACATGTATTATTTATTATACCACCCTAGGTATACTAAATCTGTATTTGCCACTCTAGGCGGAAAAAAACGCCAATAAATTATTCCTACGTAAACACTGCTTGCTCATTTTTGAAAAAAAAAAATTAAACTTACTATTTTCTGCTATTTCGGCACAATCTCCATCTGATGATATTTTTCCCTCGCTGTGACTGCGATAATTTGAATTCGAAGAATCTGAATCGCTGGAAGTTGACCTTGCACGATGATAACGGCGTTTCTTTCTCTGTTCTCTGATGTTTTTCGACCTCACCTAACCGACGTTCTATTCTTTCTTATACTGCACTAATCTCGTTATGAGACGTAGATTTACTACGACTCCTACTTCTATGTCTTTTTCTTGAAGACTTCGGCATTATCAAAAATGAACTTGCTTTGTTAATCCGAAATAAAACCAAGCGTAAACAAATTGGGAATTTGACACGGAAACGTATTGATCGGTTTGTTTATAAAATGCTTGATTAAATGTAAAGAAAGTATTATCAAACAAATAAGTGATAATTTTTAGAAAAGTATTTTTGTTAATTTTACAATGTGAACGAATACGTTCCCAATGTTTTTCAATAGATCTTAAGCTGGTTTCTAAGTATACTGAAATTTAATCAGGTATTATTTTATTCTCAACCTATTTTAACTTACCCTTTTTTTAAGCTAGCTCACTTATCATGCGGGAACATGACAAACTCCTACTCTCTTCAGGTTCTGGCGCCATATAACAAAATAAGTCGATTTGTCCTTTTTTTTATGTCATAAAAATGTGAATTATATAATTTATGTTATTATTATAATTTTTGATATTAAATTTTAATTTTATTATATTCACTTTTTGAACTGCTCCAAAGATAATGAATTACACAATCTATTTCCTTTTTTTTAGGAAAAGATTATTCTTTATAGTTTTAATTAAAAAAAAATTTGATACGCCCATGTATTACGAGTATTTATCTATGACATTTAATCATAGATAACTAACCTTAAATTTACTGTGCTGTGAGTCTGTGACTGTGCTTTCCTTTCTCTCGAGGTTTAGAACAAGTTTTAATATTTTTTAAATAAAATTGATATACGAAAAGAACTATTTAATAATTTTAAATTATAAAGTAATCACACAATAAGTTACATGAACAAGTACAAGAGATGAAGAGTTAAGTGAAAAAAGAAACGTCAAATGATTGTTCAACAAGAAACTTAACCTACAAAAAACAACAACTGGATAGATCTAAATCTAAAATGGTTTTTTAAAATTGTGACCGAAAACGCTATTCAGCTGTATAGCTGACCAAATACTGTTTTTATTTATTTATTGGTACCAATAATTGAAATTCACTAACCTTGTGCACTATATTATGGAAATAACTGGTATAGGGAGTCCTAAACAATTTCAAATGAATATGGGATTTAATGGTTCATTTTCTAGACAATTTCTTCTGGAGTTTCCTATTATTTCTTCTGGTAAGTATTCTTATTATTTAATTTAATTATTATGTTATCTCTTCAATTTACCTAATTGTTTAATATTGGATAGTTCTGTTTATGATTTTACTTGGCTTTTTCTTCAAAATTTTTTATCAATGTTTCTTAACTTCTGCCTTATTCACAATTTTCTACCAACTCTTCTAGTGTACCCAAACAAACTTTTTCACTCAACTGATGGTTGCTATGGGATTTTTGAATTGTTACTTGATTTCTTTAAATTTTTGAAATTTTGGAACTTTTCTTGTAATAAAATTCGTTTTACCCCGATTTCTTCCATCTAGTTCTTCTTCTAATTCTTCATACACTTATCATTAAAATTTTTACAAATAAACACTTTTTTAATTTACCTTTTTCTTACAAACATCTACCAATGTGAATTAACTGTTTTCATTAAATTTTAAATTTTCTACAACCTGTAATACAATTATTATTCATGTAACCTTTTTAAATTGATTTAATAAATCTAATTCTACCATCTGTTAACATAAACTTCTTCTAAATACCTTTCGTTTTAAATATAAATTTTTTTTATTTATTCTAACAAAACAAACAAATTATTTATTTCTATGATTAATTATCAAATTCGACAGAACTATCTGATATAAGGTAGTTCATCCTGACATATTAACCTATAAAATGATATTTTGACATAATAACTTCAAAATTTCTAAATCATAAATTATTATTATTTTTTTTTATAATGATGTTTACTAATTATTTCTGTTTCAGGTCAAGATATGTGTACTGAATATTTATGAAACTTTCAAGGAATAATAATTTAACTATAGAAGATAAGCCAGTATACTTGTATAAAATATTTTCATCTATGATAGAAATTCAAAGTAGGTACTTTATTCTAGTTTTCCTATATTTTTATTGAATAAAACATCTTTCTATAAAGAATTTGATCTTGTATTCTATTTCCTTTTTGCAATTCAACAGCAAATATAGTTTATTGATATATTTCTTCCCAAAATACTTGTTTGTTAGCATTATATGCTCTAATAAATAAATTAATTATGCTACTTGATATTTGATAATTTCAATATCATTTCAATACATTGTAACGTAGTTTACTACCTCTACACGTCACTATGGACACCCTTGATGTTAAATAATTAATCGGAATGCTCGGGCGCCAGATTTTTATCGTGGTTTGCTCCACGGCCCCTTGACACTTATCGTCAAGAGTTCCAGATAGCCTCAGATGGAGGTTACGGCGAATTCCAGGGGTCTTGTTGAGCTATTTTAACTACTAACTACCAAATTGCTATTACTACTCTGTGGTCGATTTTATGGATACTTCTCTAGGTACGAGCAAAAGAAAACGGGGAAAAGAACGTAGCGGACGTAACGGTCAGAGCCGGCAAGGTTATCAACACAACGGAAAACTACTATTGTTACACGAGTCGAAAATGGTTTAAATCTGCCGGGTAATCAAACAAATTATGGCTAGGCCACTTCCAAGTCTGATTAGCCCTTGAATTTAAAGAACACCGGCAAACTATTATTCCAACGAGTTAAAAAAAAATTATAAAAGGATTGTATCACGGAGCTGATAAAAACGAGTTAAATCTGCCGGGTAATCAAACAAATTATGGCTAGGCCAATTCCAAGTCTGATTATCCCTTGAATCTGAAATAAACCGGCAAACTATTATTTCAAAAAAAATGTAAAAGAATTGTACCACGGTAATGGAAAGAAACGATTTAAATCTGCCAGGTAATCAAACAAATTATGGCTAGGCCACTTCCAAGTCTGATTATCCCTTGAATCTAAAATAAACCGGCAAACTATTATTTCAAAAAAATGTAAAGAATATTACCACGGTAATGGAAAGAAACGATTTAAATCTGCCAGGTAATCAAACAAATTATGGCTAGGCCACTTCCAAGTCTGATTATCCCTTGAATCTAAAATAAGCCGGCAAACTATTATTTCAAAAAAAATGTAAAAGAATTGTACCACGGAAATGGAAAGAAACGATTTAAATCTGCCAGGTAATCAAACAAATTATGGCTAGGCCACTTCCAAGTCTGATTATCCCTTGAATCTAAAATAAACCGTCAAACTATTATTTCAAAAAAAAATGTAAAAGAATTGTACCACGGAAATGGAAAGAAACGATTTAAATCTGCCAGGTAATCAAACAAATTATGGCTAGGCCACTTCCAAGTCTGATTATCCCTTGAATCTAAAATAAACCGGCAAACTATTATTTCAAAAAAAATGTAAAAGAATTGTACCACGGTAATGGAAAGAAACGATTTAAATCTGCCAGGTAATCAAACAAATTATGGCTAGGCCACTTCCAAGTCTGATTATCCCTTGAATCTAAAATAAACCGGCAAACTATTATTTCACAAAAAAAAATGTATAAAAGATTTGTACCCGAATTTTGGACACACAGAGTAGAAACAAAATAAACCGGAATAAAATGAAAATGTCCCAATTCACATAAATCTTAAGTGTATATTAACGACCAGTGAAGAAAAAATTGGAAACTCAATATAGAACCGGAGAACAAGAAAATATTCACAGTGGTAATAAAATAAAATTCTACGGCAAATCTCCTTCAACTATAAATTTTTATTCTTAAAACTATTTAAACAATCAATAAATAAACTTCTTCGAAAAAAACGGAAAGGAAAATTTTCCAGATAAAAATTTACACTGCGTAAACTATTTCAACGGCGGTACGACAATTTCGAATTTTTAAGTGTATTAATAAAATATGTTTACCTTTCAAAATCACACACTGTATCCCGGAGTTCACACTTTCCAATACTCCGGACACTATCTTTACGGAAAAAAAACACGCGGAAGCTCGTTTCGGTTTCGATCTCTTCTTTCTACTCTCAACTAATTACTCCCGACCACTCTCTTGTGATTACTCTCGATCACTCTCTCGAAAATTCCAAAATCCTCATTTTTATATTCTCATTATAGGTGTTAAACTTTATTTATGTTTAACAAAAAGTTTGCCATATACTGAATGTCTTTCGGAATTAATTCAAAGGTATATAGACGTCCTTTTCGGTTAGAAAATTTTAAATTTTTGAAACTACTAAATTTTATAGAATTCGAAATCGTGTACCTCCGGACTAATGATTAAAAATATAACGGTAAAAAAAATCCATTCGGAAAGTAAGTAACGAGTTATATAGTTACGGAAAAAAAATAAAACTAAACCTTAAATGGGTGACAACGAAAATAACTCGTTACACACCCCCTTTTCTTCGGTAAAAAAAAATTAATGAACGAAAGTGCAACTTTCGGTCATAACATTTTTTTCACATTACATCTCAATATCTATATACAGAAAACACAAATACCAAATGTCCAGTTAACGGAGATCCAGGATGTAGCGGCCTCTTTACATGGAACGTCGTCGTCGGATGGAGGGGTCTGGAAGGCGAGGTCCTCTTCCACGGGAAGACTGACGTCGGTATGACCTGGAGCAGCGTTCCAGGCTGGGGGGAGATCGCTCGGCATCGATGCTGCACTGGGTGGCAGAGTCCTGTGTTCGTCGGGGTTGGTTGGCACGGGCGACCAGGTGGGCTTGTACTGCCACCGATCGGATACGGGGGCCGTGTCTATCACACGGGCAATCTCGGGACATCCGTCCCACTCGTCCACAGTGGGAGCAGAACAGGATGTACGGACGGCTGCAGCTTTCTCGGCGGTGACCGGAGGCTCCACACCTCCAGCAAAGGTCCTCCGTCAGGGTGATGAACGCCCTACGTTCCATTGGGGAAGATAACAGCGGTGATAGGTCTCGGTCGTCCATTCTATGGATAAAAAAAAACAGTACTTTTTACTCATGGGCGGGTTTTAAATCTTTAACATGTACACGATTACACCGTTTTCCTTTTTCGTCCCGCAAGTCATATACAACCGGGGAGATGACACGTATGACTTCATACGGTCCGGAATACTTCGGGGACAGTTTCGCGGCGACATGATCCACGGCGGAGGATAGTGTATGCTCCTTCTTCATAACTTTATCTCCTATAGTGCATTTCCAGTCTCGACGGCGCAGATTATAATTACGACTTTGGCTGGTAAATGCTCGAGACAGGTTCAGGCGAACGAGGTCGAAGCACTCTCGCAATTTTTCGACTCGCAAGAGATGCGGCTTTGGATCTTCTTCGGTAGGGTCGTCCACTCCGGCGTCTTCTTCTAGACTTCCCTCGGTATCTTTTTCAGCCTCTTTTCGGAAGGATTTCGGTGTCTCGGGTTCTCTCCCAAAATTTAGGAAGGCAGGTGTGAATCCAGTCGAGTCGTGTCTTGAGTTATTCATTGCAAACGTCAAGTCCGGCAACCTTACATCCCAGTCTCGGTGATCTGCTTCGCAATATTGCGCAATCATTGTTTTCAGGGTGCGGTTGGCTCGTTCTACTGGATTCGCTTGCGGTGTATAAGGCGGAGTAAAACGGTGTCGGATTCCCAACCCTCTCAGCATATCCTTGAACAGCTTACTGTCATACTGAGTTCCATTGTCGGTCAGTACGGTCCGGGGGCATCCAAATATCGTCAATATTTCCTCGTAAAAAGTGGTACTTATGCTACTGGCAGTAGCATTCCTTAACGGTTTACATTGTACCCATTTAGTGAATCGGTCTTGAAACATAATGATGTAACAGTTCCCTTTTTTACTTCTGGGTAACGGTCCAATTATATCCGAGCTAACGGTTTCCCATGGTTGCCGGTTTGCGGATGGTTGCATCTTCCCTGGGAGCTTTTGTTGAGATGGTTTGTACTTTTGACATTGCAGACATCTCCTTACGTATTTGGTGATGTCCCTGAACATTCCTGGCCAATAGTACAGTCTCGCAATACGGTTGATGGTTTTCGCTATCCCTAGATGTCCGGCGTTTGGAGCATCATGGTTTTCCTGAAGGATTCGGGTTCGGTCAGGTTTTGCGATGCACAGTTTCCATGGATCGGACATTTCTGGTTCCCTGAAATCGTTGATGTCCCAGAAATGACGGTATAGCCGGTCTTCCTTTATGCAGTAGTCCGGAAACTTCTCTGGATCCTTCAGGACCTCTTCTTTCCTGTTCCGGTACCACGAACATTCGGCGGTTATATCGGTCAGACAGAGTGCAGCCGGTAGATCGGTTTCGGAAGTCATTGGTAGCGGATTTCTGGACAAAGCATCAGCCACACGATTTAGAGCACCTTTACGGTACTGTATCTCGAAATCATACTGTTGTAGAAAAATACTCCACCTTGCTAAACGTCCGGACGGACTAGATATGGAGTGCAGCCATCTAAGAGATTGATGATCGGTAACGACCGTGAAATGGTAGCCCTCTAAATAAGGACGCATCTTTTCAATCCCCCAGACAATGGCAAGACACTCTTTCTCGGTGACGGAGTAGTTTTTCTCGGTAGGACTCAGGGTGCGACTTGCATACGCTACCACGTGCTCGTGGCCATCTTTCTGTTGGGTAAGGGCTATTCCCAAACCATATTCTGAGGCATCGGTCTGCAGAGTGAATGGCACGGTAAAATCCGGACAGTTTAAAACGGGTGCTTCCGACAAACAGGTTTTGATTTTAGCGAAAGCGGCTTCTTGTTCCTCAGCCCACTTCCATCGCTGGGATTTACGGAGCAATTTCGTTAACGGAGCTACCTTTTCTGAAAAGGAAGGCACAAATCTTCTATACCAGGATGCAACTCCCAAAAATCTTCTCAGTTCTCGGATATTTCTCGGTGCTGAAAATTTCACAATACTTTCTACCTTCTCTGGATCGGTACGGATTCCATCTCCAGTAATTACATGGCCTAAGTATTTCATGGACGGTAGACAAAAATGACACTTCTCCGGATTGAGTTTTAGCTGTGCCCCTCGTAGTCGGCGGAACACTTCGGATAGATTTTCCAGGTGTTGATCGAACGTTTCCCCCAGAACGATAATGTCATCCAGATACGCAAAAGCGTATGGATCTAGATCTGGACCTATTAATCTATCAACCAGTCTCTGGAAGGTAGCAGGTGCGGAATGTAAACCAAACGGAAGAACCGTGAATTGAAACAATCCACGTCCCGGTGCGGTGAATGCGGTAATAGGTTCACTTTCGGGCGTTAACGGAACCTGCCAATATCCACTCTTCAAATCCAAACTGGAAATATACTTGGCTTTACGCAATTTATCTAGAATGGCATTAATAAACGGAAGAGGATAAGCATCCTTCATTGTTACCTCGTTAACTTTTCGGAAGTCGATACAAAAACGGTTTTTCCCATCTTTCTTCTTCACAATGACTATTGGAGAACTCCACGGACTTGTAGAAGGTTCGATCACTCCCTCTGCCAACATGGCATCTATTTCAGCATTGCAAATTTCCTGCATTTTCGGATTCTGGGGTCGGTATCTTTGTTTGATCGGACGGGGTTGCAGCAAACGGATTTCATGCTCAACTAGTGACGTCGGGCCTCGCAAGGATTCAAATTTCGGTAACTCTTGGTCTAGGAAGACGCTTAATCTGTCTGTTTGTTCTTTTGATAGGTTTCTTTCTGTGAACGGAACTATACTATCCAGCGGACAACCTATATAATCATACTTCTCGTCATCCCCTAAATTTTCCAGAGAGAACGCAGATGTGACAGAAACGGTTGGCTCCTTGTCAACCCCTAACACCAGGGAAGACGCAGAGACTTCGGAACGAATTTGTTCTTTGTCGACCCCTAACTCCAGGGAAGACGCAGAGACTTCAAGAACGGACTGCTCTTTGTCAACCCCTAACTCCAGGGAAGACTCAGAGACTTCGAGAACGGACTGCTCTTTGTCAACCCCTAACTCCAGGGAAGACGCAGAGACTTCGCGAACGGACTGCTCTTTGTCAACCCCTAACTCCAGGGAAGACGCAGAGACTTCGAGAACGGACTGCTCTTTGTCAACCCCTAACTCCAGGGAAGACTCAGAGACCTCGGAAACAATTTGCTCCTTGTCGACCCCTAACTCCAGGGAGGACGCAGAGACTTCAAGAACGGACTGCTCTTTGTCAACCCCTAACACCAGGGAAGACGCAGAGACTTCAGAAACGGTTTGCTCCTTGTCAACCCCTAACACCAGGGAAGACGCAGAGACTTCAAAAGCAGACACATTTCGGAAACAATTTCTTCCACCAATACTAGGGTGGGTATCTTTCTTACAGATGATTGGGACATCCGCATAGGATTCTTTTTCGTATGAGTTCACGACCTCTAATATTCCTAGCGGACTGGCTAATTGTGAACGCTGTACTACTTCATTTTTCACGTATATTTTTCCGGTTCCTAACTCCAGCCGGAAATCATACTTTCGAAGGACATCATGTCCTAATACCATATCGGTTATTAGTCCAGGGAAATGCTCCAACGAACCCTCCATAGTGACGTCATTGATCTTCCATATTAGTTCATATCTGTCGGTGATAGAGACTAAGTTTCCATTAGCTAAACGGGCCTCCGTAGCTTGACGGGCGGTAGTTTGCTTCTTTTGGGAAAATGTCTTAGCTATTTGATCACCAATATATGATTTTGCAGCTCCGGTATCTAACAAAGCATGGAATTTCTCATTTCCAATTTCGTTATCTAAGTGCGGTCTGGGATCGTTCATTTCTGCTGGCGGTTCGGTATGAGAGGCAAAGATTTGCAGAAGCTGTGTCGGCCTCTCCTCGGGACAGCTTTGGTTTAGCCTCCTGCAGGAACAGTCTCTGGAAAAGACTCCTTCCTTTTGACAGCGGGTGCAGAAGATCTTACGGGAATTTTGACAGTTGTTTCGGTAATGTCCAGTCTCACCACAGCGGAAACAGGTGGGTGGACGGGAAGATGATCCAGACGGATGATGAGTAGTATCTGGCGGGGAACGGCGAGGAGTATCGGATGACGGTGGCGGAGTATCGGTAGGTGACGGTTGGCTGGGACCGGCGGAGGGCTCTTTGGATGGACCAAGTGTCGAGTGGTGGGATCGTCTAGATCTTTGTGTATATATCGGCTGTGGACGGGTTGGTCCAGTGTGGTTGGGTACATTCTGGAGTTCCTTCCTGAGGAGCTCATATTCCCTCACCACTTGACAAAATGTGGAGAAATTCTCAAAGTCCCTTTTTCGGATTTGCAAACGGTATTCGGGCAACAGGTTACGGTACAGTCTGGCTAACTGTTGTTCGGGAGTTAGCCTTCCATGTCGTCGCATCAGGGTTTGGAGTTCGGTAATGTAAGTTGCGGCGGACTCATTTCTCCTTTGTAGACGACGGCCTATCTCGGCTTCTAAGTTGTCTTCGTAATTTACGGGATAAAAGAAAATTCGGAAATTGGTTTTAAAATCGGTCCAGCTGGTAAATCTGCTTCGATTATTCCGGTACCATAGAGCGGGTTCACCGGATAGTAATTCAGGTAGCACCGGAAGCAAATAATCTTTTTGAACATTCTCTGCGGTACAGATTTCTTCAATTCTCTCGATAAATGCGACCGGGTCTCCACGGTTTCCAAAACATACCTTCCAGTCATGTACATTCAGCGGAGGGTTGGCCAAAGTGATCGGAACGGTTACGGTATCGGATTCTAATTTTTCAGTTTCTTCTTCATCAACGACACCGGATAAGTTAATATCTTCTGAGTTTCTTCTTGACATTTGCCCTTTGGTCCTAGACACAGCAGTCTCTTCTGACAAGCTTTTTAACTCAAAATTCTAAGACTGGCAAAACAGTCCATTTCAAAAAAATTTCAAAAAAAAAAATATCAACAGGTCAAAAAAAAAAAAGTATATATATGTATATATATATATATATATATATTTATTTATAGGCATTGATGGCATCCCCCCATGTTAAAAATACGTCTGCAGTGACTTCCACGTCCCCGTGGCATCCGATATACGGACGCCACGGGGATTTTCGATGAAACCCATCGCAAATGAAAGGATCCTAGCCCTACTATCTCTCTGCAAAATATTGAAAGGATGCCAAATCGGTCTTTTTTTGTATATTTCTATACATGGCAGTTCAAGCAGTGGCCGCAAAGACCGCCACTTTCGCGAGCTGTATACTCCGGGATCAATTCAAAGGTGATGGTGGCATCAACAGATATGTTTATTTATTTTAGGTATCTGGTTGCTTCCGTATATTCCATTTTCGGCTCGATGGCATCCATTGCACGGTTGTCAGCTCTTACGCTTGCTAATGATTTAGGGATATGTTATTTCTACAGATTTTGTCATATACACAATTAAGGAGACCTTTGTGACTTTCTTCCGAGTAATTGAAATAGGATATATGCATTGCATATTTGAAAAGGTTAATAATATTCGTATATTATGTGAAGTTATTCGGTCTCTTTTCTAAACTGTTTAACAGGTCCAGTTTCGTGTCGTGGTAGTCGTATTTTTCATAAGACGGTAGAGGTACTCGTATAATGCGAAACTTTTTCAGGCATACTGTATAAATAAGTAGTAAAATTGATCTATTTTATTTCATTGTACTACTTTTGATTTTAGCGTTCTCTAGCGGAATGAAAAAAACGGTTACCATTATATAGAGTGGCACTTTATTTGAAAGCTGATTTTATTAGTAATTTAATGCGTAGCATAAATTTGTTATTTTGGGTGATTAAAGTTAAATTGGTTACCTACACTGTAACCCATTTAGATTGGAAACACCTCTATAAAATATTAAGATATTAACCGATTTCAACTATTTTTTTTAAATATCAATTCTGAAAGACTACTTTGGGATTAGCGATTTTTTCCTAAAAAAAATTAATACGCCGTTGGATTCAGAGTGCTCCCTAACATTTTAAATTTTGTCCCAAAGTAGATCTTTTGTTACTTGACATTTAAAAAAAATAATAACTTCAAATTTCACAAGGGTGTTTCCTATCTAAATGGGCCACACTGTATGTATTTCTTAACATACAATTATTTAAGTTTACCTTTCATTCAATTATGTTTTGTCATGTTGGGCTTCGATTACTAATAAAATTAGCTGTTTCGTGGGTTTTCGATGGTGGATGTTAATCCGTGTGGATTGTATATATATGTTTTGTCATGTTGGGCATTAATTGCTAATAAAATTGACTTTCAAATGAAGTGTAAAACTAAAAAAGCAAATCATAAATCGTTCTTAATTACTCTAAAGGCACTAAAAGCAAAATTTTCTTTTAATTAAGTTATCATGATAAATTCCTCATGTTAATTACCTTTTCAATGACGTATCATTCTTGATACATTCCCATGCAATAAAAAACGACCTGTTCCTGCGTTATTTTTTTTTAATTTCTCGTTTAAAATATTTAATCTGTTTCGTTTTCCCTGTCTCACCCTGTATATTATGATCAACTGATCATTGAGGTATACTAGAAGATGAATTATGGTTAAACGAAAACAGATGTCATAGCTGAAATAAAATAAAGGGGTTGGACACATTTCCAGAATGGCAGAGAATAAAAATATACAGTGTAATCGCAAATTTATATTTTTTTTAAACTGTGTATAAACATAAAAAAAAATCAAAAATTAGAAGAAAAAAAACCAAACGTTTATTGTGGGGTATAACAAACATACTGCACTTTTTATCGCACGTTTAATGGCGCACATCTGATGGTCATTTCATTCACAAGTTTTCAAAATATTTTAATATTCTTCTATAGGTCACATTTTATTGTATTTATTACATATATAAACTTTTATGACCGGCCAAGTCTTGTTTCTAAAAACATCAGGGTACTTGTTTATAAGTTCTTCGACTTCCTTTTTCTTCGGCGGTATTTTTCTCTTAATATGTTTTTTAAAATGTTCTTCGGTAAGTTTCTTCTGTTTTGTTGTCCAAGGGACTAATTTTCGTTTGGATTTTTCAGAGTTATTTAGAGGTAGCGGAGATTCTGAATATTGTTGTGTAAGTTCTGGTAGTTCATCAGTCTGAACATCATTATAGTCATTAACTTCTTCAACTGGGTTTTCATTTATTTCAGTTTCTTCGTCAGATTCTTCTAAGAACTCATCCAATTCGATTTCATCTAATGATTTCCCTTTAAACTGGTCAAAATTATTTTTCTTTGCTAACATCAACAATTTGCTAACCTTAGCCGTCTGGTATACATCGTCTGGAAGGCGGTACCAAGCCATATGGGTGTCTTTTTCGTGACCCATAAAAGTAGCTAACTGCTCAAGGTCATTTTTTTCCATTCGAAAAATTTGGGCGATAGTGCCCAGGTGCTTTCTTAATCTCGTTGATGTTAACATAGCAGCTTTATTGGGATCACCTAAAGCAGCTTTAGCATGTTTTCTCATAATAATATACCCTTGAACTGAATTTTGGGAATCTGGAACACCGAAGAGGTATAAATTATCTTGAAGTCCAAAGTTGTCCCTTAATCGTATTAAAACATCAAAAGCTTCTTGAGATTTTTTGTCAAACAGTACTGGAACCCCTCTTCCTCTTTTTCCCCTGATCACTACTCTCTTCAAATTTTGACATAGAATTTTTTCTGTGGCCGATAATACCTTTTGAAATTCAGATGATGGCTCGTTATCTACATTTTTAAGATATACTGATAACACCATTCTTTGGAGTTCTCCAACTCTCCTTTTATTAAAAATTAGTAGACTGCAAAACAATCCCTCCAACAATTTTCTATATGCCTTTTTATCGTTTGGATTTTCAAGTAAAATCATTCTAGAGTGCCTTATGATATTCATCAAATACGTTTCAAATTTCTACAACAGAAAAATTTTAATCAGTATCTAGCCGGTTTTAGTAAATGCTGAATTATATGCCGTTCAGTTTCTTTTTAAATCCAAGGTAACTATGGAAATTTAATACATTTCACGGTATATAATATTAATTAATATCATTTTTAAAATAAATATTGTCAAGTCAACTAGAGAAATTTATAATCAATCCATTATAAACATAAATCTCACTAATAATTTAAATGTGACGTTATCCCTGTGAAGTAATTAATATTCTCCACGACTATTCAATAATAACTTGATTCTTACTACATTTTTAGTTGAAGAATGATATACATTCTTCCACTAGTTGAAGAATGATTCACATTCTTTAAATAGTTTATTAAATCAAATGTGCCATAAATTCCATGCAGGAATTATAATAAACATCAAAGCAATTTATTGACATAAACGTCAAAAAAATTTAAAGGTTCTTTGAAAAATGATGAATTTCGAAAATTCTTAAAGCAATAATAGTCTATAATAGTCATGGAGAAAGTATAGTCTTCTTTGAAGAATATACTATTTGTCCAATTTCGGATAAAAAGTATAAATATACCAAATAGACCTTCCCGCGGAGTACCGAAATTAATTGAGATATCGAATTGAAACAAAAACCATTTTATTTGGTTCGAAAATATCTTTAACAAAAAAATAGTTTCATTTTCACGTATCTGATGCTGCATTGCCAAGTGACTTAACTTTTTATTTGAATATTAATAAAACGTAGCAAATTTTATTATAAAATTAAGTACTGTATTTATTTTATTAATAAGTCATTTACAATGTGCCACTTTTCGTGAAAAGTCTTGAGTTAATAATTATTGGTCTTGGTCTTAAGATTCTGTTACAGCCCGTAGACGATTCATGAATTTATTTCGATATTAAAATTAATGCCAAAAAATATATTTTTCTAGGTTTATACGTCCAAAGTATAAATGGAGGATTTGTTCAGGCAGACGCCGTCATTAATATGATATAGATGAAATTTATTTTTCTTAATAAAGAAACGTATGTTAGTCCACGAAATATCTAATTAGTAACTTAATTGTCGCGCACTGGTTTATATTTAAATTATATTGCTTATTACCAAAAATTAATTTTCTTCAGTCAGTACTGCGAAACCGAATATAGTTGAAAATTCCACACCAATACTTTCTAACCAATTAAAATGTCTTTTTTTGACAGGTCACCGTGGCAACATATGTATTTCATCGGAAATTTTTTCGTTGTAGGTATCCACCAGCGAATTATGGTGGACATTTTTTGACATAATCAGTCACACAACACATTAATTACAGATCCGGCTTAGAATTTAGTACTGTTACGGTGTTACATCGCTTTTCAAAGTTGCATTACATATTGCATGTATGTGTTATATGGAAACTCAACTTTACAACACAAAAAGAATGTAAAGTATTTTTTTTAACTAAATACTTATTTAAATGCTGAAAATTTATTTTAAAACACATTTGGGTCAAACCGATACGGTTCAGTGTCAAATCAAGCTATTTGTGATTTTGCTAATGTCTTGTCAAAGAAAAAAAATAACCATTGTTAAAAGTCAAAAAACATACTTATTTTATTTTAAACGCAATTTGGTGTGGAATTTTCTTACCAAATACCACACGAGGTCAAATTAAATCCGGAAATTTTTTGACCTCTAGTAGTATTATTAGTGATAACATTACGTCAAACTTTGTGCATCCTAGGCCACCGTTTCAAAACAGATAGATAGCAAAAACAATGTTATCAAGGCGATCGATAACGGTGGACGAGTACGCATCTTCACTTAGTAGCTTCTCTATTTTGTTTTGTTTTACCTACTGTAGCAGTTCCAATGGTTCGATTCAGACTTTTTCCGGGTGACGCTGTCTATATATTTTGCTTGAACAAAATAGACATGTTGAGCATTTAATGCAGTTTAAAAATAAGTCAGTTCGTTTTCTTTGTTAAATTTGTAAATCAATTTTACATTCTCGCTTAAACACCCTGTACATACTGAAATAATTATGAGATATGGGCCAGGTAAGTTCATGTCTCAACTAACTTTGGGCAAAGTTTATTTTTCAAATTCGCAGAATAAATGATGTTTTTGAATAATCTTGAAATGTAATGATTTTTCAGAAAATTTTATGAAAATTTAAATAACTAGGCAAAGCAGCATCCGATTTGCGAAAACAAAATATTGACATAAAGTTTTGAAATAAAAAAATCATACCTTAATATCTTCAGCTGCAGGTATTAAGCTCGGCTTGTTGAATTTGTTCATGTTGAGATTTTGACTGGCTTCACTTGAAATTTCGCTTGCCCAGTCAGTTTCCAATAACGTAGTTAAACTAGAAAATTTGTCAAGTCTTTCCTTGTTACATTCTTCCTTTTGGACTTCCATTGAAACAGCAGCATTAATAGCATTTTTAAGTAGCGTCCCCATCTGAAGTGCTAAAGTAGGCGATTTATAGGTTCTTGAAGTTTCATCGTATTCGGCAATTTCTTTGGTTGCCTTGATTAAAACTTTAAAGTTGCTGGGTTTTAGAACTTCCATCAAACTTAATTTTTCGATATTAAGAATTTTTCTAACAGATATGAGAAGTCGAGACAAGCGCCTCATCTGTCTTTTTGCCACTACCAACAGATGCTTTTCTTTATGGCTTTTAATGTAGCGTCTAGCTACTTCAGTTATAATTTTATCTTTTTTCGCAGTCAGGGATATGTCATCTGCTCGAAGCATTCTAAAAAGACCACTTTTTACTATTGGATCAGTTGGCCCAAAATGTCCAATCATTAGATTTTGACCTTCGATTTGTGCCATAAATTTTGTGCTTGGGTCTGGATTATAATAACATTTTTTCGCATGTTTCCTTAAATTTTTAGGCGCAAAATATCCCATGCAAAATTTACAGGGTAAATGGTTATTATAGTCGGTACGGTTCTTAGTTACAACTGGAACAACTTTAGAGGAATAGAAGTCGCCCTCTTTACGTAATTTATCAATTATTTTTGTTCTTTCTTTGCAGTTTTTATTCAGAGATAATATTTGTTGAACTTTGAATTCATCCGAATGATTTCGTTCCAAGTGCCTCGCGAAATTTTTTACTTTTAAAAAGCAAAATTGACACTGGTGTTCTCTACGGATCCTTTTCATCCTTTTTTTGTCGTTGCTCAATAAATGTTTTTCTTTGTTTGGCAAAATGATGGCTTCTGAACAACTTTCGTCCTTTTCACTGCTTGCATACATATTTATCTCTCCAAAAGAAAAATTTACCGAACTGTTATTTAGCATATCTTCGTATTCTTTTAAATTGCTTATATTTAAGCTCATATCGGTGCTGGTTTGTCCCACAAAGTCATTTTTATCCAAATAATTGCCATTCTCGCTCATTTCCATCACCTGCAGATTTTCGTAATCTTTTTTTATTTCATTAGCCGTGGGTTTTAAAAACGAATATTCCAAGGTGTTGCTTTCGTCTGTCGAAGGAATATACTCTGTACCAGAGTCTTCATACATACTAGGATCGGATATTGACTCTGGAAATAAATATTTACATAGGAACACAATTTTCAACCTGAGTTTGTACTATTTTGAAATGTAAATTTTAAAAATATTCACTTCAATGACATTTTTCTGATAAATTGTACGATTATAAAAATTTTTAATCCAAATAATTTCACAAAAAAATACAGTTGAGACACCATAACAATTTTATACCAAACAGTTTTGTTAAAAGTTTTTAATCCTATTCATATTATAGGAGAAGAGCTAGCAACCAAACCGACTAAGGAGCTTTCACAACGCTGCGTCATTGACGGACACACTGTATATCAAAAACTGAACATAGTAAGTTCATATTACTTTTAAACAGTAATATAGTTAACGCAAAATAAAGGCAATGTAAAAAAAATACGCAATTTCATCGACGAAATTTTAAAAATATATGGCAAAACTGAAAAAAGCGTTTTTTGTAGTTTTTATCGTTACATATTTTTTGAATTATACTGTAAATGGTTTATACATTTTATTATACATATTCCAAAATGATTTAAGGTCTATTATTAACACGCGATATAAAATAGGTAAATTTTAATTGACAGCTTACCAACTCATTGGCTCACCCTGTATAAAAATGTAATAATGGCTAATGTTGATTAATTACGCAAAGGCTATTTCAGGGTGATATTACTTTGAGGAATATTTTCATGTTAAAGTGAAAATTATTATTTCATTTTTAGATATTTATGACTCAGCCTGTAACTAATAATAATTTATGTCATATTGTCATGATACTGTTTCATTATTTTCGGAAAATATCTGTAATCATAGTAACAACATACCAAAAATTCAGAAAAATTCACCGGAAGCAATTTATCCATAAACTGGTTGCCTGGTCCTTTCAAAAAATTATTTAACAATAAATTCATGTACATATATTGTAATTTGTACTTACCATCCTGTAGAGTTTTTAAAGCCATCTCCACTATGGATTTGGACCGTCGTTTAGACATACTTATTACTAAGCACCAGGAGATTTCACAAATAATTTATGTGCTGTTATCTACCAAACAGTAACAACTAAAATCACTCAGCTCAGAACTCATTTAAATTAAACTAAGGGTGTATTCTGTTAAGATATTACCAAATTTCGCACACAAAGGCATCTTTTTTTAACACATACAAATAAGTGAAAAAGACTAGATTGTTCAAATAGTTATTTAATATTATGGAAGGCACGAAGACCGTTATCTATATATGTTCTGTATATTATGGAAGTCAGTGCAGTCGTGCATTTTATTGGGCAGAGGTTTCTACCAAACCCTTTTATTATATAATCTAGTTAGAATATACTCGTATATTTGGATGCCCCATTTTGATATGGAAAGATAAACCTTTAAAGGGCTTAATTGTCCAGATAAATGTTTGAAATCAATATTCAAAATTTGCCATATATCAAAAACGCTTTTAATACTTTTCAGTATTTGTCATTAATTTCACAAAAAAATTATTCTCCATAAAGAGCTCTGCCTCATATGAAGTTCAATATACAGGGTGTTACAGAATGTTGTGAAAAAAATTTAATACCAGATTCTACATCTAAATATATGAAAAAAAAGTTCATATGAACATGGGTCCGGAAACGCTCCGTTTTCATGATACGGGGTGTTTAAAATGTTCCGTCTTAACAGTTCATCTTCCATTTATCGATAACCCGTTGAGCTATTGAAATTTAGTCTTAGTACACGCAAATATATCATAAAAGGTTACATTTACTAAAGCACTTACATCAGTTGCGTCCGTGCCGGCAAGTCTTTATGTTTAGCGCATAAAACTGTATGCCACTGGTTTTTGGAAAAAATATTGTCACATTTTTAAATACAAATTAATTCTGCCTTAAAAGTGCCTCTTGGACTTTTTAGTTTTGACACACTCTTTTCGAAATAAAAATTATTTTATTCTTCAGTACAAAAATAAGCCATCCTTGGAATGAATTATATGTATTTTAATTTTATTATGATTATTATTATTTAGAAAACAATTTTGTATATGTTAATGTGACTTTTCGTGGTACATTTGCGTGTACCAAAATTCATTTCAATATCTCAAAGGATTATCGATTATCAACGAAGGAAAAGTTTAAACACCCCGTATCATGAAAACTGAGCATTTCCAGACTCATGTTTATATGAACTTTTTTCATATTTTTAGATGTAGAATTTGCCATTAAATTTTCTTCATAACATTCTCTTAACACCCTGTAGGTATAATCAAATTTGTAAAATATTTAGTGATATACAGGGAAAACAAGACATTGCACAGTCACACAAAATGGTTTCAACGACCCTAAAAACATATGGTAAACATGTACTGACCCCCACAGCCACAAAAATAATTTTTGAATATTTGGCTGTGTAATGTTTAATTTAATGTAATTTAAACGCGTTTTTATTAACAAGATTTCCAAAATAAGCGAAAAAAAAGCGCTATCCCAATAAAAACCGTTCCTGGAACGTGCACTTCACTGGATTCCATTTCTAGTGGACTACATATCGTTAGAATGTCATAAAATAAAATATTTTATTTCAAAAATTGAATAGATGAGGCTTTTACTTGATGAAGATTCATACTTAACTATGAAATAAAACAATAAAATTTTTTTGTTTAAACCTTCATTACAATTGAACTACGTTCAAATACAACTTGTGACGCGTTTCGCTACACAGCTTTCTCAAACGAATGGAGGTAGGTATCATGAAAAGTTTTTAATTTATATACAGTGCATTGATAAGGAATTTTACGGATAAAAGTATTATAATCTATTTACTTGGAAATAAAAAGCAAAAAATATGGGATTAACTAAAGTATTAAACAGGTTTACCTGGAAATTCATTCACAACAATCGTACAGGAAGTTTCTAAGTAAAAAGGTTTAATAAGGGAGGATTGTTGATATCTATTTGGTCGTTAAGAAGGTTATCTGAATATTTGTTTTTATTTATCTCAAGAGCTTCTAAAAGATTTAATTTCAAGGATTTAGGTTCTACATGCAAAATTTCAAAATTTGAATCGAAAGTGTGTTGGTTCGCTAATAAATGATTTGAGTAGTTGGAATCTAATTTTGGTTATCATAGCTACACACACTTTCGACTCAAATTTTGAAATTTTGCATGTAGAACCTAAATCCTTGAAATTAAATCTTTTAGAAGCTCTTGAGATAAATAAAAACAAATATTCAGATAACCTTCTTAACGACCAAATAGATATCAACAATCCTCCCTTATTAAACCTTTTTACTTAGAAACTTCCTGTACGATTGTTGTGAATGAATTTCCAGGTAAACCTGTTTAATACTTTAGTTAATCCCATATTTTTTGCTTTTTATTTTCAAGTAAATAGATTATAATACTTTTATCCGTAAAATTCCTTATCAATGCACTGTATATAAATTAAAAACATTTCATGATACCTACCTCCATTCGTTTAAGAAAGCTACTGTGTAGCGAAACGCGTGACAAGTTGTATTAGAACATAGTTCAATTGTAATGAAGGTTTAAACAAAAAGAATTTTATTTCACATTTTACCAGAGGTGTGATCTACTATGAATGGACCTCATAGGGACCAAAAAATTATTTCTATACTAGTTAGTCTTGACAACGGTAGTTAGGTTAGGTTAGGTTAGGTGCCGAATCATCGAAATAAAAAATAAAAAAACAGTGGTTTGATTCCCAAAAAAAAATAAGAAAAAAGTATTATCTAATGTTATGTTCAGTAAAGTTCTTTCATCGTATTCACTTGATAAATTAAAAGTGAAAATTGAATAATTGAAAATTTAACTTGTACCTATGTAGAAGATCGATTCAATATTAAAAAATAAAATCTCAACTCTTAACCCTCGGATTCAAGTTAATGATTTTATTTACTTGTTCCTAATATAAAATATTATGGATGCCAAGCCAACCTTCATGTATACATGGAAGTAGCTCAGTATTTCTGTTTATTTACAAAAACTAGTAATATTTCACGCAATTCCAACCGAACAATGTTGTCAAACTTACAGAGGCCACAAGAGTCGCTATAAGTATCTTGAAATTCTTCTTAATATACATGGTGTATATTGGGAGGATGCCAACAAGGGTCATATCTATACGGAAGCCACGAACGACTACAATGCAATATATATATATATATATATATATATATATATATATATATATCGGTCGCACAACAATACGCTCTGTCTCAATACTCAATACGAAAAAAAACAAACCTACAACTCAACAATACGGACTTTAAATAAAACGGAATGATGGTCACTGTGTAATTCAACAATCAGCTCTCTACGGTAAAAACGAAAACGGAACTAAACGGTTCTTACTAATCAACAGTCAGGTCCTTGTAAAATAATAAAACGGAATAAAGCGGTTCCTGCTTATCGACAGTCAGGTCCCTGCTCTAATGAACAATCAAAATAAAATCAAAATGGTCTCTGTTCAATCAACAAACGGGTCCCTGCTCGGGCGCCATTTTTGTAACGTAGTTTACTACCTCTACACGTCACTATGGACACCCTTGATGTTAAATAATTAATCGGAATGCTCGGGCGCCAGATTTTTATCGTGGTTTGCTCCACGGCCCCTTGACACTTATCGTCAAGAGTTCCAGATAGCCTCAGATGGAGGTTACGGCGAATTCCAGGGGTCTTGTTGAGCTATTTTAACTACTGACTACCAAATTGCTATTACTACTCTGTGGTCGATTTTATGGATACGAGCAAAAGAAAACGGGGAAAAGAACGTAGCGGACGTAACGGTCAGAGCCGGCAAGGTTATCAACACAATGGAAAACTACTATTGTTACACGAGTCGAAAATGGTTTAAATCTGCCAGGTAATCAAACAAATTATGGCTAGGCCACTTCCAAGTCTGATTAGCCCTTGAATTTAAAGAACACCGGCAAACTATTATTCCAACGAGTTAAAAAAAAATTATAAAAGGATTGTATCACGGAGCTGATAAAAACGAGTTAAATCTGCCGGGTAATCAAACAAATTATGGCTAGGCCACTTCCAAGTCTGATTATCCCTTGAATCTAAAATAAACCGGCAAACTATTATTTCAAAAAAAATGTAAAAGAATTGTACCACGGTAATGGAAAGAAACGATTTAAATCTGCCAGGTAATCAAACAAATTATGGCTAGGCCACTTCCAAGTCTGATTATCCCTTGAATCTAAAATAAACCGGCAAACTATTATTTCAAAAAAATGTAAAGAATTGTACCACGGTAATGGAAAGAAACGATTTAAATCTGCCAGGTAATCAAACAAATTATAGCTAGGCCACTTCCAAGTCTGATTATCCCTTGAATCTAAAATAAGCCGGCAAACTATTATTTCAAAAAAAATGTAAAAGAATTGTACCACGGAAATGGAAAGAAACGATTTAAATCTGCCAGGTAATCAAACAAATTATGGCTAGGCCACTTCCAAGTCTGATTATCCCTTGAATCTAAAATAAACCGGCAAACTATTATTTCAAAAAAATGTAAAAGAATTGTACGACGGTAATGGAAAGAAACGATTTAAATCTGCCAGGTAATCAAACAAATTATGGCTAGGCCACTTCCAAGTCTGATTATCCCTTGAATCTAAAATAAACCGGCAAACTATTATTTCACAAAAAAAAATGTATAAAAGATTTGTACCCGAATTTTGGACACACAGAGTAGAAACAAAATAAACCGGAATAAAATGAAAATGTCCCAATTCACATAAATCTTAAGTGTATATTAACGACCAGTGAAGAAAAAATTGGAAACTCAATATAGAACCGGAGAACAAGAAAATATTCACGGTGGTAATAAAATAAAATTCTACGGCAAATCTCCTTCAACTATAAATTTTTATTATTTTATATAAAACTATTTAAACAATCAATAAATAAACTTTTTCAAAAAAATGGAAAGGAAAATTTTCCAGATAAAAATTTACACTGCGTAAACTATCTCAACGGCGGTACGACAATTTCGAATTTTTAAGTGTATTAATAAAATATGTTTACCTTTCAAAATCACACACTGTATCCCGGAGTTCACACTTTCCAATACTCCGGACACTATCTTTACGGAAAAAAAACACGCGGAAGCTTGTTTCGGTTTCGATCTCTTCTTTCTACTCTCAACTAATTACTCCCGATCACTCTCTTCTGATTACTCTCGATCACTCTCAAAAAAATTCCAAAATCCTCATTTTTATATTCTCATTATAGGTGTTAAACTTTATTTATGTTTAACAAAAAGTTTGCCATATACTGAATGTCTTTCGGAATTAATTCAAAGGTATATATACCAGACGTCCTTTTCGGTTAGAAAATTTTAAATTTTTGAAACTACTCAATTTTATAGAATTCGAAATCGTGTACCTCCGGACTAATAATTAAAAATATAACGGTAAAAAAAATCTATTCGGAAAGTAAGTAACGAGTTATATAGTTACGGAAAAAAAATAAAACTAAACCTTAAATGGGTGACAACCAAAATAACTCGTTACAACATTACTAAATAAAGATACTACATCTAGACTTGCCAAAACATTATTTTTTCTTAATCGTGAATAAGTAATGCCACAAGGAACTTACAGAAGATATTTGCTAAAACATAATTCGGTGGGAGTTTCATTTTATTGAATGTAAGTGAAAATTGGAAAGAATCTCTCACAAAGTACTCATTATTGCAATCATATGCTTTATTAAGTATATTAGTTATATATGCAGATGAATGTTCTGTAGGAATTCCCATAGAAGCTACAATCGGTCTCATGTACTATTATAGTTGATTAATTGTTTTTTTTGTATTTTTATCGATCTGATGTGAATCAAATAACTTTTTAATAAGTTTATTACAAGATGTTTGTGAGGATGAAGAAGGATTGGGATGTATTCTTGTATACAGGCTATTATTATCAATCAGATCCAGTGATAATCTTAAATATTCTTCTTTATACATTATAACGGTAGTATTGCCTCTATCAGACCTTGTAAAAACTAAGTCAGGGTGTTCTTTCAAAAATTTTTTAGTTTTGAATAATAAGTAACGAAAAGAAGAAGGTTGTGTTTTCTCCAAAGTTGAATGTACATAACTAGTTATTACATTAGCTATTCTTGCTATCATATATATATATTTTTTTATGAAGAAATATTTGCCAACTAGTTGTATAATAGGAATTTTTGTGGGGATGTGGCAATTATACCAAAGTATGCTCTTTTAAGAATTTATTACCGAGCTTTCGAACAACTATGTATTGATTTTCAAGAACTGAAAAATGTATAAAATGAAATAAAATATATAGCAGATAAAATAATGCTTACATATATCTAAGTGAGATTAATGGTAAAATATTTTAAAAAATGTAATAAATCTTAACATTGGTATATGAATGTAAATAAAAACTCAAAAAATAATATAATATAATATTTGAAATGTATTTGATTGATTTATGGATTCAATTCAATTGTTTCTCTATAGTAATTAATTTTCGTTTAATTTTTCAAATTTTGTTTTTCTAAATCCAAAAGATATTCATATATTATGCTTAGATTATTCAGATCAGTTTTTTGCGAGGTTTTTTGTTTATACATCGATCTTCTTGAGCTATATAAGCTGTCTCTAAAAAGATCCGTTTTTTATAATTAACCTCTGTTGATAAAATTTTGGCATGTTCATAATTCATTATATAAGGCCTTCAAAAAATACGTGTTCAGCAAGTGCACATTTTTCTGGGTGAAGTTTGCTGTCACTTTTATGGGATGTTATTCTATTAGCAAACTTTTGTGAATAATGAAAAAGAAAGAAATATTGTTATAGCAAAATCAACTAGTATTTTAACTAATCATATACATGAACCAAAACAATCTTCAATATTTACAGAACTATTATTATGAAATAAAACAAAAATTTTTTCAAATGAAAATCCAAATTTGATTGTAACAAGATCAGACATAGGTAATATGACAGCTATAATTGAAAAACAACAAAATTCAGATCTTTTTAAACAACTTATAGACAATAATTCATCATATGAAGAACTTAGTAAAGATCCTACTTTGAAAATAGCTAAATGAGTGTAATACTTTAATTAAAAAAATATTTAATAAGAAACAAATTGATAAAGATATTAAAAATAAACTGACAACCTATAACGGTATTCCTGCAAAATTTTACTGTTTACCAAAAATTCACAAACCAACATTATCAGCTAGAACAATAGTAGCATCAATAGGAACACCAATTGAACCCCTTACTTTTTGGTTAACTGAAATACTCACAAAATCATATGACTATAGCAATGAGTATTATATCAGAGATTCTTTTGAAATGAACAAAAAATTTAATAACATTGTATTACCACCGAATTATGTTCTTTTAAGCTTAGATGTAGTGTCACTTTTTAGTAATGTTTATCCAAAGTTATGTTTAACAGCGATTGATAAAAAATGGAATGATATAAATAAAATTGGCAAACTAAGTAAAGAAACATTTTTAAAATTAATAACATTTATTTTCAAAAGTACATATTTTTCCTTTAGTAACAAAATGTATCTACAAACCTTGGGAACACCAATGGGATCTTCAATATCTCCTATATTAGCAGACTATGTAATGGATTACATCTTCGACTTGGTTATATCTGTTTTGTTTTTTATTAAAAAGTATGTAGATCATATAATTTTGTCTCTTCCATACAATGAAATACCTAAATAATATACTATTTTATTTAGTTTTGATCCACATATTCAATTTACTATAGAAAAAGAAGATATTGAACAATCCTTACCTTTTCTTGATACTAAATTTATAAGAAACGAGAATAAAAAAATGTCTATTGATTGGTATAGAAAAACAATAAGCTCTGGTAGATATATTAACTATCATTCATATCATCCTCGTAATACTAAATTAAACTTGATCAAACAAATGAAAAATAAAGTGTTGAATATTTCAGATCCCATATTTCAACAAGAAAATCTGAAAATTCTTCACAAACTGTTTCTTGAAAACCCTTATCCACCATATCTTTTTGAAACATATTTTGTATAAAACTTCTAACAATACAAATGACATAATTCATAGCATGACAAGGAACAAAGAATATAATGACATCAGTTTTATAAATAATACCATTCCATTTTATGTATCTTTACCATATATCAAATCAATCACACCTAAACTTTCCAAAAATCATAATATAAAAATTGCAAATAAACAACATCTTACAATCCATTCGCTCTTTAGTAAAATCAAAGATAAAACAACTAATAATAAATTACCTAACATAATTTATGAAATTCCTTGTAAAAATTGTGCTAAAAAGTACATCGGTCAGACAAAAAGGTCTCTTGCTAATAGAATAACATCACATAAAAGTGACAGCAAACCTCACCCAGAAAAATGTGCACTTGCTAAACACGTATTTTCTGAAGGCGTTATATAATGAATTATGAACATGCCAAAATTTTATCAATAGAGGTTAATTATAAAAAACGGATCTTTTTAGAGACAGCTTATATAGCTCATGAAGATCGATGTATGAACAAAAAAACTGATCTAAATTATATATGCATATCTTTTGGATTCAGAAAAACAGAATTTGAAAAATTAAAAAAAATGAATTACTATAGAGACTTTTTTAAGCAATTGAATTGAATTCATACATCAATCAAATACATTTCAAATTTTATATTATATTGTTTTTTGAGTTTTTATTCATATTTATATATCAATGTAAAGATTTATTACATTTTTTAAAACATTTTACCATTAATCTCACACATGTAAGTATTATTTTATCTGCTATATAATTTATTTCACTTTATACATTTTTTAGTCCTTGAAAATGAACACACAGTTGTTCGAAAGTTCGGAAATAAATTCTTAAAAGAGTACACTTTGTTATAATGGTCTGCCTAAGTCTGACGTCATAAGAGGTCATAAAGACTTTTCCAAACAAACCGAAAGCTTGTGTTAATTATCAAGAAATTTTTAACCTTACCTTGCAGATTTTCGTGTAAAAAAGTCTTCAACTGATATCTTTTTACTTATTTCTAACAACGATCACTGTTATTTATAACTTTATTAATAGCAAACCGCAATTAAAAATCTCTCATGACGTTTCACACACGTCCATTTCCACAGTCCATTTCCACATCCTCACAAAAATTCCTATCATATATATAATATATAGAAATGTTACACGAAAATGTTACTTTTAAAAAAGCTTTAATTCAGACAAAAATAACTAATATGGTTTATTTACGATAAAAATACGATGACGTTACAAAACAAAATTTTGTGATGTTGCCAGCATGTATATTTTTTCTCTACTCAAAGGAAGCTGGAACAGTCAATGTGACAGTTCTTCTTTTTTATTCACCTGTACCTAGTAAGGCATACATTGAAGGTGTTTATTTATAAATAAAAGGCTTGTATGATATTCTCAGATTTATTTAATATAAGTATTGTGACGTGTTTTTCACCTCCCTTTGGTTCCTACCAACTGGGCACGTCACTTTGGACACCCTCGATGCAAAATCTTTAAAATAATTGCTCGGGCGCCAGATTTTGTGACGTGGTTTACTCCACGGCCCCTTGACCCCAAGCGTCAAGAGTTCCAGATAGCCTCAGATGGAGGTTACGGAAAATTCCAGGGGTCTCGTTGAACTAAACACTCCTATAAAACTATTAGACGGCTCTACTACGGGTTATTAAGAAAGCACTAATTATGTCAGGTTGTATATTACCAGAGAAAAAAACAAATATACAAAATTAGCAATTCCTAATATTATTCAAAATTTATATTTTGGCAGTTCCATGCAAAATAAATATATACAGGGCAAATGTAACAAAATAATATATACAAAATTTGCCGGTAGTACGTGTATAAAAATTGGTACGGTAAACAAGATGTAAGCAGGTTATTTTAGCAATTAATGACAGTGTAAAGCAGTAAAAGTAATTCGTAAAAAAAACGGTGAGCTGTATCAAAGAAAGAATAGAAAAAATTACAGTAGTAAACAAAAAAAAATAGAAGTATCTTAGCGGTTAGGATGATCAAGCGGGATATCGGGGAAGTTATAACCAGATTAATAGAAAAAAATACTAAAGAACGCCAATCAGATCGTCAATCAACCTATGGCATCAGCCTCAGACTTGTTTGAAGATCGTTAATTGGGGAAAATAATTATTAGAATAAAATGAAAATCAATTTAACGTTACCGGCATCGGCCTCGCACTTGCCCCACAATCAGTTCTAATTTCAAGCTATCGTACAAAATGAACAATTAAAATAAACTAAAATGAAAGGTTGCAGTTTAGGGTAGTTAGGGAAAATGGGACGACCAGTGGCAAGGGATACAATGAATTCAACTATGGCATCGGCCTCAGACAAGTTTGAATATCGTATATTTATAAAAAAGGAATTATTTGAAAAAAATTAAACACAATGAAACTTTACCGGCTGAAAGTTGGACAACGCATGGCATCGGCCTCGCACTCGCCCCACAATCAGTTTTAATTCCAAGTTATCGTAACAAAATGAACCACTAATAAAAAAAACTATAGCAAAAAGGTCGCAGTTTGGGTAGTTAGGGAAAATGGGATGACCACTGGCAAGGGATACAATGAATTCAACTAGATATTCAAACAACCTATGGCATCGGCCTCAGACAAGTTTGAATATCGTATATTTATATATAAAAAAAAGAATGATTTGAAAAAAATTAAACGCAATGGAACTTTAACGGCTGAAAGTTGGACAACGCATGGCATCGGTCTCGCACTCGCCCCACAATCAGTTCCAATGTTATATAAAAATCGGAAAAAAAAAAGTATAATATAAGTTTGGTCGGAAGGTAGGACAACGGGTATAAAAACTGTAATCTGGAAATGAAATCTAAAATCCAGTTTAAATTTGCCTTATATTAAGCATTCAACTAATTGTGAAAAAAAAACCTAAGTAAAAAAACACACTAATAATAAAAAAAATTCTAGAAATAAATTTTTCTTCTCTATTGAAAAGAAAACCCAGTAAATAAAATGCGGTAGAAAATTAAAACAATTTTGACACTGAAATCGTTATCGGAAATCAAAGTTTTATTTTTAAATTGAGAAGAATATTATGTGGCTTTACTATAATAAATTTACCTTACTGTTACTTAACACTATACTTTAACATAATACTTTCCTACTCACTCAAGAAAATCTCAAATGGTCGGCCACCATATCTATCACCAAAACAAAAAATTATTCACAACGAAAACTGTTTTAAATAGTTCTTCCAGAATTGTATACCCGGAGGAAACGGTTTACACACAGGAAAATATTCCGGTAGTCGGGAGCACAAACGGTACAGCGAAGAATTTATAATCGTAAAATCAAAAATCAAAAATCAAAAATCAAAAATCAAAAATCAAAAATCAAAAATCAAAAATCAAAAATCAAAAATCAAAAATCAAAAATCAAAAATCAAAAATCAAAAATCAAAAATCAAAAATCAAAAATCAAAAATCAAAAATCAAAAATCAAAAATCAAAAATCAAAAATCAAAAATCAAAAATCAAAAATCAAAAATCAAAAATCAAAAATCAAAAATCAAAAATCAAAAATCAAAAATCAAAAATCAAAAATCAAAAATCAAAAATCAAAAATCAAAAATCAAGAATCAAAAATCAAAATCCTCTTTGCAACTCTTTCCTACCTACTGTTTTGGCGTTATCGGAGAAATTAATTTATTTATTCCAGAGGAAAAAAAATTCCATACTGGACGGCTTTCGTTTTAATTAAAATAGTTGATATACCGGACGTCCGCAAATCTGTACATTTTTGAGAATCAGAATTTCTATATTTTCAGATTCCAATTTATATTATGTTGAATTACTAATAAAATAAATAATGAAAGTAATCCTACTATACTACAACGGTACTAGAAATTTAGTAACGAGTTATATAAAACTTACTGAACTCAAAATACTAACGGAAAACAAAATCAAATTAAATCCAAAATGGTCCCAAAAAAAATAACTCGTTACAGTATATATTTATGTGGAAGGTGTGGAAGAAATACAAAATACAGTAACCAATCATTCTATATCTCAATAACCATTTGATATTTATCATTTATCATAGAGAATAGATTGACAAACTCTAGAACCATCTTCAGGAACACTGGAAGAAATAAATGGAAGCATCAATCATCTTGAGGAAATTGAAATATAAATATAATTCAATTTCAAGTTTTAATAATCTAACCTATCATTCAAAACATTCAACTGAATGAATTTAAATATAATATATTACAGTTTGTATTGATAATAATTAAAGGAAATGGTGTTACTCACCACAGATAACATATTACTCACGTATCTCGCGGCGTAAGCAAGGCCCATTGTGGCATTCTCATCAACAATAACTTATCAAGGATATAACCAACGCTCGTTATTTACTGTTCCATTTCCAGGGCATTTTAATGCGTTTAACTACACACTGCAGATTTGCCTAATTAATTAGCAACGAAAATAACGATTTTCCCAACGTTGGAGAAAAAATGAATTCAGGAGTACTAGGATGAACGATGTCTATAAACAATAAATACATACTAAACCTTACCTCAATTTTGTCAAAACTGCTGAATTTTTCTCATTGATATGACAACGTGTTGAAGTTTTGCCAACCCGTAAGCTGAAAATTGCCCTGGCCATTAAGTACAAGCTGTATTTACGGCTGGTAAATTTATGTTTACTCTGATATGCAGGAAAGTAACTAAAAATGACATCATCGTCTTTTTATCATAAATAAACCTTAGCAATACAATATTGGAACTTTTATAATGTTTATTTTTTGAATGTTGCAAACACAAGTGAAAAGAACCAGAGACACATGTTTTATTAGAATTTATATGAAAATAATGTCGATGTAGCATCTTCTTCTAGTGACGTTCACATTTCTATATATTATCATCATAGACAGTATCAGCAAGGAGAACGATAATGTGAATATTGATATACGCATCATATGAAGACTGTCTAATAGCGACCTGTCTTACATTGAAAATTTTGTTGATTCAATGTTTTTCCAGTCTCTGAAAATGCGAGACATATTATACGAATGTCCTTGGATGTATTGGAACATAAGAAATAGGAAAGTTCATTTGCTGATCACAACAAATACTATGGAGCCATGGCAAATTTCATTTTATAACTTATGCATAGTCAATCATGGATTTATAACAAAGGTGAGGTGTACGTTCATTGCTATTCATATTTTTGGTAGCTTCGTAGTAAGATCAAATACACAGATAATTGTACTTCTGCATTGAAATCGTGAATTTCGAGAGATGCAAAGAAAAACAATATTACTGAAATGATTTAAAACTGGTTATTCCAATTGAAGAGTAAGTAACCTGAAAATAAAAATAATAAAATTCAATTTATAAATTTAAAATTATTATTTGGTTTAGTTATTCTCAAATTAAAATTAAAAAATGTCTCCTTATTTTGAATATAAATATACAGGGTGAATTATGGATCTTTATCAAAATAATATTTCGTCATATCTTTTCTATGATTAAGTCGATTTGTCTCATTTTTTGGTGAAAGTGTGGATTGGTGTCTGGCAACTAACTGATATATTTCAGAATTAAAAAAATCCAGGACCGTCTTCGATAGCATTTGTGGGACTGCCTTATATTCAACACTTCAATCTTGAAAATGCTAGGCGGTGAATCTCATCTCCAGGATGTAACCGTTGAATTAATTGTATGTGGTACGGATAGGGGTTATTTTTTTGCAGCACTCTACTCACTTTGGATTGAGAAACACCTAATTGTATTCCTACTTTTCTGGTACTTATTTTTGGATTTAAGTTCTCAGTATCCAGTACCTATATTGTTTCCTAAAACAGGATCTACATTTCGTTCTGATTTTGTTTTAGGAAAAGTACCATATATACGCATATAGTATTTTTCCATTGTAGAACGTTCTTGAATATACCACGCTCCTCGTATGCGTGAATACGTATCGTTCTAGAAAAATATGAAATTGGCGCATACGCCAAAATCTATAGTTTAGCGACAGGGCTGGCTTCTGAGTTGGTGACTTCGTAACACTGTCCCCTCCTTAATAGTAAGTTCCTCCTTAAACTCCTGTGTAGTCCGAACTGGATGTTTAAATCGGCAACTGGACTCATTTTTACACTTTCCGGTTGTATAGAAATAACAGGGCACTGTCTGCATCGGATCATGATAACGAGACCACTTCCCCCATATTCCTAATGACTCGTCAATCCATTTGATTACTCTCGATCCTAGGCATACGCGATCCCGAATGAAAAGGCCACAATAACTGTCGCGGAAGTATTGGTAAGAGAATTCATCAGCCGATATGGAGTGCCCTTGGAAGTTCACAGCGATCAGGAAAGAAATTTCGAAAGCCAAGTATTCCAGAAAATTTGTGACAAGTTGAAGATGAAGATGACCAGGACAAAGGCATTGCATCCACAGTCACATGGAATGGTCAAGAGAATGAACAGGACCATTGGAAAATACCTGTCCAAAGTAGTTTCCAGCCACCAGAGAGATTGGTAACCCCCCCATTTGTATTGGCTTATCGACCTGTCATCGATGAGTCCACAGGTGAAACTCTTGAGAAAATCCTATTTGGACGCGAAATGAGGCTTAGTTGAGACCTGTAATTTGTTTGTCGACCTGGGGACTACGTGATAAACTTGACAAAAAGCATGGACAATCTAAATGAATTGGTTCGAATGAATCTTTGAGTTGCCAGCGACAAAATGAAAAAACGGTACGACACGCAGGCTACAGAAGGCAGTTTCAAAGAAGGGAACAACGTATGGCTACACAACCCGACGAGAACAAAAGGCATTCCTATAAATTTACAAAAATTTTTGGAGGGTCCGTACTCACTCAAGAAGAGGATCAATGACATCATCTATCACATAAATAAGATTCCCAATGGAAAACCGAAAGTAGTCCACCAAGACCGCCATTCCAAGGAGTCAAGGAGACCGTGACAAAGAGGAATGCATGAACCATATCCAGGAAGGTCCTGACCCTGCCTTTGAAGAATTTATGGGCGCATATGTAGGTACCGGTAAAGCTAAATTTGGAGTCACTACAGAGCAGCGACAAGATTTATTCACGCTCCCGGAAGATTATTCACTTGCGCAGCAAATACCAAAAATGCACGAGGTTTGTCATTCGTTTTTCGAAAGTAGTTTGGACAATTAGAAAAACTCACAGAACATATTCCAACCCCTGGAGAGACACTAAAACTCGAAAACAACTCACGATTTTTCTTCTAACTGGTAACAAAGAACGAATTTCAATATCGATCCACCTACCGGAATGTGTGGAAAGCGCTGCGAAGCCTTCGAGCCATGTGCTGGAATGAAACGTTAAGAAACTAGCAATCCTTTCGAATCGGCTTCCGACATTATACTATTTCATAGGTGCCTTTCTCTTGCGATGTGGTCCATTACTCGTAGCACCAGTCGTACACTTCTTACACCAGTCCTTCACATCTTCCGAGCTGTTCATCCAATAAAACTTTTCATGGACTCGCTGGAGGGTTTTCTTCACTCCCAGATAACCTTCTGGTAGGATAGGTTCTATGTGAGTGGGGCGTTCTCGCCACATCCACTGCGACACCCGTTGGGTCTATTATGGCTCACCCCTAGGGATTACAATTCCTTTTGATGGACTATCGTGTAACTACCTCAGTTACTCTCGTTCTTGGGATAACTATTTGTTTTCTGTTATCATCGTTTTCAAGGATTCGTTCCAACTGGCCTTCTTCCAGGGAGTCCCACTGAGCCCAATATGCCTTTAGGTGTGGATCATTCTTCTGATCTCCTCTGATCCTGAAGGGTGGCCATTCTTCGTTGACTACTTTTGTTCTTGAAACTTCAGCCTTCTTAGATTCCACCTTGTTGCAGTGGGAACAGTCTGGTGGGCACGGTCGTCTAGACAGGGAATAGGCATTTCGGTGACTCACACCAGCCCGGTGTTCAATCTTGAAATCATACTCCTGAAGTCGTTCAATTCATCTAGAGATCTGGCCCTCGAGATTCTTGAACTGCATCAATCACTTGAGTGCTGCATGATTGAGAAATTATTTTCATATAAGTACTGGTAAAAGAGTTCCACAGACTTCATTAACACCAAAAGTTCTCTTCTCGTGATGCAGTAGTTTGGTTCTGGTTTGGATAGGACTTTACTGAAATATCCCAGCACTCTTTCCTGACCTCCTTGGATCTGTGGGAGTACTCCTTCAAATCCTACGTTGCTTGCATCCGCGTCAAGAATGAAGTCTCTCTCTGGTAACGGATATCCTAGTATCGGCGCCGTGGTTAAATGTCTTTTCTGGGTTTCAAAAGCAGCTGGACAGACTCCATCCCAATGAAAAGTTCTTTTTTTCTGTGAGTCGATAAGTGGCTTGGCAATATCTCCAAACTTCCTTATGAACCAACCTTCGATAGTATGTGAAAAATCCCAACTTGATGTTTGTCGGTTGGTTGCGGCCATTGCTCAATGGAAGCAATTTTTTCTGGATCCACCGCCACTTCTTCATTGCTCACAATATGATCCAGATAGTTGACTCGGTTTTGGAATAACTGACATTTTTTCGGGTTTAAGGTAAGCTGGGCAGCTTGAGCTCGTTTAAATACGTCTTCAAAATTCTTCAAGTGTTCCTCGAATGTCTTCTCCAATACTACGATGTAGTCCAAATAGATCAGGCATTTTCTCCACGATAACCCTCTCAAGACATTTTCCATGTCGCGGGCGCATTACAGATCCCGAATGGTATGACGTTGAACTGCCATAATTCGGATCCGGTGGCAAAAGCAGTTTTCTCTTTGACTTCTGGGTCCATTTCTACTTGCCAATAACTAGACTTCAGGTCCAAGATGGAAAGCAGTTTGCTGCTGATCAAAGTGCCTGGCATATCGTCGATACGAGGAAGAGGATAGCTGTATTTCCTCGTCACGTTATTCAGCTGGCGATAGTCCACGCAGAATCTGATAGTTACATCCTTTTTTTTGACGAGCACTATTGGAGTCAACCATGGGCTAGTAGATGGTTCTTTTACCTTTTCTTCCTCAATCTTATGAATTATTCTTCCCACTTCCTCTCACTTCGCTCGTGGTAGCCTTCGAGGTGATTGTTTATTTGAGTTGGGATCACCAGTATCGATTTTGTGTTTTGACGGCTGATGTTGGTGTTTTGACGGCTCCATCATAACCGGTGTAGCCATTCACAAATACACTGTCGTTACGGCATCTGAGAGATCAGTATGAGAGGGTCTTGAGAACGATCCTGGGCTGGTGGTTCTTGGTTTGTTGAAGTCCTGTGCCGCTTACACGAACTGCGTGCATGCCCTAGCTCACCGCAATTCCAACATCTAAACTTCCAGGCTTTGGGTCTACCATGCTTTTCATCAAGTTGACGATCTTGTCAAGTCTATCTTCGTCACCCTCTTCTTTAATGGTCCCAACTTTGTTATATCCTGAAGTTTTCGTGTCTGCTTATTAGTCAAGAGCGACAGTCAATGCATCCACCAATGTTTTGGGATGGGCTGAACGAAGCGTCCTCCGCATATCAGGGTCACGTAACCCATCAATAAAGGCCAGACATTCCATCATGTTTTCTAGAGTGAAAAAAACAAAAACAAAAATTTTCACTCGACGATTTTCCGGAAAATCGCATGCCTAGCATCGTAAAGTTTTTCTCATGTTAATCACAACCCTTTTAAATACTCAATTTTGAGTTTTTTGTGTTTTTTGCGGCATTTTACGGATATTTTGTGTACTTTGACTACGCTATATCAGATATTTGGTAACAAACCAGTCCTGAAAAATAAATCGATTTCTTTTACATATAAATTACTCACTTTTTTACTAATTGCTTTCGGTAAAAATGGACAGTCAGACAGCATTTAACGTAGAATACAGTGGCGTACCATGAGAACCATCCCAATTTCATATTTCTTAATTGTCTGTTCTAACCGATGGTATAAATGATGTTCGTTCCTTGTGAGCAAAACATAACACGAAAATAGATGGTTGCATTACTAATATGGCTTCTTTAGAAAATGAAAATAAGGGATTGAAAGCAAAAGTCCGCCATTCAGGAAATAAATTTCATCCCTTTTCATTATCCAGTATAGTTGACGTAAAAGGTATAGTGCAAACTTAAAGTTGCCGGCTTTTTGTTTGACTCTAAGATTAAGAGTATACCGTCATAGCCCAGTCAATATTATAATTATTTAAAATGCTTAGTTGACGATAAATTCATTTAATGTTATAATCTCAACTAAAAATCGTTAATAGTTATTTAATAAACTAGTTTGTTAATGAAGGCGATTAATAAACGAAACTGTTTAAAGCACTAACGAGCGATAGCGAGTAAGCGCCTTTAATAATTAGACAATGGTTTGACTGAACTACAACTATTTTTGAGATAAGTTGCAGGTGTTCTCTTTAGTCGGTGGACTGACATCAAGAAAGTGTGTGTGTTTTTGTGTGGAAATTGTAAGTAAGTATATATATATATTTATTAGCAATTATCTATTTGGATAACACACACGATACGGTTAAGAAAGGATGGACTTATGGGTGAAAATACAAATACAATATAGAATTATGTTTGGTGAGTAGACGAAAATAATATAAACACCTTTCAGAGTTAAGCTCCGCAACATAACTTGAAGGGGATATACGATTAGATAGCTGGCACTATATCTTTTACATCAACTTTACATGTGGTGAGATTACTGCTAGGAATCGTCGTGAAAAAACCGTTATTTTCTATGATTGTGAATGAAAGTGCAGCCGCCAAATCAGTGCAAAAAATTTTGGCAGAAATGAGCTCTTCCAATATTGTAGAACCTTTTAAATTATTGGCTGGGCAAACCTGGGAATTCATCACGTCCTATGAAACTTGAATCTCCATCTCGTCAAGATGCTCTTGGAATTTTTGAGTCAGCGATGTGAAGTTTCTTTCAAGAAATTCCATAATTTGAAAATCAAAAATGATTATACTCCTCCACAACGGGACGAGCTGGTTAGGATATATCAGGAGATCACTAGAAGAAATAACGATGGAGAGAATGTTCGCATGAAGTTTATTTCCGGCCAACCCACCATTGTTCCTGCTCATAAAAGGCAACGAGAAGATCACTCCCGAAAATAAAACTCTGCTAAAGTCAACAAAAATACTGTATTGCCAAAATACTTGTATTAACCTTTCGGAACTGCAATGGCTATAAATGTGCCCAATGTTTTGTATTCTTATAATTACGTAACTGCGAATGTTACTAAAGAAAAATCAGTGGACAGCCTAGTCGGGGATTGTGTATTTATTTTAGAAATCATTTCTTACATGCATCATTTATTTGTCTTATTTGTATATATTCCACAGTCAGCTGTAAATTCATTGTGTGCAACAAATATATTAAACCGTCAATTGAATTGGGACACGTGCTAATTGAAGATTCCATTCTACTTGAAGAACGATTAAGTTTAGACACTACTTTGAATACAACAGGTAGAAAAGTTTTATGGACGAAAATTCGTTTTCAGTTTTAAATGGCAGATCATCACTCGATAATCCCGGTAAATTTACTTTTTTGAGTAGTCAGGGTGTTATACGCGTGGAACAGTCAAATGGAATAAATTCGATAACGAATAAATGATAGCCTATGGGAAAAACTCTTGAACACGTCGATTTGTATTTTTAAATGAGTAAATCTTGCTGGTAGGGGGAGCAGGAGATAAACTCAGTTCCATTTAAATTAATGAGTTTTATTGTGAAAAAGGTTAAAACGATTAGTATGATACTAGTTAAAATAGAAGATCTCGTTCCAGTTGTGATAACTGAATGCGTTTGCTTTCCCCGTCTCGACTCACGATGGTGGCGCTTGCGCACTGGTTCGGTGACGTAGTGCCGGGAGTGGTGAAACTGGTCAGGTACAGGGTTGGCGTAGGACAGGCGAACGGTTACAAATGCGAACTGAAAAAAATTACTTAGGGTGACAGTGGCCTATACCAACTTTCTTATTTTAAATAAAACCCCCTGTATATTATTTATTTTTTAGATTCTTCAGGAAATTCAAGACATTATTCATGTACAATGTCCTATACCTATCTTCAACTGTTTCGGGAATAGTAAGTGTTTTCAGATTTATTACAAAAATGAACATTAACAACTCGCTACATTACACTCAATACTTATTTACCATTTAGCACTTGATATTGAGAAAGTGAGCAAAAACCATTCCTGCCTTCCGTTTTACTGATATGGAATAAACAAAAAAAGAGTTTTATTTGCTAACTCAGGAGCACATGGACGACTTCGATAGGAGAACGAATTTTTGTGAACAAATGATTGCAATGCTAGAGTACAATGTGATCCAATTAGAATATGTTTTGTTTTCTGATGAGAGCACATTTACACTGCACGGTCATGTTAGTTGTCAAAATTGCCGCTATTGGTCTAATGAGAATCCTCACTGGATAAGGGAAGAACATACGGATGTAGTAAATATCTTCGTATGAAAATATTACCAGTATTATGTCAAGATGCTTGGTTAATAAACAATTTATGTGGAAAGATTTATTTAAATTCAAAAATACATTAACTATTGAAAACACTTGTTACATCCCTTGTCTCCCTGACTTTTGTTAGTAGTACAGAGTGATCGACATATATTTTCCACCATTCGACCATCCCGAACATTATGGTTGTCCTCAAACATAGTCGTTTAATTTGTAAGGCACTCGCACTTTTCTTTTTGGTTTATTGTAAGAATTTATATTTTCGACGTTAACAGCATCTTCTGTTTCGTCATCAGATTCGGGTTTCCATTCTTCTCCGCTATCATCTATATCTTCGTCGCTTTCTTTATCGTCATGCTCCGCTATTTCAATGATTTCGAATTCTCTTTCTTCCTGTTCTTCTTGACCATCATTTTCGTAATCATCTTTTTCTGCATTTCTGTAGATTTTCATTTGACATACATGAGATACTGTATTCAAATTCGATCCTCCATCTTCTTTATTCAATTTTTCTAGTTTGTAGTTATTTCCAGGAAGTATTTCAAACCAGAAATAATATTTTTATTTTGTAGTCCTACAATTACTTGCTTCTTGATTTCATCAAAATCATAGCCTAAACTTTTGCAAAGCGACACCTTATCTTGAAAATAAGAATACACCGATTCTGTTTTACCTCGAGTTCGTTTCTTCATCTTTTCTCACATATCATCCTTACTCAGTTTAAAATCATAAGTTTTCTTAAAACTTGTTATAAAATCTTCAAAAGTCCTAATTCTAGAAGTCCTTTCAATTAACCATTTTCTAGCTGTGCCTATCATATGAATCTTAGCTGTTTCTAGAATAAACTCTTGCGGCCAATTGTGTAGAACAGCTGCACTCTCAAGACTATTAAGCCAATCCATAGCAGGTTTTCTTAGATTTTCTCCATTGAAATCGTCTATACTTCTACTAAAATCGGAAATAATATGGAATTCTCTATTTTCATGTGCGTTAGTGGACCTTTTAAGCAATTTTAAAAACGTTTCTTCCGAAGCTAGTCTATTACGCTCCATAGTTAACATCATCTCCATAAACTTATCCATCAGAGTCCCCTGCGATGTTGAATCTTCAAACGTGCTACTTGGACTACCTCCTTCTGCCATGTCGCTAACCACTTCAGGAACCAGAAGAAAAACCAAATCAGTCTCGAAAATCACGCCAACACAGAACTCTTCGAAAATTGCCTAATAACCAGCTGGAACCACTTCTGAATTGTAGTAAATATCTTCGTATGAAGATATTACCAGTATTATGTCAAGATGCTTGGTTAATGAACAATTTATGTGGAAAGATTTATTTAAATTAAAAAATGACAATACATTAACTATTAAAAAAACTTGTGACATCTCTTGTCTCCCTGACTTTTGTTAGTAGTACAGAGTGATCGACATATATTTTCCACCACGCAATATCCTGAAAAGTTGGGCAGGAAATCATATCGTAGGCTTTTTCATTGACGGCAACCTGAATGGAGGTAAATATTCAAAACTGCTCCAAAATTATGTCGTGCCAACTTTGACAAACTTATGTCCTGATCCAGCAAACACATAAGTTCCTGTCAATGCAATATGGTGACAGCAAGATGAAGCACCACCCCATCACCAAAAATCAATGTCCGGCAGTACCTGAACCAAATTTTCCGAAATCGGTGTATAGGGAGTCGCGGATCGATAGAATGGCCTAGCATGATCTCCTGATCTGACGCCATTAGACTACTTTTTGTGAGGATATATAGAAAGACCAGCAAAGTCAAATTGTAGTATTTACCATACTGGAGCAAAGTGTGTGTCGTTCATTTTAGAGACTCCGGTTTCAATAACTCAACATTATTATACAGTAATATATTTCATTATTGCCAATTTTCAGTTGGACTCTAAAAATGAATCTTTAATTGGAAATTTGAGGTGAGTGTAACAAAAAATTAAAATACTCAGGTCTAACTGTCTATTTATGCCATCATAAAAATTTTTACCTGATTTTAGAAAAATCGTATACAGGGTGAAGTGTTCAGTATGAAGCAGTCCCAGAAATTCTCATGAAGATGGTCCAGTATTTTTTAAATTCTGAATAAATCAGTTAGTTGCCAGACACCAATACACACTTTCACCAAAAAAGGAGACAAATCGACTAAATCATTGAAAAGATATGACGAAACCTTGTTTAGGTGAAGATCCATAATTCACCCTGTATATTAATAATCAAAAAAAAAGAAAACAATTTTTAATGGTTATTTTATAATCCCCTAACGTGCCTCTACTTATGGTAAAGGTATGTACAGTTCCTCGTGACTCACCCTATATAGAAAGACGGCTATAAGGGAATAAACAAGAAAAAAATAGAAGATTGATGATTTTGGGATGAGGAAGGTGGAGGAACAAGGATTTTTTTGTTCGAAAAAGTGAATTGGAAATTGGAATTGAAAACTAAAAAAACAAACTTAAGTATAAGTATACTAAAAAATACTAACCTGTGAGAGACGTCCTATATAATTTTTGAACCAGAAAGTGCTAAGCTTTTCCACATATTTCAAATTCGTTGGAGACGACGCCACCAGGTACCAGAAGGAAACCATACTTCTATCCAAAGAAGAGGAAATCTTTTTATCCTCTACAGTCGTGTGTATAACATCTGTTTGCAGATTTGATGTTATTTTATGTCCCGTACAGAAAATTGGTGAATTTTCATTCACATAATATCACAGACTCCAAGGAACTATGTTAACCTATTATCAAGCATTAATAAGATGGTTGATTTCATTTTCATCGAATCGTTCACGCATTCACTGTATCAGTTGTGTATTTATTGTTTCCATAGGATTGTTGAAATTATTATAAAAAAGGAAGCTTACCTTATTAACGGGAATAGTCCAAAGCAACGTAATATTAATCCATTGGAAACTACCTTTTAGTAACTTTGAAGCCATTTTCAGTTGATACTCTATTTCGACAAGTTTCAAAGGTCGAGATTCTTATTTGTAATACGGGGTCAGTACGATAAGTAATTTAATTCATAGAAGAAAACTTGACAACAATGAAATTAGTATTTATTCAATAGTACCACAAATAAAAATAAAAGGTTATTATTATCGAGTATTGAAGCAATATTAACAATATTTTAAATGAAGATTATGAAAGCTTAATTAGATAATAGTAATGAGCCCATATTCTCAATAATCATATAGTGAAAGCTTTCGGTAATATTTTTTACCCTGGCAAATAGTAAGAGGAGCAAAAAGGAAGAAAGTTAGCCAAAACCTACAGAACAATCTGAAACACCAACGAACAACAAATATGCCTTATTATCAAATGAAAAGGTTGGAAAGAGAAATTCAGGAGAGAAAAATAATAATAAAGTCCAAAAACCACCACCGATTTTTATATATGACGTCATAAACTACCCAGAAATGATAAAACAACTAACAGACGTAGCTAATCTTAAAAATATGGCACTACATCAATGGCAAACAATATAATTAGAATAAATAGTAATTCACCTGATATACAGAAAAATGATAAAATTTCTGAATTAAATGCAAAGGGACACTGAGTCAGAAACGTAATTAATGCCAGACATGGTCAAACTGAAAAACCTTTAAATCTGTTCTTTGTAGACTTGGAATCGGAAAAGAATAATAAGGACTTCGACAAGATAAAAGCTCTACACATATACATAAAGGACACAAAATATAAAAAGCATTCACCCCAATAACGTACCACCAACAGAAACTACTGTAACTGATGAACAGCAATATAACGTATGCAAGTGCAGTTAACAATAGCAACAATCCTGCTCAAGATATCTCACTAAGTTCTCAGAAGAATTTGAACATGTTAATCAACTTATGCAACAAAATGGCTCAGTACTTAATATACTAACTATGCTCGTACAAAAATTAAAATAATGGCTGAATTTTTGAGAAGAACTCTTTGGACCGCGAATGACATAAAGCATAAAACATAAAGCATAAAGACGAGGTAATTCTACTATGTCAGAAGCAAACTCCTATCGACCAATAAGTCTCATCAGCACTTTCAAAAATGTACTAGAAACTTATGCTTCGCAGAATAAACAATTAAATAAGACCAGAAGAATGAATCCCACATCATCAATTTGGAATCAGCCAAGGGCACTTAACAACTCAACAGATACATTTAATGACAGATATCATTAAAAGAACCTATGAAGACAGAATCTATCTCCCAGCGGTATTCTTGGATGTGAGCCAAGAATTTGACCGTGTGTGGCATAACGGTCCACTATTCAAAATCCAGCAAATCCTCTATTCTTTTTTTTATCCTATTTAAATCCTACCTAAGTGACCGTCACTTTGAAATAAAAATGGGAAATGCGTATCCTTGGGACGTTGCTGTGTGTTTCATTCACAACTGACTTGCCAACCTCCATACACACTACAATTGCCGGTGATACAGCTGTATTGTAGGTGAATAATAATCCTGATTTATCAGTACTAAATTTGCAAGAACACCTCAACATTCTACAAAACTGGTGTGAAAAATGGAGAAACAAGATAAATGGAAGCAAATGCAGCCACATTCACACTATTTAAAACCCCAAATGCCTGAAGTTCACATCAACAACATTCTAATTACCAAAAAACAAGAAGTGAAATATCTAGTAATGACCTTAACCAGTCAATTAACATGGATAAAACATATAATAAAGAAAAGAAAACAAATCGACTCAACTTCTAGTCAAATTGAACGGTTAATAGGAAGAAGATCGAAGCAAGATGTGGAATGAAAATATTGATCTACAAAACAATAATCATACCCATTTGGACTTATGGCATTGAGATTTGGGGATGTGCTAGTGAATCTTACATAAATATTATCCAAATATGCCAATATAAACTTTTAAAAACAACATTAGATGCCCCTGGTTTGTCTCCAATAAAACAATTCATAACGATCCCAAACTAAAATGGACGAATCCTCATCACGTCACATTTCCTAGTCAAAACATTAGATAATAGATTAAATGTATTCTGATTGCTGATTGACAATAAAGAGAAAAAGTCACATATCAATAAAAATACATAAAGTGAGAAAGTGAAATAGAAGAGCTAAAACACTAAGCTAAAAAATAAGTTGAACAAGATGAAACACCTGAACGCGGAACAAGGGTGGAATGTATTTAATCCGGCGGTAGTCGGGCCCTTGTTTTTTACAAATTTGGCCGCGCCGGGTCTCTAGAGCTTCCTGAGCACATTTTGATTTATATTATTGAAAGTATATAAACGAATAAAGTGTTTTTATACAAAACATTGTATTGGTAATTATTACTTGTTTACAAATAACTTAGATGAATTAACTGGTGAACTGTTTTTTGAAAATCATGAGTTTTATAAAATGGTTAATTGCAACTATGTAAGTAGATGTAATAATTAATTATTCTGATCTGTAATCTCATCATCAACGGGCCCTTCATGACATTCTTCACAATATATATTTGTATGGCCTAGGAACAGATCTAAAAACTTGAACGAATAATTTGGTCGCGCTGGGTCCGACTACCAAAAATTCGGATTTACACAAAATATCGTAAAGGAAAAATAACAACTGATCACTGCATGTGCATCGACTGCCAATGTTGGGAAGCTAGAGGGAGGGGGGTGGTCAACAAGGTTTCCACGTTTGAGATTTTATCATATAGAAATATCGTTGGGTTTGTGAGACCCGGCGCGACTACCGTCAGGTTAAAGAAACAATAATAAGCACAACCTATAAATCAAACAATAGGAAAAAGCATCTTAACATCTAGTATTACAAGCAAAACAGAATTCGTGGAAAAAAATTGGGAACAAAGTAGAAGAAGATAATTCAGGTAACCAAAAACTATTCTACAAAGTTTTGAAATCATTGAAAGCAGAAAAGAAAGTAACTGAACAATACATTAAAAATAAAGACCAAGGAATTTTAACAAATGAAAAAGACATAATGGAAAGATCGACAGAATATTACCAAGAATTATCATACGATCAAACTCAGCCGAATAAAAACACCGAAGAACAACCAGAAACAGAAAATCAAACCGAAGAAGTAGAGATCAAAAAAATTATAATGGAAGACCTAACGAATGTTGTTAACCTAACCTAACCAGCTTAGTTGTTGTTGTTTTATAACGTTCAATATTGGCTGCACCCCCAATTCTTCTCGTATTTTTGTATTTCTTATTTAGTTATTTCTATTCACTCCTGTAGTTTTTCTCCGGTATTTCATTTCCGCAGCCTGTATTTTGCTATTCTGCTTTTTGTGGCATCCTCGTCAATAGAGGTTATTAGTGATACTCCCCATTTTTCACATGTTCTTTTAACTAGCCTTTTATTGCCAATTCATTGAATGTGTTCCCACCAGCTTAGTTGTCGTTGTTCTATAAAGTTCTATATTGGCTGCACCCCCAATTCTTCTCGTATTTTTGCATTTCTCATTTTGCTCTTTCTATTAACTCCTGTAGTTTTTCTCCGGTATTTCATTTCCGCAACTTGTATTTTGCAATTCTGATTTTTTGTGAGCATCCAGGATTCGCATCCTTGTGAATAGGGGTTATTAGTGAAACTACCCATTCTTCTGGAATTTTTTCGTTTTGACAGGATTTATTTATAATTTACAATAGTACTTCCAATCCTACTTCTTCTAGAGTTTTGATCATTTCGGTTGTAATTTTTTTGTTTCCGGGTGTTTTTCAGTTTTTCAATGTTTTGACAACATTTGTTAGTTCTTTCATTATTATTTTTTGGATCTCCACTTCTTCGGTATGATTTTCTGTTTCTAGTTTTTCTTTCCATTATGTCTTTTTCATTTGTTAAAATTCCTTGGTCTTTATTTTTAATGTATTGTTCAGTTACTTTCTTTTCTGCTTTCAATGATTTCAAAACTTTGTAGAATATTTTTTGGTTACCTGAGCGATCTTCTTCCATTTTGTTCCCAAAATCTGTCCATGAATTCTGTTTTGCTTGTAATACTAGATGTTTAGATGCTTTTTCCTATTGTTTGATTTATAGTCCCGCATGGCGGTGCTTGTTATAGTTTCTTTAAATACACTCCACCCTTGTTCCGCGTTCAGGTGTCTTATCTTGTTCAAAATATTTTTCAGCTCTTCTATTTTGAGTTTGTATGTAGTCGCTATTTTCCGGTTTCTCTCTTTATATATTTTAATTGATATGTGACTTTTTCTCTTTATTGTCAATCAGCAATCAGAATACATTCAATCTATTATCTAATATTTTGACTAGGAAATTTGACGTGATGAGGATTCGTCCATTTTAGTTTGAGATCGTTATGAATTGTTTTATGGGAGACAAACCAGGGGTAACTAATGCTGTTTTTAAAAGTTTATACTGGCATCTTTGCATAATATTTATGTTAGATTTGCTAGCACATCCCCAAATCTCAATGCCATAAGTCCAAATAGGTATGGTTATTGTTTTGTAGGTCCATATTTTCATTCCACATCTTGCTTCGATCTTCTCCATATTAACCGTTCAAATTGACTGGAAGTTAAGTCAATTTGTTTTCTTTTCTTTATTATAATATGTTTTTCCATGTTAATTTACTGTCCAAGGTCATTCCTACATATTTCACTTCTTGTTTTTTGGGAATTAGAATGTTTTTGATAAGAACTTCATGCATTTGGGGTTTTAAATAGTGTGAAAGTGATGTGGCTGCATTTGCTTTCATTTATCTTGTTTCTCCATTTTTGACACCAGTTTTGTAGAATAATGAAGTGTTCTTGCAAATTTAGTACTGATATATCAGGATTATTATTCACCTATAATACAGCTGTATCATCGGCAAGTGTAGTGTGTATGGAGGTTGGCAATTCAGATGTGAATGAAATATACAGCAACGTCCCAAGTACAATCCTTTGTGGGACTCCTACTTTTATTGGATGTGCATTGTACATAGAGGGAAAAATTAATAATGAAACATTACAAAGTTTAATTGTTGAAGGAAGAATCTTCAATCGAATTAAAATTGATTAAAAAAAAATAATTCAATAGAAAGAGAAATGAAAATTTCTAAGGAAACGTTAACAGGTATAAATAATGGAAAACTATGTTGCGTGAATAAAGTCTATGATATAAATTTACAATTGGAAAAAACAATACTTAATCTTCCAATACTAGCTATCCTAAATCTATAAACAATTGTAATAATAGAAAATAATGTACCAGAATAATATGAAGCTATAGAAAATTATGAAGAAAAGAAAATACGGTTGAATGTAAAATGAATACTATTGAAGTTGATAGAGGAAGTAGAAGAGAATATGAAGATGAGTTATATTAGAAATAAAAAGTTGAAATATAAAGTTGAAAAATTGAAGTATGGAAATAAAGAAGAAGTAGAAGTTGGAGAAAAGAATGGTAATATGGTAAATTGTAATGAAGAATATTATGAATTTATAAAAAAAGAAAGAGTTGGAACCACTACAAACAGATGAAAAGCGATAGATCTTACATAAATCCACTAGTAGTTGTATAGAAGAGGAATATTGATATAAGAATATATTTAGACGCTTGAACCATAAATAAGTACACAGTACCTGAATACAAAGCACCTATGTCAGTTGATGCAATCTTAGGGAGAATGACAGATGCAAAGATTTTTTAAAAGCTAGATTTAGGACATAGGTTTTGTCTAATACCATTACATACAGATTCAAGAGATTATACATGATTCTCAGTAGATGGAGTTATGTATCTATTCTGCGTAGTTCCATTTGGTATGGGTACAAGGAGCTTGTTCAGCATAAGTTTTAAAAGGATATAAATATTTTATATCACATTATATTGATGTCCCGCCATACTTATTCCACCCTCCAAAAAAAATTTACCGTTGTTAGGATACTAGTTATGTGATTGTGAAATTACCGGATCTTTAAATAAACCGTTGTATAGTCTATTTATCGCCAATGGGTGAGAATAAAACTCCATTTAGATGGCCATGACTTTAAACCCAGATGTATTTTTTTATGCCGAACAACTACAACTTTTTTAAATAACATTTCTCGAAATTTTATACTTATTTCAAAATCAAATTTTTGGAGGCTTTCTGGATATTACCAGTAATTTACTAAATTTTGTTTTTGTTAGGGAGTGCACACATATTTACTACGGATATTTTTCAATTCTTAACAAATTAGTTTCCTATATAGTGCATACTTTGGATCTCAAATAGTTTATCATGAAATGAGCATTTAATCATGGCTATAAAGAATAGTGTATGAAAATTACGACACCAGACGAAAGCCAATGTCTCATTTGATAGAAGTATCTTGGTAGCCATTGATTACGAGTTCCACACACTATTTTTTCCACCCCCATACTTATTCATATTTCATTATTATATATTCACAAATTTCAAGAACTAGTGAACTTCAGAGAACTTTCAAATCAGTATCTTTATGGATAACATTAAAGTGCGGTTCCTGCATATCTAATGATGAAATTGAAGCATAGGAGTAAACAAAATATTCATGATCTCCTTTGATATTTTAAGCACATTTCACAGTTACCTATAGAAGCTATAACTATTGTGTTTTTTTTTTCAGGGAGCAAAATTTGTATACAGTGTGGGAGCAGTGTTTTCTAATCTTAAATGAGCAGAAGATATAACTTTTCAAAAATGTCTTAAATTTGTTATTGCAAAGAAGCATCTCACACAATTTATATCTCACAAAGTTAGTGTTAATTGGCTTTACAAAAACCATATACCAACATTATACATATCCACCCAATAACGGTAGAGCTTTTGGGTTGAAATTTTCGACTGTTAGCGGGTGTGATCTACAGCAGCATGGACCAGTGTCATTTGCGTTAGATGGGAAATCAGATTGTAATGGATTAGTACAAAGCAGTGTTTTCACGGGCTTCACAGATAATTGAGATAAACAGAGGAAGAGTTTCACTTTTCCACAAAACCCTTCTAATGATAGTTTCAGTGTCCGGAGAGAAAAGGATTTCCAGAGTTCCTATACTATTCCTTTTAAATAGCATTAGTGAACTTTGCAGTTTTTATTTATTGACTTAATCAGGTTATTATGTTGGCTTCAATCAAATGTGACATCAAGGACCAAACAGTCCAGAATAGAAGCTAGGGATGACGTGAGTTTGTTTAAAAACTTGAAGAACAGTTGGTTTCATTATTTTGTTATAATGTTTGGTGCATTTCATCCAATTAATTACATTGAAATTCAGAACTCTGGAAAACTGTGGAGTCACATTCGACATGATGACAACAGTTTTTGTTTTTTGTCAATGAAATTGTTTACGATTGTTGAATTTTTGGATTCCTTGTCAAGTTGAAAGAAAACCCTAAAAAAAGCTAATTCAACAAGTTTCATTTTTCTTGGTACTTCAAATAACACGAGAGCACGATATGTATCAATCGAACGTAGCATTCAGAACGGATGGATCAACGGGATCGCCGAACGTTAACAAAGATCACTGAAAAAAACTGTATCTCAGCGCCAGCACGAGCTAGAACGAGGATAGCTCTTTAAGATGTCTACTAATATAGTAATGTCTAAATTTTTAATGTGTCAGAGAATAACATTTTTTTTCTGTAGATTCCTCACAAATTATTTATTTCTTCAACGTGCCCCACTTACTAAAATCAACCAGGATTTTTTTCTTTTTCTCAAAGCTTTGTTTTACTAGAAGGTCAAACAAAAAAGTCATTTAAAAACTTTTTATAATTATGACCAGGAAAAAGAATTCAAACAACTTCCAAAAAGTGGAAGTGAAATTTGCGTTTCAAGTACTCAGTCGTTCTGAATCTGCTGCTATGCATACTATGGTATCTATGGTGAAAAATAGTTAGTTATTTGTCACCATAGAACCTCTTGACAGTTATTTTTATATTCATTTTGTAGCATGTAGTAATTGAGGCTGTTGTGAGCTTTGTTTTTTTAATAATGGTTTCAACATTAACTTCATGTTGTATAAAAATTATTGTTTGGGGTTGACGTTGTATCAAGGAGACCCGTGCAGCTGAACAATTTTTTTCATCATGCCGAAAATAGCACCTCAAATCAACATTGTTAGTCAAATTGGAACACTCTTTGAGTATAAGGTGAATATACAGACTGGAATGCATACCAGGAAAACATGGAACAGTATTTCCCTGCTAATTATATTGAGGATCACAGGAAGGTGGCTGTGTTGATTACCGCATTATTACCAGAGGATAAAATGTATAGGGAATTGTGTGAAATTTTTGAGGAACAATTCTCAAATAAAGGTTTTTTTTGAGAGAGTGATTTGAAGCAACAAGAAGATGAGCAGGTGAAATATTTATAAGTGAGATTGAAAAATAAGGCAATAGAATGTAGATTTGGTAATAGTCTAAATGAAGTGCTGAGAGATAAATTTGTCTCAAGGTTAGGAAGACGTTCAGTTCTTGAAGAGTTCAAAATATGACGCATATGAATACACTTAAGGTAGATAAGCAGAGAGCAGGGTCATCCAAAAAGGAAGCAGGTAGGAGCCAAGAAAGACATGAATTTTTCATGAAGACAGAGGTTAAGAAGCAATGAATATGCTACCACTGTGGCAATTTTAAAACTTGCAAGTACAAGAAATTTGAGTTCAAAAAGTGTGAGAATGTGGGGCATTTGGCAAAGGTATGTAGTGATAATAATTTTGTAGAACTTATCACAACTGAGAGGAATTTAGATTTTGTTGATATGTTATTCGTTACTACTAATAAGTATATTGAACCTGTTAAAGTTGAGATGTTAGTAAATAATAAGCATTTACTAATGGAGCTATACCCTGGAGCTGGTGTATCGGTTATACCAGAAATATTTATTCTAAATTAAAAAATTTCAAACTTTGTAAAAATAGCACTAAATTAAGAACTTATGATGGTAATGTAATCACACCAGTGGTTGAAATAATTGTCACAGTTTTGCATGGTGATAATTCTGCAAAATGCAGGTTTGTTATAATTAAGAATGGTTCTGCACCATAACTGGGTGAAGATTTAATGAATATTTTTAAATTTGAATAAACAAGTGACAAGCTTGATGATAAAATGAATGATGTTACTGATTTCAGGTCAGATAAATTACTTGCGAAATATCAAAATTAATAAGATGTTGTCTTATGACACAAACTATAAACCGACGTATATATTTCTCGTGATTAAACCATATGAAACGATGGGTGAGTTTTCCAGAATTAGTTATACACAATAAGTTATAATGCCCAGAGTCAGGTTTGGCCAAACACCGTAGAGTAGTTTCCTACAGGAAGGTTGAGATTGAATTATCGAAGTACATCAAGTCCTTGGCTAGTGAAACAGACTGACCAGTATAGAAGCAAGAAATAAAAGATCTTTCGGATTATCATGAAGGAGCGTTGAACGTTGTTGCGTATTTATAAAACCTGATCTTCTAGATATCGATGCGAATGAAGCTGAGATTGAGAAGCATTCAGAGTTATGTGATCTTCATGGAAAGGCTTATAGTTATGCTAAGTCAATCATAACAACAACAGTTACAGATATCTTTTATCAGAAGATAATGGACAAAGAAACAGCTCATGAAGTTTGGGAATCGCTAATATTACAGTTTGTAGCTACGTCTAAGGAGCAGTTATTTGATATTTGTACAAAATTCTTTGCTTTCAATTGGATTCCCGATGATAACGTTTCAAATCATATTGCTGAGTTACGAAATTTCTGAAATGAGTTGAGTAACGGACTTAAAGCTGAAAAACTAGCTGTTCTTCCAGATATATTGTTACTTTGTGAAACTCTTCACATTTTTCCAAGTAGTGTCGAAACGTTCTGTTCAGGTTGGAAGCTCTTAACTTAAGACCAAGAAAAAACGTTAGATGATTTAACTATGCAGCTCTGTTTACATAAGAGAGATTTCAAAAGTATAAATGGTCAGAAACCAGTACAAGAAGCTTTATCAGTTTGAGCAGTCACAATGATGGAAAAAGGAAAAAGAGTGCCTTTTCTTTTTCCACAAATGGGAAAAGCGACTTTTGCAATTATTGAAACTAAAAGACCATCAAGTTAAGAAGTGGATAGGAGACGGAAGACCGCCTGAAACTCTTAACCAGATGATAGACAAAGAAGGACAGTACTACCAGCTGTGTTAACCTCCATTAGCCCTGAACTCTTGATGGTAGATGTAAATTCGAAGAATTGGTTGTTCGCTAACGGTGCAAGCAGGGATGCTACAAATTGTTATGATGTATTTGCTAGATACTAAGAATTCGAAGGTCCATCTTTCATAAAAGCGACTGGAAAAAAATGCACTCGGAAGCGGTACCATTAGGTTTCAATGTTTCATGAAAAATAAATTATTGGAATTATTCTTGGAAGTAGTTTCAGATCCAAGATCCAAGAAATCTGATCTCCATTCTAATGGCACAACATAGCAATCCGCATAGTGCTTCACATCTACAACAATGAAGTGTTGGTAAAAAGTTGATGGAGGAAAAAAGCTATAATATGGTTTTCGTGACGTAGGCAGAAACCTTTATAAAGCATCCATTAAAATAATTACACCAATAATAAAACTAGAAATTTGATCTACAGGGGCAGAGAGTTAATTATTACAGCTATATCACGAACGATATGGGCATCAAGATAAACGCCATGTGACAGCCATGCTCACGGGAGAGCTAAGTATCAACGTCAAAAATGGGAATGAAGTTTGTGAGCCATGTAAAATATATTTTCCATGAATGAAGAAGCCCATCGATTTTCTTTTGGTAACAGAATACTGTTTGTGAGCCATTTGATGAGGAATTTCAGAACAAACGTTATGTAGTAATTTTTAAAGGCAGCTACACCAAATTTCATTATCCCTCAATAATCAGTCACATGTCAGAAGTAAAGAATGCGTCCAAGACAATTATTGATCACGCTAAGCATTTAACAATGGAGATGTTCAACAGATTTTTTTATAACATATAGTGACACAGAAGATAACAGCTCCGTATCCTGAAACGTTATCTTTGCCGATGTTTTGATTCGCAGATCAACAGTGGCTGAAAAAAAAAAAAAAACTCTTGGGTATTCAATACTTTGTTTATTCCCTTGACTAATTTTACGATGTTACACTGATCATTGCTCTTACAAGTCTCTTGTATGTTTTTTAACAATAGTTGCCACTCAAGAAGAAAATAAGTTTTGATATTTCAAAAGTAGCTAAATTTACAAAACAAGCAGTTTTTATATGAGAAAAAGTGAAACTAAAACTTATTTCCTTTTGAGACTGAAATGCATTCTAAGAAGTGAGCTTGACTTGACAAAAAGATACATCGGATATAAGAGTATACGTAATATCATATTTAATTCGTGACATTAAAAGTAAAAACTAAATTGATAAGAATGAGTCGTAAATAACATGTCTCTTATTCGAGGCATCAAGTGGGCGATAGTACTGATAAACAATATAATACAATAAAACTGTGGTTGAAAGAAATATTGATTATTTAAAATAGAATGCAATAATAATTACTATAAAAGTATTAGGAATATAGTGAAGTAAATAGTAATAGTAAGTAAATAATAAAATAAAATATACGTAACCTCCTAGGTTACAACACTTCTAGTACTTTTTCTAATCTTTAACTATTAGTATTGAAATTGTATATTAAATTTGAAGTACTATTAGCTTCTAAAGATATCGGTTCTAATTTTAAAATGGGACATTCAAAATCAATAGGGTGATCTAAAACGTTCATAAAACTAACATAGCATTTATCTTTATTAACTCTTGTAACACATTGACTCAGAAAAACACCGTTTACAATTTCTTTACCTTCACAAACATAATCTGTACTAATTCTGTCTACTGAGCAATTTACCTCTAGTATTTGTTGACATCGTGCTGGATTATTTACTTTATTTATGCTAATTCGAAAAATATCATTTTCACCAAAATTAGGCTCCATGTACTTAGCTTCAACGAAATTTGGTTCAGCGAAATTAGGTTCAGCGAAATTAGGTTTAACGAAATTAGACTTAACGAAATTATGCTTAACTAAATTAGATTCAACGAAATTAGACTTAAATAAATTAGATTTCTCGATGTTAGGCATAACTAAATTGGATTTAACAAAATTTGGTTCAACTAAATTGGATTTGACAAGGTAAGGTATAACGGTTATATTCACGTTAAGGTTTTCAAAAGAACATATAAGTATAAAAGCCCTTTTCATTAAATAAATGAGACTCTAACCAGGCTAACTCTTTCTCCAAAAGAAATTGGTCATATACAATGCTCTTTTGAGTATAATAATTGAACCTGAAAATTGTCAACGATCTCACCAATATTCCTTCCAGGTGCTATGTAGTCTGGTATTCACAGTGATCCTCAAGTGCAATACGTTGTTATTATTTCCTTTATCCAGTCAAGTTATATCAACAGCTTATTGGCCAAGTTATATCAACAGCTAGTACCCACCTAAATACAAAATAAAATAAAAACTATTAAAAGGTGATATTAAATATTTCTTTATTAATCTTCATACCATTGAAGTTGCTGATTCCCTCAGACTAATAATAATTGCTCATGTCCAGGAAGGAGAGAAATCAAAAAAAAAAATCTCTTTGATTGATTCTATTTTATAACTCCAAAAAAAATGTGATTAATGCAACAATGCTAAATAGTAGATGATGTTTTCTTTCATTGAGAAAACGAAGTTCTTCCTTATAAAAATGGTGAAATATTTACAGAAAAAAAAATAAAGTTGTAGGGTACTTGAAGCAATTGCCTTAAGCTTACAGTTCAAAAAAAAATATTAACATTCCGACTTACTTATTATAATATTTACAATTTACATCAGCATGAATAATTGACCTATCATAACTATTGACATCTGTGAAAGGGAAAAAAAATAATAAACGAAATCAAAATATATATAAAGGCGTTGAGTGATCAACGATATAGATGAGTACATTTATAGCGCTTAGTGCTGTAGCACCTTAATATGAACTTAATATTAAACTAATTGAGAAATCAATTCTATTCAATTATGAACCAGTAATAAACAACTTTACAGAATTATGTGAAGGTACAAATAAATAATTAAAGCTACTTATCTTCAATAATTGTTTGAAATAAAAAAGAGCTAGTCCCTCTGTTACACTGTCAACCAGGCTACAGTTCATAGGCTTCAAAAAAAAAGGAAAAAGGAGATGTAGACCATTACAATATTATCCGAGCCAACCATCCATGACCTTCAATATTTAAGAAAATTGACCTCCTCACAATTTAACCAACGTTATATACAGGAATTGAAACCAGTTTCTTGCACCAGATGGGTAATCAAAATAACTTCCTCATGGAATTGTTAAATGGCGTGTCTTCTTCCGATATGTATGCAATTAATATCCAAAAATCAGCTACAGAGCTTTTGATCAGGAAAAATATCTTCTATAAGAGATTTATCAGTTCTTCGTGCGACGGAATTAAGCCCACATCAATATGGATGACTAGTTTTCCACATGGAAAAGTCAGATTCTTACCGAAGCGCACTATTGCAACCTTTTCGCCATCAGCAAGCAGACCAAGAAGAGCAGTTCCCCACGTCACCATCCTAATGATGTCACGCAAAGGAAAGGGGAACCCACAATTTGCCAACTTAACAATTAAAATAACTATATCCTAAAATATCCGCGCACACTGTGCAGCTACTTACAACATATTATATACAAGAATTCTGAAAGAATAAATATAACAACCCTTTCAACCAGTTTTTGTACCTAACAACTTCAGGGAGTCATACTAGGAAACATTTAGACAAAATAAGTCGAATAAATTATTAATGTCGGTTAATAACCGATAGAACCAGAGTAACTATCTATTTTTGATTCTTATCGTTCACACCTGTTGGCAATTAGCATTTTAGTGACATCGATTGATAGACATACCAAACCAGTTTAGAATTGACAGTCTGATAGAACATGGAGTGTATGAACACTACTAGATGAAATGAATTGGTGAATTTAAAGAAATCTGGAGCGTGATGATGACTTCATAACATCATTATTGGTAAGTAAAAATTATAATATTTATTCTCAAGATTGATATAACTTGCTTTATAGGTACCTAAAGCAAACATCATCTGCTTCATCTTGATAAATTGAATGTGTATTGTTTACCAATAAATACTAGATTATTTTATTATTTTTAGGACAGTTTGAGATTGTATGAATTCATAAGGACTTATATGAAATTAATATTAGATCTATTGAAAGATTTAATGAATATAAATATACAGGATCAAATTTATTATAGAAGCCAAATTAAAGTTAATGAAGTTAACTACAGTAAGTTATTTAATATGTTTTTACCTATTATTAAGTTATTTTCAACGATCTTATTCCTCTGTTATAGGAATTGAAAACATAATACAACTACATTCCTTATGCTGGATTTTGTTTGATACCAAGCAGAAAACAACTCTAAGTTTTGAGAGTTAATGAGCAAGCTGAATGAGCATGGTTATATATGTTCAATTATTTAAATATGATAATTAATAAAATGTTCAAGAGAAAAAAATGTTTGATTTAATGATTAATATATTTCCTTATTGATTAAGTTAAAAAAGATATTAGTAAGATGTGACAAGTTTTAAATTTATTCTAACTGCTGGATAACAAAATCGTCGATTATCAGTTATAGGAATACTAATTATTTTACTGGAAATTCAGCTCGTAACAAAGGTTCTGCGCATTCTGTAAGTATTAAGTTTGTCGTATCGTAGTCTATTTTGTCATGGTGGGTGACAAATCTGATCACCTTGTTGTTAAAATATATACAATTTCTTTCATAACTGTAATGTCGGTGAATAAAACCTCGATGAATGCTTTTATTTCATTTATTTTACTGAAACTTATACATACAATTTTGGTGTCACAATACATAGGCAACAACAACCACACAAGCCCAAATGACAAGTGACCTCTCTATCACATTTATAAGAGAGGGTGTGTTCCGTAATAAGTTTGCGTTTGCAGACTTACGATACCACAATACCTTCCCTCATAAATTCAAACGTTGGGGTGGTTTGACTTGACGTCTTGGTCTTTCGTTTACATTCAATTTATAAGGTGTACATGTAGAGAAATCCTTGGAGCTAAGTTTACCGTCAAAATTTTCAGCCTCCTCCTGAACCAAATCATCATTCAATTTAACGTTTGAGTTACTATCAGGTTCATTCAACATCATGTTTGGTTCAGCAGCATCTGAAGTTAAAGGTAATAAACCAACACTTGGTTTCAAATTCAAAAACTACTTGGTTTATCAATAATACTTTCCTTTATGCTATCCTCTCTGACCTTCTACGTCTAATTTGGTTCAAGTGTCTCTTCCATATCAAATTTTCATTAACAAGTTTACAAAAATAAATTCTATCATTTAAAACTTCATCTATTATACTTTCTACCCAAGTTTTCTTATTTGGATTTCTGTAGTCTCTACACCAAACCCTATCCCCCTCTACAAAAGTTTCATCTCGTTTTCCCTTATAATTTAAAATTTGTTTTTCAGCTGACCGAAACTCCTTTTTTGATAACAAATCTAAACGAGTACGTATTTTAGTTTTAAACATTAAACTACTAGGTGTCATTCCAGTATATTGGAATTTACATTATTAGAGTGTATGTGGAAAGTTTTATTTGGCTTATTTTGAAAATTTTGATAATTTTGAGTTCTATTGAATGGGCTATTCGGTACTTTTTTTTCAGATAGCAGTCTTTTTCTAAATGCCCTGATTTTTTACTATAATGACAGTTAATGTTTGACTTATTAGAATTGAATTGAACTCTGTTTCTAAGACTTAAACTTTGCCGCTCTTCTCCTCGCGCTAATTCTATGGCGTCTTCTAAAGTAAGAGGACTTCTTGCCTTTAGATGTAACCTTATAGGATCAACTAGACCTTGAATAAATACGTTTAATGCTTGTGCTCTTAGTAATTGGGAAATATAAGAAAATTGGATCAATTATCTATGTATTTATAAAGAGTAGAGAAAAATTTTGTCAGACAAGAAAATTCACAACAAAATAGACGAACAAATTATATAAACAATGAAAATAATCAGAGAAACAACAATCAAAATAACAATTGGACAAATAATTAATTTAATAATAATAGAAATTATAATAATAATGCAAAAAAAAATAACAATAATTACAATAACAATATTTGCAATAACAGAAATTACAATACTAATACTAACAATAGAAACAACAATGATTCATACAGACATTTTATTGATACTGGACAAAAAATTTTATAATTGGAAATTTATCACAAAATGATTATTGGAATAAAAGACCATAGCAGAGAACAAATTATAAAGAAGAATTAAAATTTGGTTTTCTTATTTCTTTTATAAATAAAATAAATCTAGAAAACAAATTTTGGGAATGTTGTTATGGTATGAACATACCAAAAATAAATTATTAAATAATCATAAGGTGTAAATAAAGCAATACGACCAACTCTGTTATTTGGGTACTTAGTTTAAAGAAATTCATCACAGTAAAAGAAATATAATAAAATAAACCAATAAATGAGTCAAAATAAAACATGCGAACCTGATAATATTAATAAAAATAAATAACATTCTTTATAATAAGTTTTGGCAAACACCATATTCTAAATTATGAATAAATTTTGATAAACCCTGTATCATCGAAAAATTTAAGCTATAAATTGAAAGATAAAAACAGGAGCACCAACTTCAAACAAATTGTGTAGAATACCAACCTAAATTTTAAGGATATAAAAGATATAAATACAAAATTTCCACATTTTCCACCGCCATTGAAACCTTCGAATTCAAAGAAAGAATAAAGGTACAACCTAACAAACATTCAGGTACTGTTCATATTAATTTTAAGTTTTTTTTGTTATGTAGGATAAATTGTTTGCTTATTAAAATAAAATTGATATAATTAGATAAAATACTTACAGAACATTTGATAGAATAAATTCGTTAGATTAACGTTTTACCAAGTTCAATAATCCAAGAAACAGAAATAAATTTCTTCTTTTTTACTAAATAAAATAGTCTATGATAATTGAGGTCGCATATCCACGTAACTGAATTTAGTTCTATGAGTATAGCTTTAATAGTGTGCCTGTGTGAATGAATGAAATTTCAGATAAGAAACAATTGAAATAACTGTAAATAAGTTGTATATTTTGAATATTTTATTATAAACATAATAATAATTATATATTTGATGAATAAAAAGATAAAACATTTTATCCTAGTGTAGATGTGGCTGTTTGTTTTACATTTCTATGAGACCATTACAGTAACATACTTTAGTGCCAATTTTCAACACGAAGGCCAAAGAACAGAGTCGGTTTTCAAATTTTGTAATTTGACCTCACAATAAAATATACCCTGAGAATAAAAAAAATACAAATAATAATATAATTAAATAAAAATAAGAGTCATAAATAGAAAAAAAAAATAAAATAAAAAAAAGATAAGTATATAACACCATCATAACAACAAAATTTAGACATATAAAATTTACATAAAAAAATTACACACACTCATTATAAATACCATATCAATATATATTATATATATAAGAAAATAGTTCGTTGCCGATACAAGGTTTATACTACGGCACCAGATAGCATTGGCGTTTTGAAAGAAAGAATTATTGAAGAATGCAATGCAATTTCAGCTGACACATTCGAACGAGTACGACAAGAGTTTACTGATAGGATGGATTACTATCAGGAAGTAGACGGAGCACATTTCGAACACTTGCTATAAGAATCCATTGTTGATATTTGATTAATTAAATTTAAAAAAATAATTTCAATAAACTTGGTATTTATTTAATTTATCCGTCAAAATTAGTTTGAACCCAAACAAAATTATTATGGCTATGTAGCCAATGTCAATGCCTTTCAAACGAAATATCACTTGCCATAAGGTCCTATTTAAAATTATTGGCTAGATAGTGGCACTGTGACGTCATCTATCACTATTACGTCACCTGTTACCATTCGTAGAGAAGTTTACAACACTTTATTTTCACACTTTAAATTTTATTAATGTAAGTGTAGCCGTTCAAAAGATACGAGGTGGGGAGGGGACTTTTGAATAGCACTGTATAGTGACTATCTACCCCAAGAGGGGTTTAGTCGCCGGAGCGGTTTTTTAGATCCAGATTTTTTGGGGGGATCGGTCCCCATTTCCAAGTTTTCAAATCAATTTAATTATGTTCCTCCACTGTTTCCTGTCGGTTGTCTTCGCCTTCCAGTTCCGGATACCCAGACAGTTTATGTCATCTATAACCTCCTGTAGCCACGTTGATTTTGGCCTCCCTCTTTTTCTTTTGCCACTTGGCTTCCACTCAATCATTGCAAAAATTGTGCTGTTTGGGCCTGCTGTCCACACATGTCCCAACCATTTTAACCTTTGCTCTTTTATTACACTTATGATGTCCCTCTGGATGTCTTTTTTCAGTTATTCATTTGTTCTTTTCCTATATTCAGTTATTTTTTTGGGTCCTAATATGACTCTTAGTATTTTTCGTTCCAAAATTTTTAGGTCTTCTTGTTGTTTCTTGGTCATTATCATAGCTTCAGCTCCATACGTTATTGTTGGTCTAATTATTGTTTTATAAATGTTCATTTTGGTGTTTTTGCCTAGAAATTTACTTCTTAATAGATTTTTATTTGCCTGGAAGACTCTGTTTGCTGCCATTATTTTCTCCTTTATTTCCATTTCCCCATCCCTATTGTTAGTTATTGTAACTGCTGAATATTTTATTTTATCAACTTCTTCAAATTTGAAGTCACCGATGCTATTATTATTGTTCATTAGGTGTTTGTTCACAGTCATTATTTTTGTTTCATTTATTTTAAGACCCATTTTTTTACCTTCTTCCACAATTTCTTGAAACATTTTTCCCATAATTTCTCTGTTTTTTGCTACCAAGACTAATATGTTTCGTTTGTCTACGTTTCTGACTACATAATCCAGCGCCAGATTAAATAAAGTTGTTGACAGAGAATCTCCTTGTCTGACTCCTTTGTTAATCTCGAATATGTCCGTCTCACCTTTTTGTGTTTTTACCATAGCTGTTGATTGTTTCATAGTAATCCAGATTAATTTTCTCAGTTTTCTGTTTATCTCCATAGTTTGAAGTGCTCTCATTAGTTGTTGTCTATTAATTGAATCAAAGGCTTGTTCGAAATCAATAAATAGCATCTCTGTTCCGATTTGATGTTCGTGACTTTTTTCCAATTTTGCTTCAGGATATGAACTGCGTCTATGGTTGATTTGCCTTTATTAAATCCGTATTGATATTGTCCTAATATTGTGCTCATACTGCTTGCCAGTCTCTTTTGGATGAGTGTAGACAGTATTTTATAGGCCGTGTTAAGTAGCGTAATTCCTCTATAATTTGTGCACTTTCGTTGATCCCCTTTTTTATGTATTGTTACTATTTGACCTGATCTCCACTCTTCCGGCATCTTTTCATCCCTCTATATACACCTTACTAATTCGTATATCTGTTCTGTCAGTTTTTCTCCTCCATATTTAATCAATTCAATATTTATTCCGTTACTTCCTGGTGCTTTCCCGTTTTTGGCTTTTACTAATGATTTCTTTTATTTCTTCTAGCGTTGGTTCTGATATTTGCTCTTCTTCGAATTCTTCGTCTTCCGAAAATTCTTCTAGTATGTCCGTCTCTGTTAAGACGCTTTTAAAATGTTCCAACCATGTTGTTTTATATTCTATTTCGTCTTCTACCACTACACCATTTTTGTCTTTCATTCCAATTTGTTTGGGCTTGAATACTCCATTTTTTGGTAGAATAATTTTGAGTTCTTATTATTATTTTCGGCCTTTATTTTTCTAGTATGCTATCAAAATTTATAAAGCTGCAATTCGACCAGTAATAACATATGCCGGAGAAAATATGAGACTAACCGATAAAGACGAATGAAATCTCAGAGTATTAATACATTTATCAATTTTTCTCCATTCACCTTGAACTTCATCGATTTGTATTTCTCTTCCTCTATCATCCAGTTATTTTTTTGTATGCGCTTTCCATATTCTTCTCCAATTTTTATATCTTCTAATTTTTGTATATCCCATTTATTGATTGGATGTCTGCTTTTAAATTTCTTTTTTATTTTTTGTTTTAAAATTGCTGTGACCATGTAGTGATCTGAGTCGGCGCAGGCTCCTCTATTTGACCTTACATTTCTGATCGATGATTGATTTCGTCTTGAAATCAGAATATGATCAATTTAGGAATATGACTTTTGGTTGGTGGCATTTTTTGTGTTGGTATTTTGTGCTACTTATCACCATGTCTGCGTACGATACGAAATTACAAAGCCTTTGTCCATTATTATTGGTTTTTTCATGTACGGTATATTTGCCAGCTATAGTCTTTATATGATCTTCTTTACCAATCTGGGCATTAAAATCTCCCAAAACCACTATTGTATCTTTTTTATGCATTTTAATCATCTCTCCTTCAAGCTTTTCGTAAAATAATTATTTTTCTTCATCCTTTGCAGTTTCTGTTGGTGCATATACATTCAAGACTGATAAGTTAAGAGGTTTTGCTTCAATTCACAAGAAGGCTATTCTCTCATTCACGGCTCTAAATTCCAAGATATTTTCTCTCAGTTTTTCCCTCACAATAAATGCTACTCCCCGTTGCCCTTGTTTTACTCCTCCCGAAAATAGTAGTTCGTAATCTTTCTTTTTCAATTATTCCCTCTCCTTTTTACCTAATTTCTTGTAAGGCCGCTAGTTACGAAACGTAAACCGTCAACGTTAACATCAATTTTAGTTAACTAAGCATTTATACCAGATCTTATAAATTTACACAAATTGTGAATAAAGGCAGATTGTTTGTAACCTTAATGTAATAAACGTCTCAATTTTGTAGTTTTTTGTTTTTTAAAAAGTATTTTTCGAAGTGAAGAAACATTTTTGGCGCAGTCAGTAGGATTTTCGGAAATTAAACGTATAGTACGAGTGATTTTTCGTTTCAACGATTAACCGAAAATTTGAACTTTAAGTTGTCGTTAGTTCGAGAGTATATCGAATTGTGAACTGTTAAATCCGTTTGAGTGAATATCGATTGGATCCCGATAGTTCCAGACAACCGATCACCAGCTTCGAGGAAGAAAGAAAAACGAAAATTACAACCTGGGTACAAAACAGCATCGTTTGGACCTTTAGGAATTAGAATAAGCTAGAAGTAAGAAAATGAGAAGAGTAATTCTATTGTAAGTAAGCTCAGTTATTTCCTTAATTTTCCTTTGTCCTTTGATAGTAAAAGCATATATTTTAAAGATTTTTATGAGTGATCTAGAGATAAGACAATTAGAAAGTTTATTAGAAAATAGTTTAAGCTTAGTCGATACAGATTCTTCAAATTATTTGCTAGAAACTTCTTTAGATTTAGAGAATTGTATTGATAATTTAAATATGACTACTCCAGCAGTTAACTATTCATTGCTTAAATTATATTTAGACTCTATTCCATGTTATGACGGAAACCCTCATACTTTAACTATATTCATAGGAAATTGTGAAAGTCTCATTTCAGTATTCGCTAGTGAAATTGATGTAGCTTTGAACACCTTTTTGTTAAAAGCTATTATTGGTAAACTTACAGGGCGAGCTCAAATGTTAATTGGTTCCCGAACCGAATTAAGAACTTGGAATGCAATTAAAGATTCTTTAAATTTAAGTTTTGGCGATCAACGGAATATTGATTGCCTAGTTCAAGATTTAATTAATTTAAGACCTTTTAGAAATGAACCTCCGTATAACTTTGGCATGCGTTGTCAAGATGCACGCAGTTTAATTTTTTCTAAATTAAATTCATCCAGTAATATTAGTGATAGTGAACGTAAAATTCATCTTGAAAATTACGATAATTTAGCTTTAAAAACTTATATACAAGGTTTACCTTTACCATTACAAACAAATGTTCGATTACGATTACCAAATAATTTAGAAAAAGCAATGAGTTTAGTTATCGAAGAAGAAAATTTTATGTATTCAACCCATAGAAATAATAACTTAAATTCTAACAGCACTTTTAGACCCAGTTTAAGAGTAACACCAGCTAAAAATCCCAATTATCGACTACCAAGTCCTACATTTTCACCAAATTTCAGTAATTTACAATCTTATCAATCAATGCCACAATTACCTCCTCCAATTATACAACAAAACCCACTACCACGTCCACCTTTTGTAAATTCGTATCAATTTAGACCAAATTTCCATACTAATAATAATTCCAATTTTAGTCCCAAAAATAAATTTCCTACTCAACGTACCCCCGTTTTTCAAAACTTAAATCATCAACCAAATTTCCAAAATCAAAATCGTCAACCAATTTTTCAAAATCAAAATAGCCAAAAACCAAATAATCGACCCAGCAATCTCCAAAATTATAGACCAGAGCCCATGGACACATCTTCAGGAAATACTAGATTCCAGCCTAAACCAAACTTTATATCAACCGAACTTTATAACCAAACTATTAATAATCCAAACCAATATCAATATACTAATGATAATATTCAATCATTTGAACCCCAAAATCTAAATCCAACAGAAACTTCAAATGACATTGATCCTTATTCTCATGAACCGGAAATACAATACTCTCACGATTATAATAATTATCCATCTACATATGTTAACAACAGTGTAACAGATTATCAAGAAATAGATACATATGATGACCCTGAACTTCTGGAAACTGCAAATCAGGATTTTACCCGAGTCACACATTCACACAACCAGACATAATACTTTTGAATGCATTAAAAGCAAATTTACCTTTTATCAAAATTCCAGAAATTAACGCAAATTTTTTAGTTGATACCGGCAGTTCAAAATCTCTTATCAATCCAGAATTAGCTTACAAGTTTTATCAAAATCGCATTTTTAAAGAACAATTTAATATTCAAACAGCACACAATATTTCTTATCATGATGAGGTCGCTTACATTCCTTTATTTAAGATTTTTAACTTGAAAGAATTTCATAAATTTTATCTCTTTAAATTTAGTAACAAATTTGATGGCATAATTGGTGTAGATTTATTAAAACAATTGAATGCCAATATAAATGTTAATCAAAAACGAATAATTACTCCGAAAGCAGTTATTCCCCTAATTTTTGACTCAAATAGTGACCCCACTTATATTAAAAATCATTCTATTATTATACCAGGTCGTTGCCAACAAGTTGTCAAAATTCCTGTAACCGAATCAAATGGCATAGGTATACTTGAATATGAAAATTTTGGAAAAGGTCTCGAAATGCCAAAAGCTTTGGTAAATATTTTTAATAACTTTGCAATAACAACTATTATTAACAGTAATGAAAATTCAGTTAAATTAGATATTAATGAACCTTTCAAAATTGAAATTTTAAACTTAGTCGAAGTCAATTTTGTCGAAAAAATGGATATTGATTCCGATTCTCAATTATCAATTTCACAAGATAATAAACTTAAAGCAAATTTAAAACATCTTAGACTTTCCCACTGTAATGAAGAAGAAAAAAATTCTATTAAAAATCTTTGTTTCCAATATCGAGATATATTTTATTGCGAAGGAATACCATTAAGTTTCACTAATCAAATAAAACATAAGATAAATTTGACAGATGATAGCCCTATTTATGCAAAATCTTATCGATTTCCCGAAATCCACAGAGAAGAAGTAAATAGACAAATTACAAACATGCTAGACGAAGGTATTATCGAACGTTCCACTTCCCCCTTTTCTTCACCAATTTGGATTGTACCAAAGAAGCCAGACGCTTCAGGTAAAAAGAAATGGCGTTTGGTAATTGATTACAGAAAATTAAACGAGAAAACTATTCAAAATCGATACCCTATACCACGAATACACGAAATATTAGACAGATTAGGTAGAGCAAATTACTTTACGACACTCGACCTTGCTAGTGGTTTTCACCAAATCGAAATTGACCCACAAGACGTTGACAAAACTGCTTTTAGCACTCCCCAGGGACATTTTCATTTTAAACGTATGAGTTTCGGACTTAAAAATGGTCCATCAACATTTCAAAGTGTCATGGACAATGTACTACGAGGACTGACAGACGAGTCTTGCATAGTTTATTTGGACGACATTTTAATATACAGTACATCCCTTCAGGAACACCTAGAAAGACTAAAATCCGTATTTAATAGACTTAGACAGCACAATTTAAAAGTTCAACTTGATAAATCTGAGTTTTTGCAAAAGACAATAATGTATTTAGGACATGTGATTACCCCCGACGGCGTAAAGCCAAACCCAGACAAAATTTCTGCTATCAAAAATTATCCAGTTCCCAAAACACAAACAGAAATAAAACGTTTCTTAGGACTTTTAGGCTATTATAGACGTTTTATCCCTGACTTTGCTAAAATTACGAAAACTTTGACAAAATGTTTGAAAAAGGACTCAAAAATTTTACATGACGAAGAATTTATAAATTCATTCCAAATTTGTAAGGAAATATTAACTAATGACCCTATTTTACAATACCCGGATTTTTCTAAGACATTTATACTTACGACAGACGCTAGTAAATATGCAATTGGTGCAGTTTTATCCCAAGGAAATGTACCTAACGATAGACCCATTGCATTTGCTTCACGGACCCTAAATGAATCCGAAATAAATTATTCAGTTATCGAAAAAGAATTGCTTGCCATTGTATGGGCATGTAAACATTTCAGGCCATATTTATATGGAAGACAATTTCACATTTATACAGACCATAAACCCCTTTCTTGGCTCTTTAGTCTTAAAGAACCTAACTCAAAATTAGTTAGATGGCGTTTAAAACTAGAAGAGTTTGATTACAAAATATTCTATAAAAAAGGTAAATTAAATTCTAACGCTGATTGTTTATCCCGAATACCTATCAATGCATTAGAAACCGAATCAGTGATTAATAACCCCGGAAATTCACATGACGATATTCTAGATTTCTTACAGCAATTGGCCGAAACTATTCCCACAGACCCTCAACCTTCTACTAGTAATACGAACCCATCCAAAATAAATATTTTATCTGACATTCAAATGCATAAACCCACAAACACACAAGAAAACGATGAACGTAATAGTTTAAACACACCAGAACCCTTTTGGACAAAAAATGACTCTGACGACTCTGAAACAAATCATTCAGCAACTGAAAATACTAGTAATGGTATACCGATCCTTGACGAAATGATAAATAATAAGGTACACCAAATTCTTGTTTATCCAAATTTATATTCAAAAACAGATGTTTCCCACGAAACATACGAAAATCAAAAAATTATGAAAATCAAAATTCCAGAAAAAGACAATGAAAGTTTTATTTTTCACTTTATTGCCGAATACACAGATTTGAACAATACTTTTTATATGTACTTCCATAATGAAAATTTATACCGTGATTTCAATAACGTTTATTTGAAACATTTCTCTGCGAACGGCCCAAAATTAATTAAATGCACCCAATTAAAGAATACAATTAAAGACAAAGAGGAACAAATCATTTTACTAAGAAACTATCACGAAGGCAAAACCAACCATAGAGGAATCAATGAAACTTTTGAACGATTACGGAACCTTTACTATTGGAAAAATATGAAAATTACAGTAACGAATTATATTAATAGTTGTACCATTTGTCAAAAGAATAAATATGCCAGACAAACCCCCTATGTTCCTATAGTGTTAACAGAAACAGCTAGTAAACCCTTCGAAATTATTCATATGGATGTCTTCATCTATGACGGCAAAAACTATCTAACTCTAACCGACGCCTTTACTAAATTTGCTCAAGCTATCTTTATTCCAGGTAAATCTGCAATTCTCATTAGTAAAGCACTTATTAAATATTTTGTTTCTTTTGGCGTTCCCCAATCAATAATAGTAGACAAAGGCACAGAATTTAATAATGAAACAGTCAAAGATCTTTTAGCATTACATAAAATAAAAGTACATTTTACAACAACAGGTCACCACGAATCAAATTCAATAGCGGAAAGATTACATTCTACTCTGGTAGAACACTTACGACTTTTAAGAGAAATTTACCCAGACGAAAATGACTTAATGGACTATGCAATAATTGGTTACAATAATTCAATACATAGCTCCACAAATTTTACACCATTCGAACTTACCTTTGGACATACTCATTCTAGAAACCCTAACGAAATATTTTTGACTCAATCATTTTACACCGACTACGTTACTAACCACAAAGAAAGATTAAAACACATATACAAAGAAGTACAAGAAAATTTAGACAAGAGAAAACAGAAAGTAATAGAAAAAACAAACACACAAGGTGACACAAACCCAGAATTTAAGTTAGGTCAAACTGTATTCAAAGTTAACCCTAAAAATAGAAATAAAAAAGATAAAAGATTTTTAGGACCTTACAACATAACAAAAATATTAGATAGAAATAAAGTTGAAATATCTAGAAAATTATTAAAAAGGAAAAAACTAACATTAGACAAACAAATAATACATATTAAAGAACTAAAGAAACCTCCCGTTGCAGGTTCCTCTTCTGGACCACCGTCACAGGACTAGACACACCCAAATTTCACAATCTAAATGATAATCCTGGTCTTTATCCCCTTCACAAAGGAAACGCACAAATAAAATCAAACTATTGGACGTTTATACAAATATTTGACATTACAAACATAACCAAAGAATTTCTTTTGTTAAAAGAACAATTTAATAATATTCATGACTCCCTATCGAAATCTCCTAAATTTTTTTAACTTTACTGAACATTTTAAAAACTCTTATCACATGATTCAATTTATCGAACATAAAATATCACTCCAACTGAATCAATTAAACCCATTTTGGAAAACTCGATCACGAAGATCATTATTCGACGGACTAGGATCTGCAGTAAAATTCATAACAGGAAATTTAGATCAAAATGATGCAAAACGATATGATGAAGCCATTACATCCTTATCCAACAATCAGAACCAATTAAAATCTCTTATCGAAAACCAAATTACTTTACTCCAATCATCCATTAAAAACTTTGAAAACAATTCTAAAATATTAGCTCATAACCAATTAATATTAAGCTCACGTATTAATTATTTGCAAGATTTAATTAGAAATATAAAAATTGAAAACGTGGAAACTTACCATTTTTTTGCAATAGAACAAATCGTTTCACAATTTTCTATTAGCTTTCAAATAACCTACAATATACTTGAAGTAATTGAAACAGCTATTAGCTTTGCAAAACTTAACACTTTTCATAATTCTATAGCTGATCCCAAGGACTTATTTTCTGAAATCTTAGAAGTCAGTAAAAATATCGACAACGATAATAAATTCCCAATTGAATTGAAATTACAAAATATTTTACTACTCGAAAAAAATATTGAAATTAAAAGTTATAGTAACGGTAACAAAATTATGTTTATACTTGAAGTACCTATTGTTGAAAATTCAGAATACAATTACTATCATCTTTATTCTTTACCCACTCCATCAACACAATCCTTCAAAACCATTATACCAAAGTCAAAATTTATCCTTTTAAATGAGCAATACTACGCCTTCTCAGACTCAAATTGTGAAGAAGTATCCCAAGAAGAATTCCTATGCACAGATCTTCAGAAGCTACCAATGACTTTACATGTACCTTGTGAAGTCCAACTTATTAAATATTATCAATCAATAAACACATGTCAACAAATTCCAGCGAAAATCAGTAATACCAAAATTCAGAAAATAGAAGAAAACCAATGGATAGTAATAACTCCATCTCATGTGGTTGCCTCCCAAAAATGTGGTAAAGTAATAAACAATATCCCATTAAACGGTAGTTATATAATTGAACTAAATAATCAGTGTGTAGTTTCAATAAACAATATTACATTGAAGACTTTTGCAAGTAAAATGCCAAATTTTAAAAGTGTAGAACTTCCCAAGTTACAATTTTCAAATGAAAACTCAAAAGCGAACTCTTTTAACTTAAGTAAAGTGCAAATAGATTCAGTGAACTTAGACGAACTTAGTAATATTCAAAATGTGCTTCAAGAAGACAAAATCAAACTAACAAAATTGGACTTACCTTCTGTAAATTTTCAAAACATTAGCTTCTACACTATTTTATTATATGTTATAGTTCTACTAGCTGTCAATATCATTAGAAGAAAACATAAGAAAACCAGTCAGAAAAATACAAAAAACCAGGCAAACAAGGACTTCAAGAATTTTCCAGTGATTTCGAACTCTGAAGAAACTCCATAGTTCTCTCTTAGGCCGGAGGAGTTACGAAACGTAAACCGTCAACGTTAACATCAATTTTAGTTAACTAAGCATTTATACCAGATCTTATAAATTTACACAAATTGTGAATAAAGGCAGATTGTTTGTAACCTTAATGTAATAAACGTCTCAATTTTGTAGTTTTTCGTTTTTTAAAAAGTATTTTTCGAAGTGAAGAAACATTTTTCGCTACATCAATATTGTACCTTAGAACTTCATTTGCAATTTCTTCCATCTTTCCGGATTCTAGCATTGTTCTTAAATTCCAAGTGCATATTCTTAGTAATTTTATTTTATTTTTTATTCTATATTTTTTCCTATTGCATTGTCCTATTACATCGCCTTTGTCATCATTATTACATCCTGATCGATTGTCTATCTTCAATAGTTTTTCGAGGAGTCACCTGATGTTTTCTCTGATCGTTCTTTTCCATCATCATTCAGTGGGGATCTGTCTGCTTACGTTCTTTTTATGGTACCCGTTCTTTCTACCCCATTAGCACCGAAGTCTTCAAGTGTGTATTCTTTGCTGTTTATTACCAATCTATTGAATTATAATAACGCTCTTTCACCTTTTCCCCCCCTTCTTTTAAATGTTTTATCAGTTTCCTTCTCTCTTCTTGTACTTTTTGGGTGTAGTCATTGTTAGCCCAAACGTTTGTTCCCTTAAGTTTGAATGTTTGGTTAAATATTCCAATCTTTTTCTCGAATCTTGTTAATTTCACCAATATTTCTCCAACTCCAAGGCACCTTACAGTCCACATAACACCGAATTTACACTTCTGAATCGTTTCCACTTATCTGGATTGCTTCTAATTTCACTTGCTTCGCTGTCTTGCATCAAACTGCCATGGCCGTGGTCGACCGCCGTATTTATAGGCCAGCGCATTCTAGAGAATTATCTCAAAGCGTGAAGAAACGTCTCAAAACTTGTGGATCTTCCGTAGACTACCAGCGCCATCTCTTGCTAACATCCGGGGAACCTGCACTAGTTCCTAGTGTTACCAACAGATGGCGCTGGGAGTCTATGCACTAAAGATATATATTATTTATTTATATACATCTAATATGTTTGTATTTGTTTGTTAGTTATCAATTGGCCACGTATTCAATTTTAAATTATATGTTTTACGTTCTTAATACTTAATTATATCAGATTGCAAATAACGCAAACGCCTAAAATTTTTGTGAGTATTACATTATTTTCAACATACAAGGAAAAAGGGTTGGGAGGTCGCGAAATATTTTTTTGTACTAGGGGGGTCGTGTCTCGTGTCATGAAAAAGATTGAAAAACACTGCTCTAGGTATATCCGAAACAATAAAATGTAATTAGTTAAGGCTTTGCGGGTCGATGAGAAATGAGACGAGCCATACATCTTTAACCTAAAGACGTCATTTTTAAACACGCGTATCAACTTCCAAATTATAAATGACACTTTCTGTTTATTTTGAAAATTACTGGGTAAGCGCTTTGTGATAAAATCAAAGATCAGAAAGAAATTTTTCAACAATACTTCTCTACCTATATTATCTTTGAAACGTTAACTTTGCGGTTAACTTTCCAGAAAATAAAAATATCCAATAATCACTTTAGAATTTTGTTTTTTGGTGGAATAGAATGTATAGATTTCCTAAGAATATCGCAATCGAAAAATTAATAAATTATTTCACATTTGTGATTTGTGGTGGAATAAATTAATTAATCAAAAATCAATATTCTAGATATATTTTACCGCGAAATTTTAAATTTTCAAGTGTCTTTAAATAAGAACGGAGAAGGCACCGTGAAACTGTGCAGTATTCCATAAAAATATTTACTTTTTTGTGCATTTAAAACCGATAATTTGCGAAGTATATTTAACTAATAAGAATCTGGATTACTGGTATGTTATCATATTACATTGTTTCTTTTGAATTTTAAATTTTGATATTGAAAAATTCACCATTTTTTTTGTAAAAAAAGTAGTTAGTACAAAATTGATACCCATTTTAGATGCCACATGGATCTACCTTCATATTTCTTAAGCAAAATTTTCCCTATGAATATATAATTTTTTCCTTTCATCAGATTGTTCATAAGTACATTTTTTTAAATAAAAATCAGATATTTGTCCAGAATGAATCCTTAAGTTATAGTATTCAATTGTATTTATTGAGCTGGACAGATACCCACGTAATCTTCTAGTTTCTTCATTTCTTTCTTATATCTGTACACCCTTCATAGCACAGGTTCCTGGAGCACAGTTCACTAGAAGACTGTTCCTGTGATTATCACAGTTTCCTGAAGTACCTACCTACAGTTTTCTCAGAGTGCCTACAAATTTCTTAAAGCATAGTTTTCCTGAAGTATCCACAGTTTTTCTAGAGTACCTACAATTTTCTGGATTGTAGTTTCCAGGAGTACTGTATATATACACAGTTTTTTTCCTGAAGGTAAAACAAACAGTTCCATCCGTTCAGCGCATCAAGACCAGAAAAATAGGAGGTTGTATCACTCAAAAGATAATTTTTTTTATTGTTTCATTGATGAGCATTTTGGTATACCTAGTAGTAGGCTTCACTAACCTTTCTAGTTTTAGGTATTGTTTTTGTACACGTTCATTTATCAAATTTTTATGTCAATATAGTTATCCATATTAATTTTTTTTAGTAGTAAAAGTTTTATTTATTAAACCTCTACCAACATTTTTCATTTTAATTAGCTTAATTATTTTCGAACAGATTGCAACCGTTGAAAATTACCTGATTTTTTTATTTGATTTTTTTTCTAATTTTGTTTTAGGAAACAATTTGTGGCGCCCTTAAGTTTCATTTCTTTCCTTATTTCTTCTCTTTTCCTAATTTCCGTCAGATAACAAAGCCCTGAGTACTGGCTTTGCTATCACCAAATATAGAATCAGTTTGTTAAGAGCCTGTCCTATTAATTTTTTAATTCTTTCTTCAACTTTCAACGCCGGGAATTCTTTGAATTGTTTCATCTTCCCAGAAACATTGGCAGAATGAAACTGCGTGAATCAACAAGAAAACATAATTATTTCGGTAGTTGCTATGGGCCCAGCGTCCTAGTATATTATGTAAGTTTATAAAATATTCCTATGAAATATTTAGAAATAGTCACTTAATTCTTAACATTGCGGTGTTGCCAACAACGGACGCACAAGTCGCTTGTAGTGGCTGGAAAATTTTTTACTATATACACATCGTGTATATACAAGTGCGCCAGTGCGGGAATTTATGGAACTCGCATAATATATTATACTTCACTCATTTTGGCATATTTTGACGTCTACCATAAAATTTGTACATATGATTGTTTTCATGTAAAACTTCCGAAAAAGTAATTCAAACTGAAAAATAATTGAGCGTCCTACCATCGGACGCACGATTATATATATAAGAAAGTAGTTCGTTGCCGATACAAGTTACGTCAATACGTCAAACTTTTATAGTGGTTGATACGGAATGTGAAAAAGTAAACTCTTTTCAGTTTGATTTAAGCTTCCGGTTTTATTGTATCCATTATCAAAGAACTGCAAAATGTATAATTATAGATATTAAAAATTAAGTTAAAAGTAAAAAAATATATTTTTACTTATGTTAGCTTAAATTCTAATTTACTCCGTATTTTAAAATGCGAAATTTTTATCATGCATTATTATGTTGAGTAATTGTGAGTGACTAATAAAATAGCAACCGATCTTTGTAAGAAATTTAGGAGAAGGCAGTCATTATAGTGTTATCGAATTAAAAAGGTTGTTTTATTCCGAAGAATAATAATATTCTCTAATACTTACAACTACTAATTGAGGTTAATCACAATATCTATAAAATATATAAAAATGGAGAAAAACATGTTATTTTTTCTTTAAAAAAAATTGTTAAAACTGTATAAAAAATAAATCTTTCAAAAATGACATTACGAAATTGATGTTAATTCATAGTAGTCATGGAAATTTACATCTAGTACATTAGCAAACGAAATTATAGCCATTCTATTAGAAGACGTGTACTAGACCTTTTTAACATAAAATATTAGTTGGTGAGTTAATAAATAGAAAAATTCTCCTCTTTAATGCTTTGATTTGAGTTTTTTGTTTTTTTGGTCAGAAGATAATAAATGACTATAAATTGTAAAGTTTTTAAATATCAGTTATTTTATTCAGGCAATTATCTTCTTGAGATATGAATGCCATTTCCAGGAAAATCCTTTATATAGAATTTCAAAGTTTTTATAATCTATTATATATTATGATTTGTAGAAAAAACATGTTCAGCTAATGCTGATCTTTCCGGATATAATCTTGCATCATTCTTATGTAAAGCTAAACGTTTAGTTATTTTTTGTGATGTTTGACAGTCAAACAAGATTCTCCATCAAAGGACGTGCGGTATAATTCCTCACAGACATTCGTTTAATGAATAAAACTTCTAAATTTTCTTGTCAAACAATTTAACTCTATTAAACAATTCCCAGTAACAATTTATAATTTTCTCTGATATCAACCACGAAATAATTATAAGGGAAATTAATTTTCAACACACTACAAAACTACAAATTCAATATTTATGACTAAGTTGGCAACACTGCTCGTGGCGTCGACTAATGACTGATGACAAACTGCATCGTTCATTTCTCATGAATATTAAAGAACACGAGGTGATTTATATCAAAGCGATTATAACTAGAAAAATAAATAATTAAATAAATGTGTTATCAAAAAGTAAGATTATTCCACGGCTGAGATGTCATCAACGAAGTTTGGAGAAGTCCTTGGAGTTTTACCAAGTAAATGAAAGTATTTATCTAAGGTTATGTTATTAATCAAACAATTTTATACAGTTATAAGGGCCACATTATGAATCTGCCGATAAAGGTGCTGTTAGAAATCGGCAGGATAAAAATTATCTGGCTGGCAACTATGGTTCATACGAAGTTTAATATTTTGAATGGATTTTCATCTCCTTCGTAGGTAACAGGTAGTATGAAGGCAATGAAATAGATGCGAGAAAACCTGGATATTAGGTTTCATTCAATAATAAAATTGTACATATTATCAAACATTTTAAACAGATTTGTCAGCAATAACATAGACACTACATTGACACTGACGGTTGATACCATAGACACCAAGTAGTTCGGTTATGCTGCACAACACTAAAGAGTTTGATTCACATAATTCTCACATACTAAAGAGTTTAATTCACCTCATTCTCACACACTATAATCTTGAAGGTAGCGTGGAGGATTTCTTGTTCTGTCAGACCTCCTCGGATCCTGCACAGCGGGAGCACTGGTGAGGGGCGATGAGGGACCAGCTGATCTATCGGGCACATAGGTGACCCAAGCAGCATTATTCTGACTTCCGAGTTAATGATTACTTAAATCAACGTTGGTTTTGGGTATTATTTAGTTGTTTGCATCAACGTTCACCGATAACGTCAGTTCATAACTTAATCCAACGTTGGAACTTCGAAGTTGATCAGGCCAACGACTACTCGACGTCAGCAAATCGAACGTTATTTTTTGTTAGACAGACAACGTTCGCTCAACGTTCATTTTCACCTTTTTCGTGTCTTTGGACTAATCTGGAACAAGACGACGTTCTAAGAACGTTTAGATCCGCATGTTACAATTTTGGTCATAAAAACACGCCTAAAACTTTTTGTTCCTATTATTTGACCTACGGGCGGACGTTTAAAAGTAGTTCAAATATTCGCACAATCCATTGACATAATAATATAATCTTTATATGTCAATGGCACAATCAACAACCTAAGCTCATTTTTTATTTATGTATTAATTATAGATTTTTGTCTGATAAAATATAAACATGTCCGAATTAAGAAAACAAAACAGGAGCCGTTTAGACATTCATTGACATTTCACAGAAAGAGATCTATATATACAACTTAGCTGGCCTTATAGATTTACCAAATAACCATCAAGTGAGTTTGGAATAGTTGTTTTGTCCCTGATGGTGTTTTTAATTTAGTAAGTCTTATATATTATTCAGTAACTGTAAACCTTTCTAGAAACTATTATGAGACAAACATAAACATTTAACAGTGTTAACTATATTCCGCTTTGACACAGGTTTGTTTTCGTGTTTACCTCCAAATGGTTTTATCTATTGACAGTTCTAAAATGATATATACCTTAACTAGTTTGTAGAGTAGCCTGTGTCCTGAAAGAATTTGCAAACCAAGGAACCCAAGCCGTTTTTAAATCGAATAAATACCACCTTTAAAAAATGATCCATTTTTAGGTTAGAAGCGAGGATATTGTTAAGAGGTTATGATTTTAAAAAATGACTGGACTGGTCGTCTTTTTGTCGCTTTAAGCAACGTCCGCTAGGTTGGCCTTGCGGTAGTTGGAATATTTAGTCATTGGGCCGTCGAGCCAACTTTCAACAGACGTTGTATTCACATACCGTCATTTGAACGTTTACTAATCGTCTGATGAAAAGGAAAGTCGGAAAAGGTCGCAATTAGGTGTGGAAAAAAGGTGTTCCTTTCCAAATAGGTAGTATTCTGGTATAGATTAGGTCGCTTAACAAAATCCACCATGTTGGCATGTAACTGATAACTGATTTGGCCGCCATTGTTTGATTCACGATGCATTTATTTAAAAAAAAACATATTCTAATGAACTTTTATAAGTTTTGAGACCAGCATTTGTGTTACTGGAGACTTTGTATACTATTTTTAAATATAAATGCAGCCATATCAAGAAAAATAATAAATGGCATACTTTTTTTTTCGCTTTTTCCTAAAAATTCTTGAGGCCCGTTTGTTTTTTGCCACAATATTGGCCGTGGTTTATCAAAAAATTGAACTTCGTTTGAGATTTTTGTTTTGCTGGTAATAAAAATATGTATATTATACTGTTCATAATTTACATGACTTAAACTAAGAATCAGATTGTTAGTTAAAAATACTTCCATCTTTGGTCGAGTTTCAAAGACTTCCACATTTCTTCCAAAATAAATTACTTAAATTATACTATTAGTTGTGGGAAAGTCACAAATCCAATACCTAAAACGAAGTTGGTTTGCGCAACGTTACTCAACGTTGGATTTGGTCGAATACATAAGACATTCAAAGTCAGTGCCGACGTCGTAACGACTCGAATTTCTATTCCCCATTTAGGTGCAAATTTGGGTCGTGACGTCGTCATTACAACGTTGGATGCCAACGTTGGGTTGTCTAGCCCAACGTTATATAACTATCTCGCAACGTCCAAATGCTGCTTGGGGAGCTTGGACCAGAACGAGCGTCTACAGTGAGCGGCGAGCTTGGAGAAGTCGTGAAGTTCAATAGCGATTCGTTCGCGTCTGGTTCCTCCTCTGGTGCCTCTTGAGTAGGTGAGTATAGTGGTTCCCCTTCACCTTGATGTCCTATGGGGGCAAGATGCCGGTTCGACACAGTTGTTTCGCGTCCGTCTTGTAGTTGTACAAATCAGTAGTCAGGATTGGCTTGGAGTAACTCGACTCCCTCAACTAATGGCTGTTATTTATTCTTTCTATCAATCCGTTTCATTAGGACGTGACCAGTGTCATTTAGCCAAGTAGGAATGGTATTTCCGTTGGGCGATCGGCGCGTATGTATAAGCATGCGTTCATGAGGAGTGCAGTTTGTTGCAGTACAAAGGAGTGATCTGATGGAGTGTAGAGCCACTAGCAAGTATTGTTCCCACGACTCTATCGGCGCATTATGAGTACCACAGGCCAGTTGCACAGTCCTCCAAATGGTACCGTTGTATTTCTCACATCGCCCATTTCCCTGTGGGTTGTAAGCAGTGGTGCGACTTGTAGCGATTCCTTTGGAATGGAGAAACTCCCACACTTCTGTAGAAAGAAACTGCGTGCCTTTGTCTGAATGTATGTACGAGGGCATTCCAAAAATCGTAAATATGTTATCCAGGTGCTTGATAACAGTCTTCGCGCTTATATCGCTGCATGGGAAAGTGAATGGGATCTTGAGTATTCGTCAATAACCGTAAGAATGAATGAATCTTTCAAAGGCTGACGTTGCTTTTACAAGTTTGGGTAGAGGGTCATCATTTTTAAAATATCTAGGCTTGATTTTAGTGCACAATTGGCAACTGCTAGTAATTTTCTTAACTTTCTCAAGGGAATAGGGTAAATTTTTAGTCTTTAACCAATGAAACATTCTAGTTATACCGGGGTGACGTTGCTTTTACAAATTTGGGTAGAGGGTCAGCATTTTTAAAATATCTAGGCTTGATTTTAGTGCACAATTGGCAACTGCTAGTTATTTTCTCAACTTTCTCAAGGGAATAGGGTGAATTTTTAGTCTTTAACCAATGAAACATTCTAGTTATACCAGGGTGACATAAGGCTTCATGAAGCGATTGAAGTTTCGATGCTCCCGTCGTTGTAGTGCAACCACATATGCGTGACAGGGCGTCAGTAAATATGCTACACCGATTCGGCCTATTGGTGGAGGCGCTAACATGGGAATCTCCATGAGGAAATCGAAAAAAAAGCTAAGCTCAAAAATAGCAAACATGGTTCCCTTCAAGGTCACGCGTCGGAATCCGAGCTGCGGTTAGATAACGCCGAATATTTTATTTGATTATATACAGGGTATATTAAAACAACGTGTCCGAGGAAGGTCGACAATGACCAGAGGGAAGAAGAAGAGATAAGCGATAGTATTAAAAGTATCATCCGAAGAACGACAATGACCAGAGGGAAAGAAGAAGAGCTACATACAGGGGAGAAAGTATCATCCGAAGAACGACAATAAGAAATATGCAAATACAGGTTATATTAAAACAACAACCTTCGTGTCCTATGTAAACTCTTGATAGCTGAGAGATGACACGGGACCTAAGGCATTCGTAGCTGTGATCCTTACGATAATTACGTGATCAGGCAGGCGCGCTTTTGAGATATACCGAGGTTAGTTGTCCAAAATAATTTTGTGATATACCAGGGGCAGCTTAAAAGTAGCGATGTATTATTGGTTGTCTGTGAGATTACAAACGTCACGTGTTACGTCAAACGCCACATTATGGCTTACATAAGTTTGCTAGATGGCGCTAGTGGCGGGAGGGAATGGATTCAGATATAGATTGAATATTTTGGCAGAACGTCATCCGTCACCTGTCTAGCGTTAAATTTAGGCTCCAGAGTGGTTTAGGACCTTCAAATTTAGACTATACAAATGCTTGGCGTCATCATCGTAGAATTATTTATAAATTCAAAAACGTATGCGAACCATGGGCCTATGCGACTATAGTAAGGTACTAACCAAATCTGTCCATTCGCTTAGATACGAATAAGCTGCGAAGAGAGGTATAAACAATTATCTGACTGGAGCATTCGGGGGGGGGTGTCGTTGTTTGAAGTAAAAAGGGTATTTCTTTGTTATTAGTCGGATTGGAGTGGGACAAACGGTAATGGTTATGTAGACTGCATAGTCGTGTGCGATCCCTCGTTAGGTCTTAGTGTAGTAAGGAAAATATAAACGTACTGTACTTGGCATCTGTCACTTGTCTGACATCTGTCACCTTGTATAAAGAATGACGTGTAATTGGGGTGGCATACAAGGTGTATCTCATACCTTCGGGTAGACAGGTTTCGATTATTTATGGGAGAATAAAAATTTGCATTATCAAGTGTTAGATAATATACGTGAGAACCAAACATACTTTCATAAATTAGACACCCTATATATTATTTATCATTTAGATTTAACTCCCATATTAAACTACACTACATATTCGAAATTTAGTAGAATCAGTGCTACCAACCTAAAAGTCACTAGGTTGGAATAATCCCGAACGTCACTAATGACCCATTGGATCTATCGGTGTAATCTCTTATCACAGTTTGATCTTGAGGAATTTAAGATTAGAGTGCGATAAGGAAAATTTCAGTGCATTTGTATTATATTATATGTATCTAACGCTATTCAGGTCTAATTCACTTAACCAAATGTCTTTTCGTGATCAATGAACCCATATCTCTGCTTCCAAAACACCTGCGTGAAAACAAACTTTATATTATTGATTTGTGGAACGAATCGATCAATATGAGATGTCACTCTAGCTCGTAAAATATTTCTCCGCTTTGACCTTATTTTCATTATAAGCATATCGTACATGTGTGATATCAGGGTCCGAGCGGTATTAGAAAATAAAACTAGCTTTTTTATTTTAAGACAACGTGTATTCAACGTACATGCTGTTGAGGTTACAATGATCATCAGCCACTATTCAATGACTGGCCTCGACTTGCACTGCCTGTTGAGCCAATAAATGGTAACTGATGACCTATATAATACATCCCCTCCTATAAGTTCAATTTATCTGGTTTCTTTACTACACGACCAGATCTGGTTTTGACATCATGATCTAAATCTTTTGGACTGGATAATAAACATTTTGGGGAAGCTTCCAGCGAAGGACTTTCATTGACAGGCTGAATTAAAGGTTCAACACTACTCTCATCTATGTCTGGCTCGTTACTTTTAGGCACATAATCGTTTCGGGATTCTTTAAGATCAATTCGATTACGCCTAATCAAATTACCAACACAGTCCTTCACAAGGTAAGATCTAGGAGAGCTGTGCTCGGAAACAATTTGTGCAGGCTCCCACTTGTTCTTTACGTGGTCAAAAACTGTCACATTGGCTTCAGGGTCCAAAGGTTTTAGATCTTTACTATTCTTGTCATAGTACGACTTATAAATATTTTGTCTGTGCAACAGATTCTCAGAAACGTGTTCACAGAGTTTCGGATGCAAAAGACTGGAATTGATCGGCACTTTTGTCTTACAAATCCTACTCATCAATAACTCTGCAGGTGAATAGCCAATATACTTAAGTGGTGAATTTCTGTATTGCAACAAAGCAGTGTGTATATCAGAGTTTTCTTTCAAACATTTTTTTAGCATTCTTTTACCTATATCTACCCCTTTTTCTGCCAATCCATTAGATTGTGCGTAATAAGGGCTGCGCAAAACAATTTCAAAATTCCAGTTTTTTGCAAACGTCTTAAATTCTCTACTATCAAAAGGCACATTATCAGCAGTTACTTTATCTGGTGATCCATGAACAGAAAAAATCGATTTTAAAGCTAAAATAACAGATTTTGCCGACTTGTCTTTAATTTGAGCGATTTCCAACCAATTGGAGTAGGAGTCAAACACAATCAGAAAAAATTTATTAGCGTGCGAAAAAATATCTAATCCCAATCTTTCCCATGGCCGTTTCGGTAATTCATATGGTAATAGTGATTCTTTTGGCTGTTTCTTAGCAAAAGTTTCGCAAATGTGGCACTTTTTAATGTAAGCTTCAATATCAACAGATAGCCCTGGCCAATAAAATATTCGTCTTGCACGATTCTTGCATTTTTCAATCCCTACATGGCCTTCGTGCAATAATTTGAGCATATCAGTCTTTACAGCAGATGGGACAACAATTTTCTCACCAAAAAATAGCAATTTATCAACATAGCTTAGGTTGTCTTTGATTTTAAAGTAATGCCTCACTGAGGCAGGCACTTCATGCTTATTATTGGGCCAACCTTTTCTATGGAAGTTGATAACTTGTTTCAGAACCTCGTCTTTCAAGATTTCCAGCCTGAACTGTTCCTTTCGCTCATCAGACATAGCCAAATTTTCTGACATAGCGTGTACTGCGAAATTAAATTCTTGATCAGACTTTAGCCCAGTTTCTGGTAAAAAAGCTCTCGAAAGTGTGTCTGCTACATACAGAAATTTTCCAGGTTTGTAATTCACATTTATTTTATAGGTTAGTAAGCGAAGTCTCATTCGTTGCAAGCGAGGAGAAATAGATGCTAGATCTTTTTTCATAATTGCTTCCAACGGTTTGTGATCAGAGTTTATTTTGACGTCAAAGCCATAAATGAAATAGTGAAATTTTTGAGTTGCAAAAACAATCGCCAGCATCTCTTTCTCTATTTTTAGTATATATTTTTTCAATAACTGTGGATATTTAAATTATCATTTTATATGTTCTATTATATACATCTACAAATGATATCTATCAAAATTTTTCTGGCAACTTTCTCAACGCTCTTCTTCTTAATATTTCTTTCAACTGGGAAAACAGTTCAATAATATGATTCCAGGACAAAAAATCAAACCCTCATACTAATTTTCATACATTCACACTATTTTCTTTTCAAATTTAATTTCCGGGCCATGACATGACGTTCTGGTATTATTTTGTTAAATTCATTTTCGGGTTTACGAGGGGGCTACATAAACTTGGTCTAAAACATATATATTGTGAAGATCTGAAACCAGGTGAATCCAATTTAAGGTGAAGAGCCTGTAATTGCTGAAAATAACATATAATAAATCAATTCACCCTGAATAGGAATAATTTTAGAAGAAATCAAATTAAATTTAAAAATAGAACAATTTAAAATAAATAAATCATAAACACAGAATATCTTTATAAACCTTAAATAAATAATCTTATAATTGATGCATGTTATGTAAAATGTAATAGATATTGTAGTTAAATTAGATTTAAGTAACTCATGTCAACATTCAGTGAAGTGACAGTGATTAATCGCGAAATGAATCAACCGATTAAAACAAAGTTCAGTGTAGTTGATAAGGAACATTGATATAATGAACATGCGAAAGGACCTTTATATCCATAGAAGTCAATTAAAAATGACACTAAGACAGTTTGATGACAGGGAAAGTCGCCTGTGGAGAAATAAACAAGAAAAAAATTGAAAGTTGTTGATTTTGGAACGAGAAAGGAGAAGGTGCAAAAGTTAAGAAAGAAAAATCAAAAATTGAAAAATATAAAGTAAAGTACCTCAAAATCATCCCAAACTAATAAAAAAACTAAAAGTACTAACCGTATAAGAGTCTTCATCATTTAATTATCTTCTAGAAAGGGGTAAGCTTTGTTTGACCTATATTTAACCTTGACTGGAGATAGCGTCCCAGAAATTTCAAAGGATATTGTATGCAGTTTGTTACTGAGAAAGTTCAGTTTACTTTCTATAATAGTGTGTATGAAAGCAGCAATCAATTCTGATTAATTTATATCCCACATGGCAGAGAAGAGGATTTATTAAAATCAAGTACCTGAAAGTAGATAACCTATAAATTTATTCATCGTAAAAACATTCATTTCGTAGTTGCATATTTCTTATATAATAAGTTAGTTAAGATTCTTAATATTAGTAGTTATGAATAAAAAGGAAGCTTACCTTAATATTTCAAATAATCCGAGGCGATTGAATAATTCTTTTCTTTGTAAGATCATTACAAAAGAACATATGGTCTAGACATAATAAATGTGAATTCTGTGCGCATGTTCAAAGTTTCACTTCTCATATTATTTTATTTGTGTTACGAGGGGCACATGACAAGTGAATTTTAAAATTATAACAAAGGGAAGGTATTAATAAAATTATTAAATAATAAAAGGGTAAGGAAACGGAATATTTAGTTGCTGAGGATAATAAAAGAAAACAGAATTTTAAAAATAAAAAGAAAAGGTTTATAAAGTAGGGAAATAATTCATAAAAGTTTGTTCTTAAATTTATTAAACAAATACATAAAATCTTATATTAAACGTTTTTGAAAAATTATTAATTTATTACAACAGATATTAATTCAGGGAACCGCAACTTGGGAGAAGAAGTCAAAATTGCTTTTCTTTTAACAGCTAGCCGAATTCTTTAATCTTCAGATAAAAATTTAAAGTAACTATACAAGTTTGTTTTGAAAAATAAAGGCGCCCAAATAGAATATTAAAGAATAATAAAAATCTGAAAATAAGAGTAACATCACACAAATTAAAATATTACAATATTTATCACATGTTTATTTCATTTCTTTTAGCTATTTGTTTACCACAGTGACTGAGAAGCATCGGGGAAGTATCAAATAGTGTTTTTTAATGCTTGTAATCATGTAAGTAATTTTTCAGTATTTTTAGTATATATTTTTCAATAACTGTAGATATATAAATTATAATTTTAATGTTCTTTTATATACCTCTACAAATGATGTCTATCAAAATTTTTCTGGAGACTTTCTCAACGCTCTTATTCTTAATATTTCTTTCAACTGCGAAAACAGTATTATTTTAACAGTTCAATAATATGATTCCAGGACAAAAAATAAAACCCTCATACTAATTTTCATACATTTACACTATTTTCTTTTCAAATTTCATTTTCGGGCTCACGAGGGGGCTAAAACATATATTTAGCAAGATTCTTTTTTTCTTTTAGCTATTTTTCTACTAGTAGCGAGGAAGTTTATTGTTTTACCAAGTAGTGTTTTTAGTGCTCATAATCATGTATTTTTTCATTATTTTTTAGTATAAAATTTTCAAAATAGCTGCATTTATGCACGATATTATTTCAATAATGTGATTCTAGCACAAAAAATATCACCTTCATACTGATTATCCTACATTTACAGTGCAATTTCTTAAAATTATTTTCGAGTTTACTAGGGTCTACTGAAAACCTATATCACGTTTCCATCGTTTTCATTATTCAAAGTGCTACATAAATCTTTAAGACACTATACATTTTAAAAATATTTTACAAAGCATGAAGAGGTAATTTTTGGAAGATTTTTTTCAGTGAAGGGGTATCAAACAAAATGGATAAGTGCTTATACACCATTCTGATGAGTTATTTCTTTTCAAGTTTTGTAAATCATTTACACAAGATAGCTCAGATTCTTCAAGTTGGTTTAGTATCAATGAAACAGATTTTTGTTTTCTCGAGGAAAGGGCTTCTTTCACACAATAATTCTTAATAGGGGTAAAATACATCCATTTAACTGCACAATTCCAATGTATTTAAAACGTCTTATACAAATGTATGCTAAGTACAATCTTTTCAATAGGGGTTTATGAAAAAGACATTGAATTGTATTAGTTTCCATATTTATTCTTCATTTTTAATAGTCATTTAAGATATCCCCCACAATTAAATATATCAACAGTATTGATAATTTTTTCTATATTACTATAGGTTTCAATCAGCAATCTAAACGGATGTTGGGGTCCCAATCATTGGTTGAGCTTTCTTGTTAAGACTTGTTGTAAGATCTTTTAATAGGAGATTTTCCCGGTGCGAATTTTATCTTATTCCAATCAATATATGTCATGCTTCGTCTTGAAGGTTTCTCTGCTACAACAAATTTATCTAATGGGGTTAATTATACGGGGGATGATTTTCTTCCAAGAGTTTCAATTTCTTATCACTTGTTTTGAGATTCTTCACCTCAATGAATTTTTTCTTAAAGAGAGATTTAATAATCTCAAGATACTTAAACGTCGTAGATGTCCTGTAGATGTTCGATGTACGCTACTTTAATCTACATATATATTTGATTAAGAAAGGGTATGACATTTTTAGGGTCTTTCGAGAATGTAAGTTCCAACAGGCCAGACGTATCTCAATATTTTCAATCTCCAAGGCTAATGTTTTTCCTGTTAAAGTTTTTCGAGAATATAAGCTCCTACAGGCGTACCTTGATATTTCTATTCTCCAATGCTAATTTTTCTTCTGTTAAATTCATTGTTTTTGTCTGCAAGCTTTCAGACGTCTCCCACAACGTATAATCGTGAGGGATCTGTCACGATAGAAAATTAACATATATATCAGTTACTTTTACCCATAATAAGGGATCTATCTCGATTATGTCACACCTTACAGTAGTTAAGCCAGAGAGCCGTGCGCGCGCTACAATAATTTCATACGCTCTTGACTGAGACCATTATCATCGTAAGGGATTACTGCTTATAATAAGAGTAGCTGCTTTTATATTGGCAACATTGTTTATTAGTACCGTGCACAGTTTGCCTTCAGCAACCAATTTTAAATGCTAAAGCTGGAAATATAGTTTTTTAAAGTTGGTTGCAACGATAGTTGTCATCTATGATTGTTCAGTTTTCCGTCCGACCAAAAGTCTACCTTATACCCCGATTCGTTCATTGCTTTTATTTGCTTTAGTTTGTTTGAACTGTTCAGACATATATATTGCTACAGATTTTATTGAAGTGTTATCATTATTCACATGTAAGTTTTACGCTGATAATGTTACTATCAATTTCTGATTCTGTTCATTTTTAGTATGTCCATCTTTGCCGATTTAGTTAAGCATATAGCTACCATACTGGGGTTAATAACACACAATGACGATATGAAATTTCGAGAAGGGCGGGTCGAATGTTTGAAGGCGATGCGGAGGATCCGGAAGGCTTTGAAGAATGCTAAGTCGATTGGTGAGAAGCAACATTTAGAAGCCTGTTTGAGAAATATTCGAACTACGCTGAACCAAATTAAGGCTGAGCAAAAGAAAGGATCTGGATTAACATCGCGAGCCGAAACTGCGAGGGACCGTATCAGATGGGATGATTCAGAGTCAGCATTCGACAGTCGCATTAAGACAGGAGTTATCTCCAATCTTAAACATAAAGACCCCTGCTCTTTCCTTACAGATTGTAAAGCGCTGTTCAGGATTCAAATTCAAAATGCCTTGAAGAATAATGCTTCAGTGAAAGTTAACGCCGCCTTTTGTGGGGAGTTTGAAGTAGTAAAGGGAGATAGTGTGCAGACAGAGTACAAGTACTTTACTACATCCAATTCTCCCATATAACGCAACACTGACGTAGCCGAATGGTTTGACTCCAAGATTACAGCTCCCATCCTCAAGGAACTTGAAGAGTTTCGAGAGCGTGACTCAGGATGGGCGTTGAAAAAAATTATTAATCTCGGCGTAAACATCAATAAATATGTACCTCAACTAAGATCCTCCTATATTGAGTTCCCGGAGCAGATCAAGCGCAAGCAAGCCTGCATCAACATCAAGAACAGTGATAATGCATGTTTTGCGTGGGCGGTTGTTTCAGCTCTTTTCCCCTGCGGCAATAAGAACTCAGATTTGATGACGTCATACCCCCACTACTCATCGGTGTTGAAACTTAAAGGCATACATTTTCCTATGACCATCAGGCAGATCCCCAGCTTTGAGAAGCAGAATGACGTATCGATTAACGTTTATATTCTTTAAAAGACCCAGAAGACATTTGAAACGCTCCCCACTTATCTCACGAATGATAAGAAAAACCACCACGTCAATTTGCTCCTTGTTCAAGACAGGTATGATAATACTGAGACCCCCGTCAAAAATCACTTTGTCTGGATTAAAAGTTTGTCTCGTCTGCTATCTAAACAACTTAGCAATGAGGGTCACACAAAATACTTCTGCGATAGATGTCTCCACTATTGCAGGACACAGGAGAAGCTTGATAAACATATCGATGACTGCGTGAAAATTAATGAGACCGCAATCAAAATGCCCGAGCCAGGCAAAAACATTTTAAGCTTCAAAAATCATAAGAATAAAGAGAGAGCTCCTGTGATATACTTTGTTTAAAATGTTCAAAGTATATCTTCAGGTTCTGTTAATTCTAGTTATACCTTACATACTTCCAATGAATAAAGCAACCTATTCGTTTAGCATAACTTTATTTAATTAATCATTAAAATTCATGTCTACAAATCTATAACCCAACAAAAATGCTTACACTACAATAATATAATAAGCACCTGGCAACAGTAGGGACGTGTACTAAATTCCTGTAGTTCATTCAACTACATAATTCGCGCATTTCTAAGTATTGACCAATTATCAATGAAAACAATATATTTTTGTCTACTCACTACACCTCCCTCGCTGACAAAAAAAAAATTATAGTAATATTTTTTTTTTTATAATTACACAAAGACAACAGGTTTTGTAAATTATCTAGTTTATTTTCATATCCTATACATAGTACAACAAAATAATATTACATGATTTAACATTAAAAAAAAATTATGAATTATAAAGCTTAATATTGTTTTTATGAACTTCTACATCTTTATTTCTAATTTTCACAACTACGTTACTATTTTTATTTTCTATGACTTCATAAGGACCTTTGAACAGAGGATCATATTTTGTAGAACTACCCATGTTTTTAATTAGTACCTTATCTCCTACTTTAACATTAACAATATTTATTTTTGTATCGTATTTCGCTTTACGATGTATTTTTGATGCCAACAAATTATTTCTCGCGTCATTCCCAGCGACTTGCAATCGATATTTTAATTCTTTCGGATTGTCATCGAAGTTATAGATCCGGTCTATATGATTTAATACGTTTGAAGGCAATCTACTAGCTTTTCCGAAAACTAACTCGTAAGGGGTATAACACGTTTCTGTGTGAACCATGTTATTATATGCAAAACACCAAAAAGAAACCCAAGAACTCCAATCACTAACATGATTTGACGCGTATATGCGTAAGTAGGCGCCTAGATTTTTATGTAAATTTTCTAAAGCTCCTACAGTTTCATGATGATAGGCTGTAGAGTTAAGTTTTTGAATTTTTAAGAATTTACAAGCTTCCTCGAGAGTGGAGGAAATAAATTCGGAACCCTTATCCGTCAAGATCTGTTCGGGTATGCCAAAACGAAGTATACAATTTTCAACAAATGCTTTAGCAACTGTTACAGTTTCTTTATTCTGTATCGGATATGCCTCGACAAATTTAGTTAAATCACACTGTAACGTCAGAATGTATCGATTATTTTCTTTGTCTTGATCTAAGGGCCCAACCAAGTCAAGGAAAACTTTCTGAAAAGCTGAGGTAGCAGTAGTTGTAATTTGTGATGGATGTTTTATATTTTTAGAATACTTATGTCTTTGACAAGCATCGCAACGCTTGACAAAGTCTTCAATATCTTTTCGAAGTCCCGGCCAAAAATACAATTTCTTAATATTTTTGTACATCCGATTAACACCGGTATGACCTCCTGTTGGGAGCATGTGATAGTCGTTAATAATTAGCTGTTGTGTTTCTTTATTATTAATATTTTGAGAACTATTAATTACAGTTATTTTTATACCTGCATTTCTTATATCATTGGAAACTTTTAAAAACTCATTTATTATTGATGCGCATCTTTTATTTTTTATTATAACTAATTCCGGAATTTTTTCAGTTTCGCAAATTTCTTTCAAGGCTCTCAAAGATGTGCCTAGGCTGTCCGTCTTTGATAGAGTTGCTTGATTTATATAAATAATATTTGATTTTTTATCAAATAAGGTATTAACCTTTTTGCAATCATTATTTTTTCTTTTACATGTTCCCTTGCTAAGTTTCTCATTAAAATCATTAACACACACAAATCTGAATTCGACACATTCTAGCGGTGATTTCAATAATTCTACAACTCCAGGGTGATCAAGCCTTTCATTTAAAGAATCGTTAAAATCATTTTCAGAATTATCGGTTTTTTCAATTTCCTTTTTTCGGGATCTTGTTATTACTTTCATATTTTCATCTTTGGCTGACAAAAGCGACTTCAAATCATCCGAACTAATTGTTACCCGTGACAATGCGTCCGCTACGACGTTTTCGCGGCCTTTAACATATTCAATAACAAAATCGTACTCTTCTAAAGTTAATCTAAATTTTGTAAGTCTACTAGACGGGTTTACCATTCCAAAAAGATACACCAAAGACCTGTGGTCTGTCTGAATCAAAAAGGTTCTACAAAAAAGATAAGGCCTGAATTTTTTCACTGCCCAACAGATGGCTAACAGTTCCTTTTCTATTGTACAGTAATTTATCTCGGCTTTATTCAATTTCCGACTCGCAAAAGCTATAGGTTTATCATCACCATTTGATAAAACGGCACCTAGAGCCAAATTTGAAGCATCTGTTTTTAAAATAAATTGATTTCTTTCGGAAAAATCTGGGTAGGCTAAAACAGGGGGTTGGATTAATGCTTGTCTTAACGTTTGAAATGCTTTTTCGCATTCCGGAGTCCACTGAAAAACTACTCCTTTTTTACTTAAATGGTTTAAAGGTGCTGCAATTTCGGCAAACTGCTTAATAAATTTTCTATAGTAAAATTAGCGAATGCTACAAAACGTTTAGTTTCGCTTGAATCTTTCGGTGTTGGATATAATTGCATCGCACTAATCTTCTGTGGATCTGATGAGATTCCCTCAGAAGATATTACATGTCCTAAATATAATATTTCCTTTTTTAGAAATTCACACTTCAGTGGATTTAATTTTAAGTTAACTTTTCGTAAGCGGTGCAACACTTTTATTAAATTTTGATTATGAATTGTTAAATTGTTTCCAAAAACTACAAGGTCATCTAAAGACAAAACATCTTTCGTAATTCAAACCCGCCATTGCTATCGTCATAGCTCTCGAAAAAGCACTAGGACTAATTTTTAGACCCATAGGTAATCTAGTCATTTGAAATTGTCCTCTGTCTGTCGTAAAAGCTGTGCAAGGTCGCGAAGCTTGCTCCAACTCTACTTGATAGTAACCTTGAGACAAATCCAAGTGAAAAAAGTATACTGCTCCCGATAAAGAATCTAAAATTTCGTCTATACATGGTAAAGGAAATTTATCATCGGTAATTTGTCTATTTAATGGTCTGTAATCGATAACTACTCTATAGCGTTTTTGACCATTTATAGCTCGCTTTTCCACTAGTAATAAGGGACTAGAAAATGGTGACTTTGCCGGTTCAATAATACCATCATTTAATAATTTATCTACTTGCCTATGAATTTCCGATTTTTGTGCATGAGGTAATCTATACGGTTTAATATAAACTGGATTTGAATCGTTGTTTAGATGTATTGTTTGTTTATAAACGTTAGTCACTGTAAATGGATCGTTCTCTAAATGAAAAACATCTGCATATTTTGCACATATTTTGTGAATAGATATCTTTTCTTCTTCATTTAATCCATTAACATTTATTATACCTAATAATTTATCTAAACGGTCAACTGAAAAGGGAAAATCTCCGAATTCATGAATGTTAAAATTCGAAACATCTTCTAATTTAGGTTTAAAATTTTTAAGTGTAATTCCTCTATCATTAATATTTTAACGGGTACTCTGTTGATGCAGGCTCTAGTAATAATACCTGCTATAAAAACACCTTGTGAAATTTCTTCTGGAACTACTAAGCTATCATTTTTATGTTTGACTTCAAAATATTTAATAATTTCGCAACGAGGTGGAATTATTATAAAGTTATTGTGTTCGGATTCTAGAGGAATAGCTATTTTCTTATCGTTCGCGTAAAAATAGAACATGAATGTTTCGTAATCTAATACTGCATAGTGTTTAAGAAAGAAGTCTGATCCAATTACACCATTTATGTTACCTTCAAAGTCTTTTACTACATGGAACTTATGACCTATCTTAATATTATCATACTGTAATAACATATTTGCTGAACCCATTGTAACTGTTGACCCAGATATACCTTTTATTTTAATCCGGTTTGATGTGTCAACAAACTGATTCTCGCTAATACTAGATGGAAAAATAACACTAATAGAAGCGCCGGAATCCAGCAAAAAAACTAAATCTCTATTTTGATTTCTCATTCGAATGTAATTTAAACCGTTTACATTCAGTACTACATGACTATCTTCATCATTACCTTTAGGGACGAAAAAAAACGTTTTCACTGTTATTTTCGCTCCTCTGGTCTTCATTATGCAAGAAAAAATTGCGTGGAGCACGATAAGAATTTCCACGAGATCTCATCCCGCGATTATTGCCTCGATTTTGATGTCTAGGAAAATTTTGATACCTGGGCGAATTTTGGTATCTCGAAGCATTTTGATTTCTGAAATAATTTTGGTTTTGGGGGAAATTTCTATTTTGAGAGTAATTATTAACTCCTCGGCCGAAACCTCTATCTCTACAATTAATTGTCCTAGATTTGGATCGACCGCGCATACTAAAAATGTGGGAATTTGAATTATTCGTTATTTCTTCGTCTTTAGCTCCTCTTATCGCCTCGTTTAACGAATTATAATTTCGTGCTTTAACTATTGTTTTTAAATCGTGGTTACGTAAACCATTTGCAGAAGCATTAATAGCCAATTTTTCATTCGTAATTTTCAAAATTTTTGTCGCGCTGGCATCCCCATCAGCTTGCGCTAGTGTTAGATTTACCATTAACTCTCCGATAGATTTTCCGAAGTCATCGATTGATTTGTCTTTTTGTTTTATATTATGTAAACCTAACGATAAAGAAGCTGCTGATTGCTTTGTTAGCAAATTACTTTTAATATCTGTAATTAAATCTGCATTAGAATTGTAAATTGAATTTAATTTTAATTTTGCACATTGTGTCAACCTAGTTTTTAACACATATTTAATCAAGAACTTTTTACCATCATTATCTAAAATGCTATCGTATAATTCTATGGCATCAATTAGTTGTTTTACCGATTCCTCCGTATCGTCAATTATAGGGATTAAACTAGAAGCTGTTTTTAAATCAAATTTCTCTCCCATATTGATTAAGTTATCCTTTGAATTTATGATAATCGCCAATCTCTCCTCTAAACTTTTACTTACTTCATAAAGTGTTTTCTCAATTGACTCCACAATTGATTTAACAGTATCAATAGTTTCTGTACTATGAGATTTTAAATTAAATGCCCTTTTTAAAGCTACAAATTCTCTTTCAATCTGACTTAATTCACTACTTTGCTGCTTATTAACTTCTAGATTAAGACGCCTTTGTTGATTATCTTTACCTAAATTCCGTTTAAACCCCTTAATGCTTTCATTTAAATCATTAAATAAGTCTATACTACTCATTTGTACAAATAAAAGAATACAATATAATTAAAATTAGAGTTAAAAATACCTTCTTCCAATAATTTTTCACTCACTAGCACTGTTTTACTATACTAGCTGTTGACTCATCCTTATTTCTCTTCTTATCTTATTATCCAAATGCCTTTTGAATGTCTTCATCACGAAGTAGATCACTGTCACCAACGACCCAGCGAATGCAATCATTCCCAGAATCTCCGCTGTCGAAAAAGAGTTCCCTCCGTTTAATTTGGGAGTATTCGTAAGACCACCACTATTACCAGCCTGGGCTATGATAATTTCTTCCTTAGAATGCTCTTGTCCCATATTATTGATAATATCTCACAATCCAAACTTTCACTTACACATAACTACAAACTATTATACGATTTGTAGAACTGGCAGGATCGCCATGTAATATACTTTGTTTAAAATGTTCAAAGTATATCTTCAGGTTCTGTTAATTCTAGTTATACCTTACATACTTCCAATGAATGAAGCAACCTATTCGTTTAGCGTAACTTTATTTAATTAATCATTAAAATTCATGTCTACAAATCTATAACCCAACAAAAATGCTTACACTACAATAATATAATAAGCACCTGGCAACAGTAGGGACGTGTACTAAATTCCTGTAGTTCATTCAACTACATAATTCGCGGATTTCTAAGTATTGACCAATTATCAATTAAAACAATATATTTTATGAAATATATTTTTGTCTACTCACTAGACTCCCTTTATAGTATACGCAGACTTGGAATCTGTCTTAATGCCAGTTATGGATCCTAAGAAACCGCAGAGAAAGCAGCATCACGTTCCAGCTGCCGTAGGATATTACATGAAATGTAGTTAGGATGATAGTCTTTCTTTTTACAAAAGCTATCGTGGGCAGGACTGTATGACGTGGTTTGCTGATGAGATGAACAGTTTAGCAGAAGATATGGCTACAGTGTTTTGGTGCTCTTATGATATTAATATGACTTGGTTGCAGGAAGTTGAGCATAGAAGAGCTACACACTGTCACATCTGCGAGGATGTTTTCTCTCCGGAAGATAAAAAAGTGCGTGACCATAACCATTTGATCCCCACTAACAACTATCGTGGAGCTGCCCATGAGTCGTGTAATATCAACTATAAGGATAGTCACGTGGTTCCTGTGGTGTTCCACAATCTGAGTAATTATGATGCACACTTCATTGTGACAGATATTGCTACACGAATGACGGGTCTTACTGACTTGTTGCCGATTACTAAGGAAAAATATATATCTTTCACTAAGCATGTTGTCGACTCTCCATTACAATTTAGATTCATCGATTCATTCAGATTTATGGCGTCTTCATTGGATAAGCTGGCTTCATATCTTACAGAGTTCCCTAACCTTAAATCACAATTCACAGAGTTACCTGAAGACATATTTCAGCTGTTAACGAAGAAAGGTGTCATGCCTTATGACTATATCGACTCGTTTGAGCGATTTAATGAAGCTTCTCTACCTACTCGAGATTACTTTTTCAATAAATTGGAAAACAAGCCCTGCCTTCGTCGTTTCTATAGGCGTGCCCAGCAAGTATGGAGCAGCTTTAATTGTGTAAACTTGGGCGATTACGTCGACCTCTACATGAAGACTGATATTTTCCTTCTAGCGAATGTTTTTGAGATGTTTAGGAGTAGTTGTCGCAAATCGCATGGTATCGATCCTGCACACTATTTCACATTACCTGGCTACACTTGGGATGCTATGCTTAAACATACTGGTATAGAGTTGGAGCTTTTGACAGACCTTGACATGTTTCTTTTCATTGAACGTGGAATTCGTAGGGGTCTCAGTCAAGTTTGCAGTATGAGGAGAGCTAAAGCTAACAATCAGTATGTCAGCAACTACGATCCATCAAAACCTAAAACATTCATGATGTATTATGATTTGAATAACCAGGTGAGTCTTTTAAATTAAAAATATTATTGAAATACCAACAATTAAATGTGTTTCAGTATGGCTGGGCAATGTCACAATATCTTCCCTACGGTGGTTTCGAGTGGGTTGGCACCAATATTGACGTCACAACGATTCCTGATAATGCTGATGAGGGGTATATCTTGGAGGTTGACATAGAGTATCCTAAACATCTCCACGATCGACACAAAGATATTCCATTCTGCCCTCAGCACATCAACCCCAAGACGATGCAGCCTCCGAAAAAAGTGAATGAGCTATCAAAATTAATGGCTACTCTCCATGATAAGAAAAATTATGTTATCCACTATAAAGCTCTCAAGCAAGCGATAGCTCATGGTCTAGTTATCACGAAAATTCATAGAGTTCTAAAGTTCAAGCAAGCTTCATGGTTAAAAAGCTACAGAGAGCTCCGCAAGAAGGCGACTAATGTGTTCGAAAAGAACCTTTTTAAGTTGATGAACAATGCCGTCTTTGGTTAGTATAATTATTCATTTAATGTTCTTGTGTGATTGAAACATGCTTTTTTTGTTACAGGGAAGACCATGGAAAACATTAACAAAAGAGTAAATATACGTTTACTGACAGAGTGGAATGGACGATATGGGGCCCAGTCCTATATAGCCAAGCCTGAGTTCAAAAAAAGCACTATTTTCAGCGAAAAACCTGATTTAGTAGCTATTGAACTCAGGAAACAACTAATCTGGTTGAATAAACCAATATATGTTGGACAGGCGATACTAGATTTAGCGAAGACGACCATTTATGATTTTCACTATGGCTATATGGTGAATGCTTTCCCCGACTGCACTGCTATGTACACCGATACCGATTCCCTCATATACAAACTTTACCAAGACCCCTACGATATAATGAGACGAGATTGTCATCAGCGTTTCGACACTTCTGATTATCCAGAAAACAACGAGTATGGCATTCCTTGTGTTAATAAAAAAGTTCTCGGCATGATGAAGGATGAAAATAATGGTGTACCGATGACAGACTACGTTGGTCTTCGTTCCAAACTTTATGCCACGAAAGTTCTGAGAACGGGTGACGATATAGCAACAAAACAGCAAAATATGCTTAATGAGGGATTTGATGTAGAGGAAATTGATGTTGAACTTAAGAACTTTGGTGTAGAGAAGAAAGCTAAAGGTGTTAAATCATCTGTAGTAAAGATGGATATTACTTTTGAAGATTACATCGAATGCTTGGATAGTTTTAAACACAAGACTGTGGTTCAAAATCTAATACGATCTGAAAATCATCAAGTACACTCCACTACTCAACAGAAGATTGCTCTTTCTCCTGCTGATGATAAACGGTACTTGGTTCAAGGAACAGATGAACGCTACCTTGGGGGCACTATACCATCCCGACTCAAGTTTCACTAGCTGAAGCTTTGAATGTAAATTGCATATCAGATGCCTCCAATGCCGCTTTTTAATAATATCAGCAATCACTAATTTCTATAATTACATGAATAATTTTTGACATACTGATCATGTACGTAGTTCAAGTAACCTTATCAATTAAGGTATTCATATTACCCTCTAAAAATGGAGTCAATAAGGTATTTAAAATCCATTGACCCCCTATATGGCGCTACCACAGAAGCCGATAAGTTGAAAGGGTGAATGAATCTATCTTTATTGATCCAGACGATCTTTATCAATGAAAGTATTTATATTGTCACTAAAAGAGTCAACGTCCATTGATAGCCAGTGGTGCTCCCACTGGAGTCAATGAGATACTAAAGAACCATTCACCTGCGGCGCTCCCGCATGAGCCGAACAGTTAAAATAGATTCTTTATCGATATAGAAATGAATGAAATAATTAATCAGTTAATCAAAATGGTTATGCTAGGGCTACAGGCGAGACTTCCATTAAAAAAGTCAACGCGCCACGGTTCTATCTCCATATATTGTAATATGTATAAGATGGTGTGGAAATGAACCTTAATTTTATTATTATTAAGATAATGAAGTTTAATATTTTGTTGTAGATCCTCTCATCATCTGTGATACGTCTCTGCTAGGTCTCCGCCACTGGTTTTCAGTACTATATTATCATTAGGATTCAATAAATTATCCTTTCAAGGAAAAATGGATTTTTATTAAAACCATATGTATATTCATCAACTTTTATATTGCATCCAGATTTCTGTTTAGATGCTAATATTATGTAACATGCTGTTTAGCCTGTTACGTTTTTTCGTTTTAAAAACAATGTTATTTAGTTAATTTTTGTGGCTCATTAGTCACTTCCTCCCAAATTTCTAAACATGCCGTTTCCTTGTCGCATTAGTCACTCCAAAATAAAACATTAATTTTTATCAAATTCCCCTTCTATTTTTGTCTTTAGATATTCGAAATTTCAAGTTTCGATTCGAACTGATTCTTTTTCCTCTAACTGCCACTGAGGCAACATTCAAATATATTTTTAAACTTATTGTTGGTGAACAAATTTTTATCGTCTGGTTGGTAAGTTAATTATTGTATTTTCCCTAGGTTATTTTCTAGGGTAGTGCTTACTGCTTATTTATGTTTATTGCTTATTTGCTAATTTGCATTTTTTGTATATTTATGGAACAAAACGAATAGAATAAAACAGATCACTGTCAAGTTGTTTTTTAACACGTGGAGTTCGGGTTTTATATGCGTTATAGCATAAGCTCCTTTTTACCCGATCTGTTTTATTTATTCGTTCCTTCCCTAATGTTTTTTCTAGTTCCTTATCCTTTTTTTTCTCTTTTTTCCGCAGCTCTGCAGCCGGCAAGTTTTAGGCAAGTTTTAGGCAAGTTTTAGGCAAGTTAGGCAAATTCAAGAGGCACACTTCAAGTTTCTGTTCCTGTTTTGTTCCCGTGCACGAGGTACACCGCCTGCTGAAGTCATCATCACCATCGTCGCCAGAGCTGCCCAACATCCCAGCCCTCTAAGATAAGTTCCTTCGTCTTATCTTTAGCGTGTGTAAGATTTGAAGTTGGCGTGTTATATTACACTTGGTATACTACTCGTTTGGTTTTTTTGAGTATTCAATTTATACAAGTTTTGGATAAACCAATAAATATTTAATATCTTCAATTTTTGTATTGATTATTCAATATTTATTAAATTGGATACACGTATTCGGGAATAAGTAGCTTCATTTTGTAATATTTTCTTAAGTCACTTAACGTTAATTTTTACGAGGTGTTTCCAGCTTTCCACCTTTTGTTTCTGTTTTTTTTATTGCATTCGTTTGATTAAAAAGCTGGTGGCGTCCAATTTAATATTAATTGTACACCCCATCCCAGTGATAGCGAATAAAATAGTTTAATTGGTGCCGAATTCCACTCCCTGAGGTGGAGTGCTCTAGCCTGGGACAATTACGTTACAAATTGGCGCCCAATTAAATGGTTTTTAGCTATTTGCTGAGTTGGTGTGTTTAATCAATATTAAAATTTGTTGATTTTATTTTTTCCAATTAGGTAACTTATTTTTGACTACTCCCCGTAACTTTTGGTATTCTTTATTCTATTTCATTTTTAGGTACTTTCGCCTCTTGTTAATTATAGTTAACTTTTTTTGGGTTCACCTATTTTTACTCTTTTGCTTTAATTGAAGTGTTAAAATATTGATTGTTGTTTTTTTACGATCACGTTAATTATTTCAGTAGAGGAGAAATTTTAACAGGTTTATTAATTATTTGGTTCATAATTTTTAGTACATGGTATTGCTATTTTTACATTTTGTGCATACTATTATGTTTTGAAAATCACTTTAGGTAGTTGGTTGTTTGATTACTTTTTTTAATTTTTCAATAGTTTGAATATTTTTCAAACTTGAATTTTTTTTTATCTCTTCAAACTTTGATATATTTTGGAAGTATTTTCTGACTTGACAAACTTTGAAATTTTATAATACTATAGAAGCAAGGTTAATAATTCATTTTTTTTCTATATTACTCAATTTTGTACAAATATTTGCAAATCTGCCTTTTTTTAACGTTTTTTAAATAATTTTTGATACTCTTAACCTCGACTTAGTAATTTTAAAGCATTTTCTTAATATTTTCAATAAATTTGATAATTTTTTCAAATTTTCTTATTGTTAGCTATCAAGTTTTTCATTTTAATTGGTTTTTTTAAAATAAAATCAATATGCAGGCAAATCATTTGAAAGTACATGAACTTTCTTATGAAATTAAAATTAGATGTGTTACTTTACCCGATACAGTTGACGAAAAACGCAAAGTTCTTACTGGTTTATTAGCTCGTGAGAAAGCAAACCGTAGTTTTTCATTACCGGTAAACAATTACACATTTCAGGAAGATCATTTTGAAATTCGTAGTACTATTCAGGATTTGACTGATGTCATTAACAATTTCAGTGGTAATAAACGCGAACCCGTGTTTCAAAGAATAAATTCACGATTAATTCATTTGACCAATAGGATAAATAGAATGAATGTTGATTCCGATGATGAGGAACAAATAAAAATGTCTCTAGATAGAGAAGTACTTATACTTGAATCTGATTTAGACACAAAGACAACTCCAATTATTTCTGTAGATAGTATAGAGTCACACAGTAATCACGTACCCCTTGCATCTTCTTCATCTTTATCTTCTCCCACAGTACCGCATTCTCGACACGATCCAGTGTATAAATGGAATGTTTCTTTCTCTGGAAAAAATGAATCACTTCATCTTTTTTTAGAAAAAGTCGAATTACTTAGAGTATCACGAGGTATTTCGGATAATGAGTTATTTCTACAGTCTTGTGAGTTATTCCGAGGCAGCGCTTTTACCTGGTATCTCAATAATCGTGGCAAATTCAGTTCTTGGTCAGATATTGTTGCAAAACTGAAAGCAGATTTTCTTCCGTACAGCTATGAAACAGATTTAGAGTTAGAAATTTTAAATCGAACCATGGGTGCAAATGAGCCCGTTACAGTTTATATTTCTTCTATGGTAGGTCTTTTTAACCGTCTAACGAATGTTGTGGATGAGCAGTCCCGCGTTGCAAAGATTCGTAGGAACCTTTTACCTTTTTTTGTTTCTGCATTGGCATTGCATACTCCTAATACTGTTGATGAACTAACTGAGCTTTGTAAAAGAATTGAAGAATCTAGAGTTTGGTCTGATCGTTATCGACCACCATCTTCCAATAATTCTCGTTTACTAGAACCTGATCTAGCTTGTCTTTATGTTTCACAAACATTTTCGTCGAACAGAAAATCTTCTGTTAATGTTTCTGCTTTAACTTCTTCCGTGTGTTGGAATTGTGGCAGATCTGGTCATAGTTTTAGTAAGTGTCGTTCTCCTAAGTCAATCTTTTGTTATGGTTGTGGTGCTAAAAACACTACAAAGCCTAATTGTCGTTCTTGTATTCCAAAAAACGAGGTTCGGACTGGTCCTGTAAATCTGACAACAGATTCCAGTCATGTGCAAATTACTTCAGAAGTAAAGTCAGAAAATCAAAAACACAAACCATCAACAAGTCGAAATTAATTTCATGTTTTTCACCTACTGCTACCGAATGGCAAGCTTATCTTAGTTTTGTCAAGGATTTTTTATCTTCTGTTACTTCTTACCGTTCTGAAAATCTTAGCAAACAATTATGTTCTCGTACCGTTTCACTTGTCAATTCTGTACAGGATGTTGAAATATCTAAGGAAGCACAAGATGATTCTAATGTTAATTTACCTGTTTTATCTGTCTTACATGGTTTACCGACGCCTGCGGTAAATATTTTGTGTGAAAATAATGTCAATTCTATTTCTACCGATGTTTGTCCTTTGTTTGTAAAGAAACCTAATGATAATCGTCCTTATATGATTGTCAAAATTTTAGATACTGAAGTTTTAGCTATGGTTGATACTGGAAGCAATTCTAGTGTTATTGGAAACCAAGGGTTTTCACTTATTAATTCTCTTCATGTACCTATCGAATATGATGCTTTAATAAGTATCACTACTGCTGATGGCGTTCCACAGCAATGTATGGGTTTTATCACTGTTCCCGTTACCGTGAATAATGTCACTAAAACAATTAAAATTTTAATTATACCTTCTATTAATCATTCTCTTATTTTGGGTATGGATTTTTTGAGTCTATGTAAGATAGACATTAATTGTCATAATTTGTCGTATTCTCTTTTGTCCTCTACTTGTGTCATTAACACAATTCAATCCGTTTCTAGTCTCACCTCTTTTGAAAAAGATGAACTAGACAAGGTAATTAATTTATTTGCTTCACTTGCTCCTTCAGACCGAATTGGTCGAACTAATTTAATAGAGCACAATATCGATACTGGTAATGCAAAGCCAATTGTGCAGCGTCAATATCCCTTGTCTCCGGCTATGCAAAAACTTCTTGTGAAAGAAGTGGAAGAAATGCTAAATCTCAAAGTTATTCAACCTTCGAACTCCCCTTGGTGTTCACCTCTCTGGATTGTCCCTAAGAAGTCCGGAGAATGTCGAGTATGTTTTGATGGTCGGAAATTGAATAAGGTTACTGTTTCAGATTCATATCCTATGGCGCAAGTTGATATTATTCTTAGTAAACTCCGAGACGCAAAATTTCTGACGTCTATTGATTTAAAAAAGGCTTTTCTACAAATACCTTTGTCTGAATCTTCTCGCCCGAAAACAGCTTTCGCTGTATACGGTGTAGGACTTTTTGAATTCGTTACTACTCCTTATGGTCTAATCAATGCTCCCAAAACTATGGCTCGTCTAATGGACATGGTAATAGATCCTTCCCTTCGACCGTATTGTTTTTGTTATTTAGATGACATTATCATCGCTAGCCCTTCTTTTGAGTTACATATGGAAACTCTAAACAAATTGTATCTTAGGTTGAAAACAGCCAATCTTACTGTCAATCTTAAAAAATGTGAATTTTGTCGTGATTCCCTTAAATTTTTAGGTTTTGTTGTTGATAAAAATGGTTTACGTACAGATGACGAGAAAGTCTCTGCTATTTTGAATTATTCCGCTCCAAAAAATACTACAGAGATAAAACGTCTTATAGGTCTTATTGGTTGGTATCGTCGTTTTATTAAAGATTTCTCTACCATTTGTTCCCCAATCACTGATCTTCTTCATGGCAGGAAAAAAGGTCAATCCATTTCTTGGACTGCCGAAGCCGAAAATGCCTTTATTGAAGTTAAAAAACGTCTCACTTCTAGTCCTATTCTTGCAAGCCCCGACTTTTCTAAACCTTTTATTATTCAAACTGATGCTAGTGAAACTGGTCTTGGAGCAATCCTTTATCAAGATTGTGATGGTATCGAACATCCAATTGCTTATGCAAGTCGTACTTTAAATAAAACTGAAAGAAAATATAGCACAACAGAAAAAGAACTTTTAGGAGTTATTTTTGGTGTTGAAAAGTTCCGAGGTTATGTTGAAGGTACCCATTTTACTCTTGAGACAGATCACTCATCGTTGCAATATCTATCGAAACTTTCGAATCCCTCAGGTCGCTTAGCTCGTCTTTCTCTTAGGCTTTCTCAGTTTGATTTTGAAATTAAGCACAGAAAAGGAATCACTATGGTGGTAAGTGATGCTTTATCGCGTTCTTTCTCAGAAATTTCTATTATCGACGTAAATACTTTCAAGCCAGATACTTGGTACACTTCTATGATTCAGAAGGTCACCAATAATCCTGATTTATATCCTACATTTAAGGTTGACAATAATGTTTTATACAAACATGTTTTTTCGTCAAATCCAATTTCTAGTAATTTATCTAATTGGAAAATTGTTGTTCCTACCCCTAATAGAATTGACTTATTGAAATTATTTCATGATAATGATTTGAGTGCCCATTTAGGCATATCTAAAACTATTTCTCGTATTTCCGAACTTTACTATTGGCCGAAACTTAGAAGTTCTGTATCTCGCTACATTAATAAATGTTCAGTTTGTGGTTCTTGTAAAACACAAAACTTACCTACAGCTGGTGTTATGGGTCAGTATAAAGATATAAATTTTCCATGGCAATGGATTTCTGCTGATTTGATAGGTCCTTATCCCAAATCAAAATCTGGTAACAGATTTGTCTTAGTAATTACCGATTGGTTCACAAAATTTTGTCTTGTTCATCCAATGCAACACGCAACTGCTAAGGGCATTGTGAAATTTATAGAAAACCAAGTTTTTCTTGTTTTTGGTGTTCCACAAATTTTTTCTGTTGACAATGGTACTGTTTTTACGTCCTTTCTTTTTAAGAATTTAATGTCGCAATATAAGGTGCAAAAAATATTTTATAACGCTCGTTATCATCCCCAAGCAAATCACACAGAACGAACTAACAAAACAATTGTTACAGCTTTAAGATGTTATATTCATGAGAATTCGTCTCATAATAACTGGGATAATTCGCTACACAGAGTTGCACAAGCAATCAGAACCGCGAAACATGACGTTACGGGTTACTCCCCAGCTTTTCTAAATTTTGCTCGAAACGTTCCGTTAAGTGGAGATTTTTATGGTGTAATTTCCGAAAACGCGAATAACATAATTAACACTGGAGATAAATTGCAATTGGTTAACGATGTTCAAACCCTGCCTAAACTTTTTGTAGATATTCGGAAAAAGTTAAAAAACGCATACGAAAAAAATGCAAAACATTACAATTTGAGAAAGAGAGATTTGCAATTTCATGTTGGTGACAGATTATGGAAAAAGAATTATGTTCTTTCGTCCAAATCTAATAATTTTGCAGCTAAATTTGCTCCTAAATATATACCTTGTGTTGTCAACAAAGTTATTTCTAAATTAGTTTACAATTTAAAAGATCTATCTGGTAATGATTTAGGTAACTGGCATGTTACAGATTTAAAGAACCAATTTATTGATGTAGATGAAAATCTTCCTGATGATGAACCTTCTGTTCAACTTTCTGATAATTTAGATTTGTCTAATAATGATTATAATTTGCGAGTCAGATCTAATAGTGATTCTGATTAACTTAGAGTACTTATTAAGTAATTATATTAACGTGACTATTTTTATTTTTCTTTTGTTTCAAGATAAAAAACATTTTGTATCTATCATTTATCTGGAACTAAGGTCCTCGTATATGTCATAGAACCTCTATACGATATTTTTGTGGTAAACAGTAATACCGTTACCTTCTATATGCTCTTTTGTTATCTCTTGATTTTGTATCGTAAGTACATATTTATTAGTATCTTTTAGACGTTGTCCATAATACAATTCTTGTGTTATGTTTGTGTTTTATCGTATCTTTTTGTTTTTGGGTTTTTGAAATGCCAAAAACGATGTTCTTTCGAGAACAATCTTCCGTGAATGTTTCAAATTTTCTGGAATTTTCTTGCTTCATGCACCTTTATAATCCAGCAGATATTTTGGAACAACTATTACGCTCAAACATTTTCTGAAATCCTTGCTTTGGCAAATTTTGGATTCAGTTTATTTTGTAGCGGTCCCTTATCGTGTGTATATTGAGATATTATGTTTTTTGCTTGGTAGCGCTTTTGTTCTCAATATACGCTTTATTTTGCTTTCCTTATGTTTTGATACGAGAACACATTGTCGTTTTGTACGAAAATTAACGAATTATTTAGTTTTAACTGTGTACTGACTGATACATACTATAGTATTTTATTCTGGCATATTTGTTTACCTCAGTTGATGATAAAACTTTTTTCGAGTTACCTATCTATTTGTGGTTTACAACTCCACATCTGATAATTTAGTTGCTTTTCGCAGCACGTTTAGATTCAGATTGATTAAAAATATATAATTTAATAATTTCTTCTAGTTTTTGTTGTTATGTGTGCTATCGCTAATTTGTTAGCATTTGGTTCCGTCTTGGTGGGTTTCTTCCTTCCAAACTTTCCGATTGGAGGAAAGGGGGGAAAGGCCATGCCTTGTTTAGTTTTATCTTCATTATTATGTTCTCTATAGTATTATACATGCACACATATTTTTTTCTTGGTCACGTTAAATAATTATCTTATTCTAGTTTTACCGTGTTTATTTTCATACAATATCTTGCAATAGTATTCCCATGACGGAATTTTTGGAGGTTTTCGCTTTCCTGTTAAAAAATGCTTACCGTGAATTTTGTTTTTTTGTTAAGGCCTATATCTTTGACGGGCGTGTTGTTAGTCTTGTGACAACCTTAATTGGAAGACAAACTTTCAGAGGTGTGTCATGGTGGGTCATGATTCCATAAATGTGTTGTACCTACGGGACGCCGTCGTCCGAAAGGATGGATTTATGACTTGTCATATCATCGCACTGGAGGGATGTGTCACATGGGCACTGCAACACGGTGTCATAGATTTAGAGATCCAGTCAATTTTTATCTCTTGGATTTTTTCCATTTTAGTTGTGGCGTTTCTAAATAACGCTGGGTTCGTTAATAACCCGAGCTTGCTCAAAAATTTATTAGGTATGTTTTTTTTAAACCCTTTCGTTTCTCCCTCAGCAAGGACTTGGTTGTCATAGGACCCATGCCTGCACTTCGGTAGTTGTTAATGGATGTGGAAATTGATTGTGGGAAAAGATAACCGCGACGCGATTAACATCATCTGCGAGGCTTTTCCAACACAATTGATAGCCAGTCAATTCATAACTCCGGAATGACACTTACTTAGTTTTACTTTTCTTATTACCGTTTATTATTGGTTTATTTTATTATTTTTTTCATCAGTTTAAGGTACTAGAGATCATACTTACCCCTTATCACAACAGGTGATTTTTTTTTTGCTTCGTTGAGAAATTAGGATTTCTCTATTTATCGTTAAGATGTTAAGCATCTTGAGTTTTTTTATTGCGCTTATACTGATTTTTGTATTGATATATTTAAAATTTTATGCTATAATAGAGGCTAACCCTCTAAATACCGTTTTATAGTTGCAGTAAAATATTGTGATCTCTATACAATTTTTTTGAACCATTTATTTTATTATAATTTTTTCTTCCGTTAATAGGAACATTTCCCTATTAATTTTTTGGGTTCAAAATATTCACGTTTGTTTTTCAATATATTTTGAATTTCGTTTACTTTTCTCTAAGCTTTTGAAATAAAAAAGAGAGTAAGTCAAGAATTTAGAATAATTTCTCTACAGTGAGATAGTATATTCATACATCGTCACAATTTTTGCTGTGTCTGTGTGAGGATTATTTCGAATGTTCTGCTTGCGCGATGACCAATGGTTACCGTGGATACCAACTGGCAACATCCCTGGTATGAACTTAGAAATATCATTTCACTTTCCGGTGGAAATTTTATACAATCACTTCTACCAAATTTCGCCACTTCTCTTCTCTTTTTATTCAATAGTTTATGTTTTTCAATTTATTCATTCTCTAGAGTCATATGTAAGCACTACGTTTCCTTTGGATGTTCACCACAGTTTTTTTTGTTTTTGCTTCCCATTTTTTCGTAGACTGTTATGTTTACAAAAAAAAAAAAAAAAAAAAGTAATTCTGTGAATTATTTTTTTCTCCCGAGGAGAGGGGATGTAACATGCTGTTTAGCCTGTTACGTTTTTTCGTTTTAAAAACAATGTTATTTAGTTAATTTTTGTGGCTCATTAGTCACTTCCTCCCAAATTTCTAAACATGCCGTTTCCTTGTCGCATTAGTCACTCCAAAATAAAACATTAATTTTTATCAAATTCCCCTTCTATTTTTGTCTTTAGATATTCGAAATTTCAAGTTTCGATTCGAACTGATTCTTTTTCCTCTAACTGCCACTGAGGCAACATTCAAATATATTTTTAAACTTATTGTTGGTGAACAAATTTTTATCGTCTGGTTGGTAAGTTAATTATTGTATTTTCCCTAGGTTATTTTCTAGGGTAGTGCTTACTGCTTATTTATGTTTATTGCTTATTTGCTAATTTGCATTTTTTGTATATTTATGGAACAAAACGAATAGAATAAAACAGATCACTGTCAAGTTGTTTTTTAACACGTGGAGTTCGGGTTTTATATGCGTTATAGCATAAGCTCCTTTTTACCCGATCTGTTTTATTTATTCGTTCCTTCCCTAATGTTTTTTCTAGTTCCTTATCCTTTTTTTTCTCTTTTTTCCGCAGCTCTGCAGCCGGCAAGTTTTAGGCAAGTTTTAGGCAAGTTAGGCAAATTCAAGAGGCACACTTCAAGTTTCTGTTCCTGTTTTGTTCCCGTGCACGAGGTACACCGCCTGCTGAAGTCATCATCACCATCGTCGCCAGAGCTGCCCAACATCCCAGCCCTCTAAGATAAGTTCCTTCGTCTTATCTTTAGCGTGTGTAAGATTTGAAGTTGGCGTGTTATATTACACTTGGTATACTACTCGTTTGGTTTTTTTGAGTATTCAATTTATACAAGTTTTGGATAAACCAATAAATATTTAATATCTTCAATTTTTGTATTGATTATTCAATATTTATTAAATTGGATACACGTATTCGGGAATAAGTAGCTTCATTTTGTAATATTTTCTTAAGTCACTTAACGTTAATTTTTACGAGGTGTTTCCAGCTTTCCACCTTTTGTTTCTGTTTTTTTTATTGCATTCGTTTGATTAAAAAGCTGGTGGCGTCCAATTTAATATTAATTGTACACCCCATCCCAGTGATAGCGAATAAAATAGTTTAATTGGTGCCGAATTCCACTCCCTGAGGTGGAGTGCTCTAGCCTGGGACAATTACGTTACAATTACACATGTCATTGCAAAAACATTGTTGACCTCATTTTTCATACTAAGTACTTACTGTGTTAACGCGAAGATCATAAGTCGTTTTGAGACTTCACGAGACATTTTGAATATGTCACCTTTTCAAGTGGAAGTGTTAATTTATTTACTATGTTGTTTTTTAATGAAAAGAAATTATCTTTATTGAATAGCAAAAACGAGCATTTTTTCGAGCATATAGAAAAAATAGCAACATATTAAGAGCCTGATACAATCAATTAAATTGATTGTTTTTCAATATGTTCCGGTTTTTAATAAAATGATTGGTGAACACATGATTTTATAAATCGATAAGTGAAATAGACTCACGTCAAGGGATGTGGATATATTATGTAGGTATACCTTCAGGATATCTAGCATAACATTTTTTATAGCACATATACATATAGTGTAAAACAAAATGTTGTGTGACATCAGAGAAAAGAGTTGTGACTTTTGACGTGGCACATAACGTTTGACGTGGCATGTGACGTTAGATGTGACATGTGACGTTTGACGTAACATGTGACGTTTGACGTGGCATGTGAATTTAGACTTGGTACGTGACGTTCAACGTTGTACGTGACGTATGACATGGCAAGTGACGTACCTATGATGTTTTACATAACGTTTGACGTGACGTATGACTGGGCTTTTTGACGTGACATGTGACGTGACCAGTAACGTCTGACCAATTTGAAATTTTAATGTATAAATATATTTATTGTATAAGTATTCCCCTCTACGTTTAGCTTTCGTAAAGCAGTTTTCTACTTTTGGAGCTATTCTCATGCACCGTTTAGGGTTGGGCTGGTTTTTAAAAGAGAGGGTTAATAATCTGTCGATACTTATATAAGTGTCGTCTAGATGTACGCTGTACTTTGTCACATGTCAAACGTTATGTGTCAAATGTGTTGAACGTTACACGTTACATGTCAAACATCATGTGTCTCTCAAACGTCATATGTCAAACTTCACCCGTCAAACGTCATGTGTTAACCGTACGTCAAACGTTACGTGTTGAACGTACGTCAAACGTTACGTGTTGAACGTTACATGTCAAACGTCATGTGTCTGTCAAACGACACATGTCAAACGTCAAATGTCAAACGTAACCTGTCAAATGTCAAACGTCACGTGTTAAACGTTACCAAAGAAAATCGTCGTAAACACGACACCTCCCTCTTTTTGTAATATGTCTTCAGTACAGACGTGGAAGAGAAGTTGACGAGGCACTAAGTTAAGCTCTGAAGCGTCTATATTTGCTTCAAACGTTACTCATTTTCATCACTTTGAAAACAAGTTGGGTCACTCACCTGAATGAGGTTAATTAGGATGCATGACTGAAACACAAGTTAACAAGACATTTTTTTTATTTAAATATTTTAGCTACAGTTTCATGAACATTTTCGCGCACTTTCAATAGATGCTTTGGCGCTTTAGTAAAGTATTCAAGTGTAGACTCTTCCGAAAAATTTTAAAAAATACCCACCATGATTAAGTCTTCGATGATTTTACACTCAAATTCATCTTTTCTATGAGTTACTTTTAGATTATGAGGTATATGATGTTGCATAACTGCTAGAGAGGGATCATAAATTATCTCATTGTGTTCTATCCAGAAATGTGGCGTAATTTTTATGCCATTTGAATAGACCTTTGTACCTAGGCATAATTCAGTTGTTACCCCGTATTTTGCAGCTACTTCATGGAAAATTAAACTTCCGTCTAGACACACCCCGCAATAGTTTGCTCGAATAAACTCCTGCTCAATACAACACTTAATGAGGTTGAGTTTAACGTACTCACGCTTGGGATCTGTAAAAGTCATCTGCTCAAGTGATCAATGATGAATGACGATCTGTTTGGATAATTGTACTTTTAAACCCTGGTGGACAATTACTATGGAACGACAAAGAATTTATTACCAAACTTAAACAATCTTATCAACGACCTCGAGAAAAATTTGTTTATGAGCGCCCCGATATCACTCGACGACGTTATCTAACCACAACCGATGAGGATGAAAACATCTTTATTTGTGTAATTGTTTTTTTAAATTTTATAAAAATTCAAGACTATTTCCCCGTTGCCTGGAGATAATATCGCTGGTAATTGTAGGACGCATGAAATATTTTGCGCACCTCTTTCCACGGCCAGTGACATGTGACGTTCGACGTGACATGTGAATTTTAACTTGGTACGTGACGTTCAACGTTGTATGTGACGTTTGACCTGGCAAGTGACGTATGATGTTGACGTGACCAGTAACGTTTGACATGTGACGTTTGACGTGACATGTGACGTTTGACGTGTCATGTTACGTTTGACGTGACATGTGACGTTTGACGTGACATGTGAATTTAGACTTGGTACGTGACGTTCAACGTTGTATGTGACGTTTGACATGGCAAGTGACGTATGATGTTGACGTGACCAGTAACGTTTGACCAATTTGAAATTTTATTGTATAAATATATTTATTGTATAAGTATTCCCCTCTACGTTTAGCTTTCGTAAAGCAGTTTTCTACTTTTGAAGCTATTCTCATGCACCGTTTAGGGTTGGGCTGGTTTTTAAAAGATGCGATACTTATGTATGTCGTCTAGATGTACGCTGTACTCTGGGTAGTTTTAAGATTCCCCCGTACATTTGATGATCTAAATGCATAAAGTGTTTTTTGAGAATATTAGCTCTAGCAGACCAGTCGTTCCATAAAATTTTTTATCTCTATGGTTCGAAGCATCCCCTCCTACGTACTTAGGACTTTGTTTTCACGCAGGTGATTTGGAAGCAGAGATATAGCTTTATTGATTACGAAAAGACATTTGGTAAAGTGAATTATACCTTTTTAGTGTTAGATACGTCTAATAGAATACAAATGCACTGAAATTTTCCTTATCGCACTCTAATCTCAAATTCCTCAAGATCAAACTGCGATAAGAGATTTAACGACACCATCAGATCCATTGGGTCATTAGTAACGTTTTGAAATTATTCCAACCAAGTGACTTTTAGGTTGATAGCTCTGATTCTACTAAAATTTGAATGTGTACGATATGCTTATAATGAAAATAAGGTCAAAGCGGAGAAATATTTTACGAGCTAGAGTGACATCTCATATTGATCGGTTCGTTCCACAAATCAATAATATAAAGTTTGTTTTCACGCAGGTGTTTTGGAAGCAGAGATATGGGTTCATTGATCACGAAAAGACATTTGGTTAAGTGAATTAGACCTGAATAGCGTTAGATACATATAATATAATACAAATGCACTGAAATTTTCCTTATCGCACTCTAATCTTAAATTCCTCAAGATCAAACTGTGATAAGAGATTACACCGATAGATCCAATGGGTCATTAGTGACGTTCGGGATTATTCCAACCTAGTGACTTTTAGGTTGGTAGCACTGATTCTACTAAATTTCGAATATGTAGTGTAGTTTAATATGGGAGTTAAATCTAAATGATAAATAATATATAGGGTGTCTAATTTATGAAAGTATGTTTGGTTCTCACGTATAATATCTAACACTTGATAATGAAAATTTTTATTCTCCCATAAATAATCGAAACCTGTCTACCCGAAGGTGTGAGATACACCTTGTATGCCACCCCAATTACACCTTATTCTTTATACAAGGTGACAGATGTCAGACAAGTGACAGATGCCAAGTACAGTACGTTTATATTTTCCTTACTACACTAAGACCTAACGAGGGATCGCACACCACTATGCAGTCTACATAACCATTACCGTTTGTCCCACTCCAATCCGACTAATAACAAAGAAATACCCTTTTCACTTCAAACAACGACACCCCCCCGAATGCTCCAGTCAGATAATTGTTTATACCTCTCTTCGCAGCTTATACGTATCTAAGCGAATGGACAGATTTGGTGAGTACCTTACTATAGTCGCATAGGCCCATGGTTCGCATACGTTTTTGAATTTATAAATAATTCTACGATGATGACGCCAAGCATTTGTTCAGTCTAAATTTGAAGGTCCTAAACCACTCTGGAGCCTAAATTTAACGCTAGACAGGTGACGGATGACGTTCTGCCAAAATATTCAATCTATATCTGAATCCATCCCCTCCCGCCACTAGCGCCATCTAGCAAACTTATGTAAGCCATGATGTGGCGTTTGACGTAACACGTGACGTTTGTAATCTCACAGACAACCAATAATACATCGCTACTTTTAAGCTGCCCTTGGTATATCACAAAATTATTTTGGACAACTAACCTCGGTATATCTCGGTATATCTCAAAAGCGCGCCTGCCTGATCACGTAATTATCGTAAGGATCACAGCTATGAATGCCTTAGGTCCCGTGTCATCTGTCAGCTATCAAGAGTTTACATAGGACACGAAGGTTGTTGTTTCAATATACCCTGTATTTGCATATTTCTCATTGTCGTTCTTCGGATGATACTTTCTCCCCTGTATGTCGCTCTTCTTCTTTCCCTCTGGTCATTGTCGTTCTTCGGATGATACTATCGCTTATCTCTTCTTCTTCCCTCTGGTCATTGTTGACACGTTGTTTTAATATACCCTGTATATAATCAAATAAAATATTCGGCGTTATCTAACCGCAGCTCGGATTCCAACGCGTGACCTTGAAGGGAACCATTTTTGTTATTTTTGAGCTTAGCTTTTTTTTCGATTTTCTTATGGAGATTCCCATGTTAGCTCCTCCACCAATAGGCCGAATCGGTGTAGCATATTTACTGGCGTCAGCTGCCCGATTATCCTTCCCGGGTCTGTACACAATATCGTATTTAGACGAAGCCAGTTCTAGCCTCCATCTCTGGATCTTTTCATTCTTGATCTTACTTGCGTGCTTATTATTAAACATAAATGATACGGACTTTTGGTCGGTGATGACTATAAAAGGTTTTCCGATCAAATAATGTCGCCATTTCTTGAGTGATTCAATTATAGCGAACGCCCCTTTCTCCACATAAAGTAGCTGCGATCGAATGCTCAGAAGCGTCAGTCTCAACCGTAAAGGGCTTACTTTCGTCGATTGCGTGCACGGAGGAGCATACTATAGTGGGTTTCAGTTTTTCAAAACATGATACGGCTTCTTCATTAAGTGGGAATGTGCTGGAGTGGGCTAGTGTGTGAATTCTTTGAGAAAAATTAGGAATCCACTCAGAATAGTGCGCGAACATTCCCAAGTCTTAGAGATGGAAAGTCGCTAGGTGGAGCCATCTTAAGCAAGGGTTGGAGTCTGTCACTATCAGGTTTGATCATGTGATTGGGTCCGATAGTATACCCAAGTGAATTGATGATCTGTAGGTTAAATTTGCTTTTCTTATCGTTTAGCGTTAATCTATATTTAGCAGCTGCTTTTAAGAATTTTGTCAGATTTTCATCGTGTTCTTTTCGAGTTTTACCGCAAACGGTGATATCGTCGAGGTACGCATAGATCCCCTTGAGATCTTCCTTACGAATAAGCCAGTCGATAGTCCTTTGAAAACTGGCTACTCCATTTGTGATAAAGCTTCCTCAAACGCGGTGAATTTCTTCTCGTGTAGAAGGATGGGCACCTGATGGTACCTACTTTGTAGATAGATTGTAGAGAACACGGCGTATTGAGATACCTTAGCTACAGTTTCTTCTATGCTAGGTAGCGGGTAAGCGTCGAGCTGCGAGTACCTATTGACAGTTTGTTAATAATCAATAACTAGGCGTTTTTTGTGTGTTTCACTTTTAGTTATTAATACCTGAGCCCGCCATGGGGATTGGCTCTCTTCTATGGTGCCTTCTTCTAACATCTTTTGGACCTCACTTCGGATGAAAGCCTGATTTTCAGAACTATGTCTTCGCGATTTTATGACAATTGGTTTGCAGTCTGGATTTACGCTCAAAAACCAAGGGGTTGCTGGTACTGTAGCCTCTGTAACGCTGCGTACTTTGAAAACCTCTTTTAGCCCACCAAACACCAGTTCAAGACTTGAATGGTTCGCTAAGACGTCATGACCGATAATCAAATCGGCGCAAAGGTTCTTTACGATCAGTAGATTCACGTTGTCGTACGAGTTTTAGTTTAATCTGATAGTTTGAAATGTTTGGCCTTGTACTACAGAAGTGAGTGAGAATGAGGCCATAGAAACTGTTTGTGTGCAAGGTGTCCTTTTTAGTTTGCAGAGATTTGCAAAATCCTCATTTATAAAGCTGACAGTGCTACTAGTGCTTCAGCTCTTACACCCTTGATGTATGCAAGGGCTATCGCTTCACGGAGAGAAGCCGGAGTAGCTGCTACGATGCAGGCTGAGCAGTGATCACTGGAGAATTTTAAATGAAATTCTCCTCAGTACTTCCCTGTCAATAGCTCGTCCGTCCCCTCTCCGAGTAACGTGATCGGTCTATGTCGACTGAATCAATACACATCGGGCAGATCTGCTACAACCGTTCACCGAGTAAGAGATTTACGCTCGCTCATCATAATTGCTATGTTACATCATAATATACCTACCTGAATTATAATATATTACAACTGTAAGTTTTATAATTATAGTATAAGTGAATTAGTGCCTTTGTTTTAAAATGACTGTAAGTAGAAATCAATGTTTTTATAACCAACGCGCAACCACTTTTGGCGCTTAAATGTACAAGTACAGATGCCGGTAAGTCGCGGTGTTGCCAAATTCCTATGTTACGTTTTCGGTATGTTTGTCCGTCAATCTAGTTAAGGAAACTAACCGTATGTATTTTGTCATGTACTATGTTTGTATTTGTTATGTACTGTTTATGTAGTGGTGTTAGTAACTCGTCCAGTTGTTTTATATGTATATCCGTTCCCTAAAGCGCACTCAAACTTTAGGGTGGTCCTTCGAAACTTTTGAAACACCTTTCCGTCAAGCTATGTATGTTTATTTTGAACCACTTTTAATATATTTTACCATTATATACAGTTCTCTGCTCATGTTCTATGAGTCAACCTGCTCTTTTACGTACATAGTTTTGTAGGTCCTTCGAGCCGGATCTTTCTGTCATTTAGTCATATTTTAGTATTGATTCCGTATTGTTTAACTCTTAACACAAGTTGACGTATCCTTTCAGTTTATGCTATCTCTTTATTAATATACTGTATGTCAGTTATATTCCCTTGAGTATTGTCGAGAACATTACCGAGTTAGTGCTAGTGAGACTAAAAAAAATAACTATAGTGAAATATACTTTGAACTTTCGTATACATTTCCCAAATTCGTTCATTACGGCAACACCGCGTGAAAACGAAGCTGAAAGTCGAATTTTGGGCACGACATTCGATTCGACGCATAAACTGCTGAAAGGGGTGTAGGATCTTCGGCGCCACGGTTGAAGAAAGGGCAGACTTGTTTGTTTACGATTTTTATCGTTTTTTATATGTAACTATTTTCAGCCGAACTTAATCATAAGATCAAACGAACTTACCTTAAGTGATGTTCGATCTTGATTATATGTAGGCCTCGTCGAAATAAAGAACACTATGTAGAGACTACAGTAAAATACGCCCAGGGGACAGACATGCAAATTGCAGAAGTGACATGTCTTTGTCACGGAACAGCTATGTTTTGACAGTTGACGTTAACGCTTAAAAATTGTGGGAAACTTTTGTTTGAATGAATTGTTTGCCTTCTTGGTCATTTTTCAAACGATTGACTCTGAAATCGCATTGAGAAATTAGAAAAATTATTAAGCTATATATAATATATTCTTATTTTACAGATCTTTATTTAGATTTTACTCAGATAACATTAAGATACTATTTTGTATTTTATTAATTATTTTTAAGTTATTTTTAGTGGTAGATGGCAATGGATCATTTAGAACCAGAAATACTTCAAGGATTGTGTGCCCTTTGTGGGAAAGGTTTTGCTACTGTTAAACTACTTAATCGACATATGAGAAGAGTTCATAATACTACTACCATCATTTCAAGCTCTGTAGAAAATGGTCATATAATTTGTTCATTATGTGATCAAAGAATCAGTTTTAGAACCTATGAGGAGTTAGGAAATCATCTTAAAAAAAATCATAATGTAAGTATCGAAGTTTCAAATTTAATATTTTCTAGCAAACCGGAGTTTGAGAAATGGAAGGATTTAGAAGAAGTTGAAACTGCTTATGTATTGGAAAGGACAAGACAAAGGAAAGAATATAGGGAAATATGTTATATTTGTAATAGGAGTGATAATAGAGGTAGATTTTTATAACATATTCATAGTCAGACATGTTTATACAAATATTTATATTTTAAGGATATAAATCCAATTATAGCAAGCGCACAGAAAAATTTGGCGGGACCATCAAAATTAAGGGAGTGTGTCCATCCAGATTAGTGTGTAAGTTTTATAATGATGGGAAAGTATGTGTGATTTTCTGGAGGACACATGTGGGTCATAATACAAATGAGTTGAGGAGTAAACATCTTTCAAATTCAGAAAAGAATGTTGTGATTGAAAAGTTGCATTCAGGGGTAACAACTAATAGAATTTTAGAAGATGCGAGGAAATTGAATACACCAACACTGCAAAGGATAAATTTACTTAACAGGGATGATTTGACTTATTTAAGTAGGAAACATAATATTAACAAAAAAAGAGATCAAAATGAAATGGTGGCAGCTGCACTGAAAGTTCAGGAATGGAATGATAAGGGCAAAAATTTCGCTTTTTTCTTTAAACAAGAAGGTAACGTGTTGGAAGTTTTAGAAAATATTGTGGATTCTAATTCTCAGTTTTCCAACTTAGATTGTTTTCATTTTTGCTGGTTTTTACCTAAACAATGAAAAAATAAAAACTTAAAATGTGAGACAAGTAAAAATTAAGACATTCAGAGTTGAAGAAGTTAAATTCTTAGTGGTTCTTACATTTATATTTAGTGGTATTCTACTATACCTACCTAGTTTATGTAGAAAAAATTGAGGAAACAATACTTGTAAAGATTTATGTGGGTATATTCAGTAAATGTAATTATTTGGTGATGGTAATATTTGAAATGGTGATGGTTTTATCATAGGAGAAACTCATAATGTACTCAAGAAAGAAGATTTTGCCATAGGTTTTATGAATTCAACAATGGAGGATAAACTGAAACAATTTTCAAAAATTATTTGTATGGATGGAACCCATGGTACAAATAGAAAAGGAATGGATCTGACAGTAATGCTTATAAAAGATGACAAAAATTCGGGATTTCCAGTGGCATTTTTCTTAACAAATAGGTTGGATCAACAAGTTCAGGAAGTATTTTTAGGTAGGGAAAAAACGTAATTTTTTTATGTATTTAATTTCCAACAAAAATATTACTTCCAGGTGCTCTTAAAGATAAAATAAAAGGAGAAATTAAACCAGATTATTTTATGAGTGATGATGATCCGAAGTATTTTAATGCATGGGTAAAGATCATGGGAAATAAACCAAAAAGGCTGTTGTGTACATGGCATGTAGTGAAGAATTGGAATATTCAGGGAAAAAAGAAAATCAAAGATGCCTTTTTAAAAAGTAACATGAAAACTGAGATGAAGAAGATTTTAAATGAAACTGACGAAGACAAATTTTTATCCCTAACAAATACCTACTTGCTCAAACTACAAGAAGCAAATGAAACAGATTTTGTCACATATTTGATAAAGTATATCTACTAGAATGTACAAGTATAAGAATATATTATAATATTAGCATTTATGTTTTAGTTATTATTTTCAAAATGAAGAACGAATGAACATGTGGGCCCATTGTTATAGAAAGAATGCTGGAATAAACACAAATATGGCAATAGAAACTTTGAACAACATGCTGAAAACGAACCAGTTAAAAAGGAATGCTAGGGTTACAATTGAGAAGTTGCTTGATGCTATAGAAGACTTGGTGGATATTAAAATGTGGAAGAGGATTTTAGACATAGAGAGACCTAATGCCAATAATTATCAAGATAGAATTATAATAAAAGCACATAAAAGAGCAGAAACAATGAAGAGGGAGGTAGAAGTAGTAAAAAGTTTAGGGGTATTGGGAACATTTCAGGTAAAATCTACAAGAGACAAGAAAGTTTATAACATAAGGTTTAACAAAGTTTGTGAGAGTGAATGTAGGACATTATAATGTATATTGTAAAATTTGTATTCATCTCTACATATGTGATTGTCCTGAGTATACAGTGAGAAATACCTTGTGTAAGCATGTACACTTGGTACGAATGTATGAGGAGCGAATGGGCACTAATTCTGTTTTAGATGAAATTGTAAAAAATTTAGAGGAAAATTCATTGACCCAGCATAGACATGACATCGAAATCAAGAAATTTTTGGAAGAAAAAACAGAAGATGTAGAACAGGTTCAGGATAAAAATAAACTTCTAATTCAGAAGACTAACTTTTGCAATTGGGTTAATACATTAGATGGTGGAGCATTTGACTTTTTTTGGAAAAATGTTCAAGGAATTATGAAGAAAACAGATGAGCTTACAAAAGTAAAGACAACAAAGCGCAAAATGGAGAAACAGGATTATTTTCTTTCAAGCAAACATCAGAAGGTACCTAAATACAAAATATTGCTAAATTTTTGCTCATCTTTTAGTGAATGTACAGGCCAGTCTGTTTGCCACAGTACTATTTATAGTTTAATTTTATATATTATTTAATGAATGTGTATTCTGTTCAGGGTTTCTTACTGTTTTCCATTACCACTTTAGTAACAGGATTGAATTCGAACCCAATAATGAAGAGGGTGGTAATGTAATTAATTAATTTTAATCTTATCAATAACAATATCGTCTGGTGGGATTATCAGTTTGGATCCACAAATCCAATGGTTCAGACTTAGTACTTAGCCATTTTTAAATAACTATAATAAATTCTGACCTTGGTGATATGTTTTCAAAACATTCCAAGCCCTAACCAGTTAAGGTACCCATCCCTGATATTTACTTTTAATGTAATAATACATAATGGGAAGAGCACGGCTCTGAGATTAAAGCATGGAGCTGATAATGGGTCTAGGCTTCAAATACCTCGAATGCTAAGAATTTTGTAAATACTGGGAACAGAAGCAATGTCTACTCAGAATATATAGTTATTAATTATGGCAATTGAGTAACCCATTTTAATTATTATTTTCTTTTTATTACAGAAATGAAGTTATGGGTTAGGTTAGGCACCAAGCACTATATGCCATTATAAATATTTTATTAAATTTCATATGTATATGCATTTAAAATTGTTCAATATTGTAGAAAATATTAAATTGCAAATGGGTGTATCTTTTTCCTTTGTGTTATTAAAAGTGTTTCTGTTCATGTATTGTGTATTAATTCCTCTAAATTTTGTAGTATTGGACATGATCTACCTATGAGCTATGTAAGAATTGCATAAATATAACTAATTTTAATTCAAATGTATAGAAGTTCGTTTTCAAACCTTGTTTGATATTAAAATTGATGTCTTGATTTATCACTTCATTCTTCTTTCAAAAAAACAAACTTCCAGATTTACCTTAACTAAAACAATATACTGTTTCAAAGTCTAATTTATGAACGAAAAAGTTATGTAGGTACGTAAATTAATTTCACAGAATTTTTAATATGTTAGGTGTATTTTAAAACATTTTTTAAATAACAATAGACAGGCATATAATTAAATTTTAAACCAAATATAATATACAAATTTAACACATCTCTAACCATTCGCTAAATAAAGTAAAATGGAAATAATCATCAAATCTAAAACGAAAATTTAGAATTTAGGTTATATTGACATGAATGACGTGACAATTAGTTCCGTGACAAAGGCATGTCACTTATACAATTTTCATGTTCTGTCCCCTGGGCGTATTTTACTGTAGTCTACTATGTAGTACCTTCGGGTTAGCCCGAACCGATTACTATTTTAAAGCTAATAAGTAAAGAAACCCTCCCTTCTGCCCCGTCACACACTTCATTACTTAGTCTATTTTAAAGCTGTTGTTGCACTGTAACGGGAATAATTAAAATAATTAATTATAGGGTGGGTTGGGGACTTCTTTGTTTCGACGAGGCCTACATATAATCAAGATCGAACATCACTTAAGGTAAGTTCGTTTGATCTTATGATTATATTTCGGCCTCGTCTCATAAAGAACACTATGTAGATGTTTAAAGACTTGCATGCAACAACATGTAACTTCATATTGCGCTTGGTTAATAAATGAGAATCTCTTTTTTAGAATTTTCAATACAATTTTTTAATTTATAATATAATAATAGGGAACAACATATTTAACAAAAAATATTTATAGTAATCCTTAAATCTACAAACATTAACAAAGTAAGTTTGTTATGACATATTAACCTTCGGAGCTGATACAGTACGAGCGAACTGTTGGTTATCAATCAAGGGTCTATTATAGAATTGCGCAAATGTCTCGGAATTCCCCGACCAGCCTGCAGCCAAACGAATGGTGTCGAAACTCACGCCTGCTCGAGCTGCAAGGGATGTAGCGGCATGGCGTGTGCTGTATGGTTTAAATTGATCTATATTTATACCACTTTCTTTCAGAATTGTCTTAATCCATCTACTAATGGTTTGTGATGATGCCTTGTGGTGTGGCTTTTTATATGTTATAAAAAGAGATTGGCAAGACCCTCTTAAATCTTTAGTTCTCTCTAAGTATTGTAATAAAACGTTAGCAACACAGATTTCTGGATCAACTTTAAAAAATGGTAGAACCAGATAAGGCTGTGGTTTATTTAATTTTGTGGATTTAATTCGATCAATTATTCTAATTTCTATTTTTTCGTTTGGTTTAACAATAATATATTCTATGTTGATTAAACATAATGTTTGAATTCGATGACCCGTTGCTAATGGTAGTAAAACTACAAGTTTTTTTGTAATAGTCTCCAGAGGTATGCTGCTATTAATTAAGATTCTAATATAATTTAAAACAATACTAGGGTCCCAAGTATTCTCATATCTTGGTTTTGGAGGTCTTCTTCTAAATATACCCTTGAAAAACCTTTTGATTCGAAAATCAGAAGCTAGTTCAGGACCTCGAAATCTGCGCAAATGCCAAACGGTGGGAGTTGAGGGTATCATAAAAAGACTTGTTGTTAAACTGACAAGTAAGAAATTCCAAGACATCTGGCACCCTGATTACAAAGGGGTCCAGCTTATTTGTTATGCAAAATTGCCACCATAGTTTTAATCCCACTGCATACTGTTTTAGGGTTGACAAAGATATTGATGAAAGGCAAATTTCTATTGATTGTTTTGGAACTTCCCGTCGTAATAGCGCTTCCCTGATAACCGCCCTGCTACCAGGGAAAGGGTCTCCGACAATGGGTGATGTGTTCCGCTGAAAGAAAGAAGGGTGTTCTTAGGGTCAAAAATTAATGGTTTAGCCACTAAGAGTGAGTTAAACAGAGGAAACATGGTTGAGAGGTCCAAAGAGGTGCTACAAGGATTCCTTCTGCCTCATCCCTGATAATCTTTTGAAGCGCTCTTAACACCATTGAAAAAGGTGGAAAAGCATAAAAATAAAATTTTTTCCAATTAAAAGTAAATGCATCGACCTGATAGGCCTCTGGATCTCTCACCCAGGAAACAAATTTATTACACTTTTTGTTAAGTCGACTTGCAAAAAGGTCTATATTCGGAAAACCAAAATCGTCTGTAATTTTTCTTGCTAAGTGGTTTAAGTTCTCATATCTAACACTGCCCATCCTGTTAATTGTACACACAGCTGTGGTATTATCAATGCGACATAGGATGTTACAATTTGAAAATTTTTTTACAAAACTTTTTAGGCCCAGATATACAGCTAAAAGTTCAAGTTCATTTATATGATGATCATTTTCTTCCCTTGACCAAAAACCATAAGTTGTGTGACCCCTAAAATGAGCCCCCCAACCAGACCTAAAAGCATCAGTAAAGATTTTGGCCTGGAAATTATCGAAGCGTATTGAGTTATTTGAATATTGAACCTTGTTTGACCACCAAGTGAAATCCATGGCTAAAGATGGTGGTATGTACATTTTTGCCTCATAATCACCCTCGTTAATTTGTAAAGCTACAAATTATTCCCTTTCGAACAACTTAGTATATAAAAAAGCATATTTAATAGCCGGAGCAGATGAAATTAATGACCCAATGAATTTTGAAAAATCTCGTATTTTACAACAGTTCCTGTTGGAGAATCTTTGTAATAAACCTATTAATTTTAAACGTTTCTCATTTGGCAGAGAAATAAGCATATTTTGAGAATTGTACACGAAACCTAAATATTTGCATGTTTGATTTGGTGATAGGCTACTTTTTTCCAAATTTATTATAAACCCTAATTGTTTTAATAAACTTAACGTTTCTCTTACATTCTTTTCACAAGACTCTACAGAGTTTCCAAAAAGAAGGATATTGTCTAAATAGACAACTGACACAAAACCTTGTTCTCTAAAAACTGCCAATACAGGTTTCAATATTTTTGTAAAAACCCATGGCGCACAACTTAATCCAAATGGCAAACAGCTATATTCATAGAGATAGTTGTTAAAATAGAGTCTTAAATATTTTTTATGGCTATCTTTTATAGAAACAAGGTAGTAGGCATTTTTTAGGTCTATTTTTGCCATAAAACAATTCTTTGTAACTAGTCGCGTCACTGTTTTATGATCTTCGATCTTAAAATGTTTGATTTTAACAAATTAATTAGATTTCTTAAGGTTGAGGATCAGTCGGTAAGACCCATCTGGTTTTGAAACCGTAAAGATATTGGAGACAAACTGATCACTCTGAGGGGTAGCCGAAGAAATGGTACCTTCCTGCAATATTTCCTCAATCATTACCCCCATAATTTGCTTTTCTTTAAGCGTCCAGGTTGACTCTATCGGTATAACTGTCTGCTTGGGTTTTTTATTTAGGGGAATACTAAAACCTTTTATGTAACATAAAACTCTTGTGTGAAATGAAAGTGTCCGCCATTTATGTCGCCTCTACATGAGGCGACGCCTCTTTCCTCTTTGAAAGTAGTCCTGACTCTTGGACTGATAATGGCGCCTCTGGACGAAGGCTTTTTTGCCGCTGATGGTCGTGGTGGTGGGAGCTTGATAACCACGTCCACTCTGATGAGCTCCCTTCCTTGGTATGAATGGACGTCTGAAGTTTTCCTGTCTACTAGACCCTGATACAACGGTTTTCTTTTGAATCTCAAGTTGTTCGCCCGATTTTTCCAGTTCCTTGGCAGATTTAATGGTATTGTCCAGCTCGTCTCCAAATAGAAAATTAGTGAGTGGAGTAGACCTTAAGGTATCCTGAAGATTTTTATTTAGATTTATTAGGAGAAGCTCCCTCCTAGACACCGACTCTGAATGATGCACATCGCTGAGGAGCCGGCCAATATCATTTAGGCATTCAATGTGATCTTTATTTTTCTCCCCCCCTTCTCTGATCATGTTTGTTATTAAGAAAGCAACAGCTGATGTTGCAGCACCTATTTGTCTCTGTAACAGCATGAGTCGTTCATCCCGTTTTATGGTGTTCTCAGGTAAGGCCACCTCAACTTCTGCATTTATATTCGGAGGGTATAACTGTTGACAATTCTCAGGTACCAAATATTTTTGAGTTATTTCCTTTCTAACGTCGTCTGTCAAGCCTAAGCTTAGTATTCTAGTCCAAGAAGTAGATAAATCCTGTTGGATTGATTCAGAAAAAATCCTCTTGTTCTGATCATCTTCTCTTAAGATAGACGATATATCAAAAACTGGTGGAGCTATATCTACTTGTTCTTGGACCTCATCTAAAAAAAATTCAAACTTACTATTTTCTGATATTTCGACACAATCTCCATCTGATGATATTTTTCCACCCTAGCTGTGACTGCGATAATTTGAATTCGAAGAATCTGAATCGCTGGAAGTTGACCTTGCACGATGATAACGGCGTTTCTTTCTCTGATGTTTTTCGACCTCACCTAACCGATGTTCTATTCTTTCTTATACTGCACTAATCTCGTTATAAGACGTAGATTCACTACGACTCCTACTTCTATGTCTTTTTCTTGAATACTTCGGCATTATCAAAAATCAACTTGCACTGTTAATCCGAAATAAAACCTAGCGTGAACAAATTGGGTATTTGACACGGAAACGTATTGATCGGTCCGCACTAAAAAGAAGACTAAGTAATGAAGTGTGTGACGGGGCAGAAGGGAGGGTTTCTTTACTTATTAGCTTTAAAATAGTGATCGGTTCGGGCTAACCCGAAGGTACTACATAGTGTTCTTCATGAGACGAGGCCGAAATATAATTTCATTCATGTATCCCATTTATTTGCCGCTACGTACAAAATAAAATATTTTGTTTAATTTTAAGTTAAAACATTGAAGCGAGTGTTTGCATAACATTCGAATTATATTTTCAAATATCTACTTAGCGCATTTATTCGTTATTACAATTGTATATTTGTTTGATGTTTGCATATTTTCTTTCAGGTGATAGGTACGTTGTGTTACTGGTAGGTATTTAGTTTCAATTTCTTCACTGTCTTTCATTACATTTCTTTGTTATTATGATGTGTTTACGGTACACTGTGAAAAACTTTATTTTAAAACTTTATAGAGAATCTGAAACGTATGATTCCACTTTATCTATCATAATATTATTTGTTCGCAACTAACAATTTAACTGAAAATACTTGTAGATTGTATCGTGCTCATTTGCAGCTTATTCACTTGACAAATTTGTGGTTGATTCTAATTGGTCATACTTAATAAACAGTAAAATGGCTTTAATTAACTTGAAAAATAAACGTCGGGGATGTAAAATTCAATTATCCCGTATAGAGAGATTTATTAATGAAATCGATGGTTCCGAAGAAGTTTATTTATTAAATGTCAAATTAAGTAACATTTCTGAACACTATAACACTTATCAACAAGTTCAATTAGATATTGTTTCTATTACTAATCCCGATGATGATATTCCTTCTTCCGACGGAGAATTGGAAGATGTAGTCGCGGACCGTTTTGAAAACTGTATTGCGAAGCTTAACGCACTCATTCATAAGGTACAAAAAAAAGTTGAAACTAGTCAATTAAATGACGTTTCTAATGTAGCTTTACCTCAGATTAATATAAAATCTTTCACGGGAGCTGCTCAAGAATGGGCTTCCTTTTTCGATCTCTTCACTGCTTTAGTGTTGAATAATCCCAAATTAAAATCAGATGGCGAAAATTTTTATTACCTCAAGAGTTTATTGCGGGGACAACCGTTGCAATTGGTTGATTCTTTAAGCATTACCAATCAAAATCTCAATGTTGCGTTAAAGATTTTACAAAACGCCTATGATGATAAATATAAACTTTTGCATACCTTGTATCAAACATTACTTGAGCAAAAATCCTTAACTAAAGGTAGTTCTGCGGATCTCAAAGGATTTCACATAACTTCTCGTAAAACTTTCGATTTAATTAAAAATATAAACTTATCCGCGGATGTTAATTTTGAATCACTAATTGTATTCCTACTAGAACAAAAATTGGATTTTAACTCAAGAAGAGCATTTGAGAGCGAGCGAAAAGCGGAAAGCATTCCCGTAGCCGATGATTTCTTTGAATTCTTAAAGAAACGTCAATCCGTTCTTGAAAATGTAAACTTATTTGATACTAATAAATCTAAAACCGCGGGTAGGGTAAATGTTCCACCCAAGGAAAAAGTCAGTTTTATTTCCAGTGTCTCTCCACACAGCAATTCAAATCCTTCTAATTCTAGGTATAAAACTCTCTGTCTCTACTGTTCTAATAAAAATCATTATATTTATGGATGTTCCTCATTTCTTACACTGAATCCGCAAGAGCGGTACCAATCTATTACATCAAAAAGAGCATGTATCAATTGTCTAAATAGCTCTCATAGCACTGCTAAATGCAAATCTCTCAAACGATGTATAACGTGTAATAAATTACACCATAGCTATCTTCATTTCGATAATCAACCCAATCCAGCTGCCAGGGGGGTGGTCGAAATTATACTCTTACTCATCAAGCAAGGAATTCCAATCCTACTTCTCATGTTGTTAATGTACATAATCCTATTCAACCTAGATTATCTAATAGCGATGATCAAACCATATCCAAACCGGATGGTTCAAATTTTCTAAATACCAATAATTTATCTGTAGATGATAATCCTTACAATAACAATACTTTATCTACAACTATTTTCACAGCCATGGCTTCTGGCAATAAAGTTGTTATTCTACCCACTGCGTTGGTTAATCTGCATGGTCCTGATGGTCGTACAATTGTAGCCCGTGCTCTACTTGACTCTGCTAGTTAAATGAGCGTCATTAATCGAGTCGAAAAACTGAAACTTCCCACAAAATCGTAAACAATTAATATTAGTGGTCTGGGAAATAACAATTGCACCTTCAGTGGTAAAACCGTTGATTTTATGATTTCCTCTCTAATCTCTTTTCCTTCGTTTAGCATTTCTTGTTCAGTCATTGACAAAATTACGAATCAACTTCCGCAATTTGCTATAAGCCCCAAACATTTTAAATTACCTGATCATATCAAACTCGAACTAGCGGACCCTCTATTTTTTGAACCTGGTCCTATTGACATTCTTATAGGCGCTGATTTATATTTCGCATTACAAAAACCCAATGCAATTAACATTGGTACAAATCTACCATCCTTTGTAAACACTCATCTAAGTTATTTTGTAGCAGGCCCCTTGGTAGCAAACCATTTTAAGGCGAATCCTGCAAAAAATCATTTTGCTTCGACCTTTCTAACTGTTCAGGATGTCCAATCCGGTGATTACTCAGAACTCACAAATTTAATGGAAAAATTTTGGGAACTTGAGGAAGTTCTCGGACACAACTGTTGTCCTTCCTTCTGGGCGCTATCAAGTGGATATGCCTTTCTTAAAAAACCAAACTAAAAAATTAGGCCAGTCCTTTTGTATGGCACGACAAAGATTCACTTTATTGGAAAAGAAATTTAACTTTAATTACAATCTTTTCAATGACTACAAAACGGTTATTTCAGAATATTTAACACTAAACCATGCCCGAGTCATTCCTCTGTCTTTGTACAATACTGTACACCACGAATTCAACTATTTTGTGCCTCATTGTGCAGTAGTGCGCGATGGAAGCACCTCCACCAAATTGCGAGTTGTCTTCGATTTTTCGGATAAAACAAGTACAGGTCTTTCACTAAACGATTTAACTTCCAAGGGTTATCAAGTACAGGATAACTTATTTGATATTCTGATAAGATTCCGTTCCTTTCAATTTGTTCTTTGCGCCGACATCAAAATGATGTATCGGTGCATAGATATAAATCCGAAGCAACATCATTTTCAAAATATTTTATGGAGAGATGACTCGTCTGAGAACTTTCAATGCATTCAACTTACCTGTCTTAGTTTCGGGCAAAATTGTGCACCCTTCTTGGCTACTCGGGTTTTGAAGGATATAGCTTTGAAAAATCCTGACTGTCCCAATGCTCAAACTGTTATTCTTCAACAAATCTATATAGACGACATATTAACCGGATCAAACAACGCGAGCGACTTGAACAAAATTTATCCAGAACTTATTACCGTCTTAACTCCGCATGGATTCCAACTTCATAAGTGGCAGTCTAACTGCACTGAATTTCTACAATCAATGCCTCTACTTAATCGCACTGAAGTTGGTCTTGATTTGACTAGCTCACCCGGTCAAGTTCTGGGATTTAACTGGAACCCTGTTTCCGACTTATTTTCCATTTGTACCTTTAAACCACCTCCAGGATCGGTGATAACCAAGAAAAAGATTTTGTCTGTCATCTCTAGTACATTTGATCCTTGTAGATTCGTCAACCCTTTAACGGTGTTTGGTAAACTTATCATGCAGTCCCTCTGGAAATCCAAAATATCTTGGGATGCTCCCATTTCCGACACCGAAATTCTCCAACGTTGGATGAAGTATACCTCCTTGTTAAACGAAATTTCTAATTCGCGCATACCCAGAAAGTTGATTAACGCAAACGCAATTGCATCAACCTCACTCCATGGTTTCTGTGATGCTAGCAAGCTCGCTTATGGAGGCTGTTTATATTGTGTAACTCACTATGTCGATGGTTCTTCTTCTTCTCACCTTATTGCTGCAAAATCCCGAGCTAGCCCATTGAAAAGTGCTCTAATCATCCCTAAACTGGAGCTATGCTCAATGGAAATTCATATACTTTCTCATGCAGTAAAATTCGAAACAGTGAATCTGTGGTCGGACTCTCTTATCGCCCTCTGGGTAAAGCGAGATGCAAATAGTTTCTCTCCTTTCGTAGCCAGGCGCGTTTTAATCATTCAAGAACATAGTAAAGGATCAATTTGGCGTCATATTAAATCCCAGTTGAATCCAGCCGATATTCTTTCGCGAGGAAAATTTTCTACCGAAGTACGTCAACCCTGGTTCCAAGGCCCTGAGTTTCTGCTAGAAACAACAGACTTCGATTCCAGGGACTCTTTTGAAGTTGTCAAGAATTTGCCAGAGTGCAAAAGAGTGACTTTTACCCTTGTTCATTCTGACACAAATTTCTGGGAAACCGTAATTTCCAAATTCTCAAATTTTGGAACCCTACAAAGGGTAATTGCATTCATTTTTAGATTCGTTCACAAGCTCAAAAAACAATCTTCTGCAGATGACACATCTTTATCTGTCGAAGAATTGCAGAGGGCTCATGATTTTATATTAAAGCAAATTCCAAAGAAATTAATCTTCTCAAATTAAATAAACCTATCACTGACTACCGGTTTGTTGCGTGTCGGAGGCCACTTAGAATTTTCCAATTTACCCTACAATCAGAAAGTTCCTATAATTTTACCTCAAAATAATCACGTCGTTAATTTATTGATAGAGCAGGCTCATCGTCGCCTTGGACATACTGGAGCCCAGAATGTTTTTGAAAGTCTTCGTCAGCGATATTGGCCTCTCAATGGCACTCGTCAAATTTAAAAACTAATTAAAAAGTGCGTGGTTTGTTTTAGATTCAATGCTCAGTATGCATCCCAAATATTGGCTCCCTTACCTTTGGATAGAGTTCAGATATCTCGCCCTTTCTCTCGAGTCGGTATTGATTTTGCTGGACCCTTCTTAATTCGTTCTTCACGTTTGCGAAAAGTACCACGTCTAAAATCTTATCTTGCTTTGTTTATATGCATGGTATCCAAGGCCGTGCATCTCGAGTTGATTAGTGACCTTAGCACCGATGCATTCATTGCCAGTCTTAAACGGTGTCTCAGCCGTAGGGGCAACCCTTAAATAATCTTCAGTGACAACGGTTCCAACTTCATAGGTGCCAGAAATCAATTGCGCGAACTTTCCGGTTTTCTTCGATCAAAGAAGAACCAACTTGAAATTTTATCTTTTGTATCTTCCAACGAAATAATCTGGAAATTTATTCCTCCTCGCTCGCCTCATTGGGGTGGCTTATGGGAGACGGCCGTTAAAAGTGCTAAATCCCACATGAATAAAATATTTCGTAATACTTGCCTCACCTTTGAGGAATTGACTACTGTCTTAACCCAAATTGAGGCTATCCTCAACAGTAGACCTTTATATCCCATATCTAATTATCCAAACGATCTCTTAGCTCTAACTCCTGACCATTTTCTAATTGGAGCGCCGCTTACTGCTCTCCCTGACCAAAGTTTATCTTCTACCTCGGTTAACAGATTGTCATTCTGGAAACAGTGTTCCAAACTTCATCAAGAATTTTGGACGAAATGGTCAGTTGACTACTTACACCAACTGCAACAGAGGCCCAAATGGCGTAAAGCCAACGATGACCTCAAAATAAACCAGCTGGTTCTGGTTCGATCAGAAGATCGACCTCCCTTGAATTGGCCCCTTGCAAGAATTATGGAGTTACTAGTCGGAAAGGATGGCAAATGTAGAGCCGCTAGGCTCAGAACGTCGGATGGTGAGTATACTCGTCCGATCGTGAAACTTGCTCCGCTTCCCATCTCTGATCTTTCGCCCCGCCCCCAGTATGGAGAATTTTAAATGAAATTCTCCTCAGTACTTCCCTGTCAATAGTTCGTCCGTCCCCTCTCCGAGTAACATGATCGGTCTATGTCGACAGAATCAATACACATCGGGCAGATCTGCTACAACCGTTCACCGAGTAAGAGCTTTACGCTTGCTCATCATAATTGCTATGTTACATTATAATATACCCACCTGAATTATAATAGATTACAACTGTAAGTTTTATAATTATAATATAAGTGAATCAGTGCCTTTGTTTCAAAATGACTGTAAGTAGAAATCAATGTTTTTATAACCAACGCCGCAACCACTTTTGGCGCTTAAATGTACAAGTACAGATGCCGGTAAGTCGCGGTGTTGCCAAATTCCTATGTTACGTTCTCGGTATGTTTGTCCGTCAATCTAGTTAAGGAAACTAACCGTATTCATGTTCGTATGTATTTTGTAGTAACTCGTCCAGTTGTTTTATATGTATATGCGTTCCCTAAAGCGCAATCAAACTTTAGGATGGTCCTTCGAAACTTTTGAAACACCTTTCCGTCAAGCTATGTACGCTTATTTTGAACCACTTTTAATATATTTTACCATTATATACAGATATCTGCTCATGTTCTATGAGTCAACCTGCTCTTTTACGTACAATCACATTCATCAGAGGGGTTTGTAGACGCACTAGTTGATCTATTCCTTGAGCGGCAAACTTTGGGAGAAATGGCATTTCTTGTTACAAGTTTTGCAGATCGCGTCTCGTGCTTGGCAGTTTTTTACGTCCTCCAGAGTTTATTGGCCCTCCACAGAAATAGCATCTCCGTCCTGAAGAGCTGCTGACAGGATTAGAGGTAGCAGCAGCGGTAGGATCTTCAGTATTCGCAGGAGTGCTTTCCTGGCAATGCGCTTACTGTTGGGTTAACAAAGTTCTGTGAGTTGACATCTGTCATTTCCACAGAACGTGGTATGTTGAACGTTTCTTCTAAAGTTAATGTCAGGCTTTCTAGCAGTCTTGAGCGGATTTTGGGGGTCGATATGCCAACTATAAAGACTCCTCTAATTGTATCGTTCGTGTTTGTTTCTGCATCTACAGTTGCTTTAAAGATTGTAAGTAAACGTCTGTCGTTTCATCAGCCTGTTGCCGTCGTGTCGTTAGAATATGCCTGGCATAAATGACATTGTTTGGTTTGACATAGATCTTGTCTAAAGCCGCTATGGTAGTGTCGTAATCAGGACATTCACTTACATAGGCGTAAACCTTTGGTGTGATGTGATTCACTAACAGTTGAAGTTTAGTTGCTGATGAAAGCTGTGCTGGAGCTGTCGAGCTGGCAGCCAAGAAGTTAAGAAACGTCTTCTTCCAGTGATCCCACTCTTTGGCTGTCGACTTTGCCGCAGGGTCTCCATAGAATCTCTCAGGTCTCAAATACTTTTCCATATTATTGAATAAATTGAAATAGATGCGAGAAAACCTGGATATTAGGTTTTATTCAATAATAAAATTGTACATATTATCAAACATTTTAAACAGATTTGTCAGCAATAACATAGACACTACATTGGCACTGACGGTTGATACCATAGACACCAAGTAGTTCGGTTTTGCTGTACAACACTAAAGAGTTTGATTCACATTATTCTCACACACTGAAGAGTTTGATTCACCTCAGGCAACATAGCATTTTTCTTCTTTTTCATCCTCATAGTAGCTTGAATATTATACTATTATAGGCATTTGTATTAATTATTGTGAATTGACGTTAAAAGTCAAAAAAAGTTTTTTTCAATTTCGCTTTTACAAAGTTGCGTAAAGTCGTTATGGAAGATCGAAAGAAAAAAAAGAAGAAAATTTATTGTGCAGTTTAGTTGAAAAATTTTCTTCGGTAATTGAATCGAAAAAAACAGATGCCGTTACCTGGCAGATGAAAAACGAAGCTTGGGAGAAACTTACTTCAGATTTTAAGTTGTAGTAGTGCACCCAGAACAACCGTATACTTGAGATCAAAATATGAAACTTTTAAAAAAGGACTCAGAAAAAAAGGTTGCAAAAAAATTGGAACATGAAATAATTTTCAACTGCATAACCACTATCCCCTATTAAAAGACAATTATGCATACCACGTTCAAAACGTGCTTTTATATTGGAATTCATAAATACATTCATATCATTTGAAGGACCTGGCCATCTTGCTACTATATTTCTTATTAGTAAGTTATGATCACAGGAGACCATTGTATTGATTGAAAAAAAACCTTTTCTGTTTCTAAACCATTCGCCGATATCTCCACCTGGGTTTTTTTATACGAATGTGGCTTCCATCAACAGCACGGGTCAGACTAAGCTGGCTGCCAGCCGCGAATTAAGGAAACCGCTACTATAAGCTTGGTGTGACCACGAAATTCGCAGCTGACACGTCCAGCCGGCGAGTATTTGCCAGCGGCTGACGAAGTTGGACATGTTCAACTTTTGGTAGCAGTCAGCGGCGACTAGAAGGTCACGTGATCCATTCGCGCTTGCTGACGCCAGCTATCAGCGCAGTCTGACCACCTGAGTAGCGCGCCAGCGTCGAGTAGACAAACACGTGTTCTGTTGTTTACACAACTGTTGTTTTTATTTGTCAACTAAGTATAAAAATGTCGGAGTTGAAGTGGAATTCAGGAACTGACATTCGTTAAACATTTCTATAAGTTTCTGAGTCTTCTTCTTTTAACTCTTAAAAGTCCGCTCCTAATTATTCTTGTATCCAAGGCCTACACCACCATCGTCACTTCTTGCGGTTCAGCATTTCCAAACAATGCTCCGTCACACACATTCTTAATTATCGCCTAATTACCTTGTGACGCGTTTTTCTTCCTCCTTTACCTATATCGAGACTAAGTAACTGGACACGTCACAATTGACACCCCAAAACGACGGATTCAAGTTTTATCTCGGGCGCCAGATTTTTATCGTGGTTAACTCCACGGCCCCTCGACTCCAAAATTTCGAGAGTTCCGGATAACAACAGATGGAGGTACGGAAAATGCCAGGGGTCGGACTGTAAATACCTGTAGAGACTAAGTAGCGGTATACTTATTTTTCAGTCGAGCTTTATTGCTCGATTGTCAGCACAGAATTGCCTTAAAACAAATTGAAACCAACGGTAATAACGAACGGCTAGTAAGTTATGAATAAAACCATAATCACTAAATCCTAACATAAGAACAAATAAAAATGATATTAAACCTACTGAAACAAATTTGCAGACAGGCGGCTTTCAAACACTTTTTCGAAAACTCGGTCACTTCCGACGGACACTGTAGGTTTGTTTTCAGTACGGAGAGAAGAAGCTTCCTTTTAACTCTTGTTTTGCTATGTATGCCTTCTTTCCCACTAATCGCTTCTAAATAATTTTTTCCCAAAAAACTCAAACTAGATTTAATTACTTTATACCAAAATTCATACGGCTATACCGAACGGTCTGAATATAAAATTAAAAGGTATATATACCGGACGGCCCAAATATGATAAATTAATAGACTTGTGATTAAATTGTTTTACCAGGTAAAATTTATATTTACTACCTTACAACATTTAAAATTAAAGAAACTGAGTAAGGAGGAAATAACACGTTACCTACTTTATATCTGGAAAACTAAATAAACTACAATTAATACCGGAAAAGAAAATACTACAATCCAAATTATTATTAGACCTGAAAAGTAACTTCGTTACACACCCTCCTTACTTCGGTAAAAAAAATAAATGAACGAAAGCGTAGCTTTTGTTCATTTTTTTTTTCATAATATTTAAGGGTCTATGCCCATATCGGATAAACTAAATATATATTTACAGTTTAAATATTTGAAATCCACAACATTTCGCTGCGAATTCAGCAATCTAAACGCGGCTGATTCCTCTTCTGCATATCCCTGGAGCGGAACAGTTCCTCCTGGGTCCAAATCCTCGTACCGGTGGGCAGCGATGTCTTCTTGAGTGTCGCGCACGTACGGCTCCGCTAGGGTCAGAAATTCTCTCGGTATCTGCAAGTAGGTTGCACTGGATGCTTACTTCTCGGGTTTCTCGGAGTTGTGGTCGGGGAACAATATGTACCTGCACTGTCACGGATCTAGTGAGTTCTCGGGTCGGGGTGGTAGAAACGTTTTCTACAGCTTCTCTCGGACATGGACAGTCTCGGGACATTCGTCCTATTTGTCCACAACGTGAGCAAAACAAAATAGAGGGTCTGTTGCAGCCCTCTCGGCGGTGTCCTGAGGTTCCACACCTCCAGCACAAATTGTTTGTGATCGGTACAAAACGGTGGTTTCTTGGTTCTTCTAAACGGATCCGGGAAGTAGAGGCATTGTAACGGTCCTCTCCTTGTAGGCGATCGTTGACGGCGGCTGCGTCTCTTATCATCGCGGGGATGCTGGCGAAAGGGTTGAGGAGAACGGGGCTGACTCGTCGGTCATCGAGATCTTCGGACAGGCCGCTGTCTGTATACAGGCTCATCGTTTCCATCCAGGAGTCGGAGTCCATGTTACCTTGCACAAGTGGTAGACTATAACAAAAGAATAAGTCGAACCAGAGAATGGTTATCTCGCAAAAAAATTTCCCGGGCTCTCTCAAACGAGAGAAACCCTCATAACAGAATTCGGAATAAAACGTAGTTTTTCAGTTGAAATTGGGTACCACGCAGAGCAGAACTAACGCATTAGAGCGGAAATCTACGGCGCTGGAGGGATCCATATGTTCCGACTCTTCCCAGCCTTAATGTCGAGGCGGACTCGACACCATTTGGCCTTGTTGGTGCCTTGAGGCCTCAGAACTTGGGCCTTCTCTGCCCATACTTTGGGCCAGGGTTGGGACCGTGGATGTCCCCGGATGAACTCCCATAGTTCTAGTGCTGGCTCTGCCGGACTGGGTTCGGGGTCTTCCTCGGTCTCTCGGATACGGCACGGTGGCGAAGGAGGTGGGTCTTCACGGAGAGGGTGAAATTTATTATACACCCCGGACCTATATTCCACCACGGTTTCGGAGACGTCCTGGACGGGGTTGTAATCTTCGTCCATGGTTAGCACCGTCTTTCGCTCATACAGGGTGCAGACCACCCTTGTCTCGACGTGGGTACCTTCCTCCGGTGGTGGTGGGGATGACGGGGGGGTTTGGCCAGGAACGTAATGGTCCATTTCGAATAATTCGGGATCGAATTCCTCCTTAAACTCCGCATCGGAGATAACAATAATTTCGTCGTCTTCGAGGAGGTCTCCCGGAAAGGTAGGTTCGGCTGTGTGCAGCTCCTCCCACTCCTCTGAAGCTGCGGCGGCGGGGAAGTTGCCTAGATCATCCATCTTGTCGTCCTCCAAATCCGACCAGGAATAATCCGGATAGGACTGGCTTTGGTACGGCAGCGGGTTCGGGTCGTTATTCATACTGTAACTAAAAGTAATTAGGTAAAAACTGGTATCTTCTTTTCTATCCCTCCACTCTACGAGAGACGACGGAAAGACCTCCTTGTCAACCCCTAAATTTCCCAGGGAAGACCTAGAGACTTCAGCAACGGATTGCTCCTTGTCAAACCCTAACACCAGGGAAGACTCAGAGACTTCAGAAACAGATGGTTCCATGGTAGCCCCTAACAACACTGGGGAAAACTCATGAACTTCAGCAACGGACTGCTCCTTGTCAACCCCTAACACCAGGGAAGACTCAGAGACTTCAAAAACAGATTGTTCTATGGTAACCCCTAACAACACTGGGGAAAACTCATGAACTTCAGAAACGGATTGCTCCTTGTCAACCCCTAACTCCAGGGAAGACTCAGAGACTTCAGAAACAGATTGTTCCATGGTAGCCCCTAACAACACCGGGGAAAACTCATGAACTTCAGAAACGGATTGCTCCTTGTCAACCCCTAACTCCAGGGAAGACGCAGAGACTTCAAAACCAGATTGTTCCATGGTAACCCCTAACAACACCGGGGAAAACTCATGAACTTCAGAAACGGATTGCTCCTTGTCAACCCCTAACTCCAGGGAAGACTCAGAGACTTCAGAAACAGATTGTTCCATGGTAACCCCTAACAACACCGGGGAAAACTCATGAACTTCAGAAACGGATTGCTCCTTGTCAACCCCTAACTCCAGGGAAGACTCAGAGACTTCAGAAACAGATTGTTCCATGGTAACCCCTAACAACACCGGGGAAAACTCAGAAAGTTTAACAACAGATTGCTCTTTGTCGACCCCTAACTCGAGGGAGGACGCAGAGACTTCAAAGACAGATTTAGTTTCAGAATAGCGGTCTTCAGCAAAACGGTGGTCAGTTTCTTCCCTACATATTATCGGGACAGCCGCAGCGACTTCTTTCTTAGGAGGGTTCACTGCCTCCAATACTCCAACAGGACTGGTTAATTGTGAATTCCTTACCAGTTCATCTTTCACGTATACTTTCCCAGTTCCTAGCTCCAGACGGAAATTATACTTTCGGAGGACATCGTGTCCTAACACAATATCCGTTATCAAACCAGGGAAATGCTCTAACGAACCCTTCATAGTGACGTCATTGATCTTCCATTCAAGCTCATATATGTCGGCGATGGAGACTAAATTTCCATTAGCTAAACGGGCCTTCGTATCCTGACGGGCGGTAGTTTGCTTCCTTTGGGAAAATGTCTTAGCTACTTGATCACCAATATATGATTTTGCCGCTCCGGTATCTAACAATGCTCTAAACATGTGATTTTCTATTTCTACGTCTATGTGCGGTCGGGGGTCGTTCATTTCTTCTTGCAGTTCAGTATGAGAGGCGAAGATTTCCGGAAGCTGTGTCGGCCTCTCCTCGGGACAGCTTCGGATTAGTTTTCCTGCCTCCTGCAGGAACAGTCTCTAGAAAACACCCCTTCCTTACGGCAACGAGAACAGAATATCTTCTGAGGGTTGGACACTGGTTTGCTACCCGTCTTGGGCAAGAAAGTGGTCCTTTGACCAAAACCAAATTTAAACAAAACTACTTAATGATTCAGGTTCAAAGGGGGTGAGTAGTAGGTGTAAAATAAAAAAGAAAAATATATATATATCTTAAAATATTTATTTATCATCCCTATCGCCCCTTCTCGTCGGTTGGCTAGTTACGGCCACTCCACACAAAATACTATTTATAGTTTAAAAGAAGAGTTTGAGGTTAAAATATAGAAATGAAATTAATGTTTACAATGGTTACCCACGTTTTCCAAACAATTATTGGATTTGGTTTAGGGATATTATTTCCATATAAGGTGATTACTGACCCAATTGTATATATATACTTTTGGTTTACAAACAAATTACAATATAATTGAAGAGAATTCTTATGTAGTTCAGTGTCAATAAGTCCTACCTATCTTTGCTCCAGATTGATATTGTTAGAATAACTTTTCTACTAGAAGCAGTACAACGCGAAGTAAGTAAAAGAATGCAAATTACAATATAACTGAAAATAATTCTTATGTCAGTGACAATGAGTTGTGTCTTTTCTACAGAATGGTATTGTTATACCTATGTAATATCTTTATTACTAGAATGTCACTAGAAGCACTTCAATGCAAAATAAGGAAAGGAAAAAAAATGCTTAGATCCTACCTCAGTTTATAATTCAGTATGGAAAGCCATGCAACATATAATGGGATACACCCTGGGTGATGCTGGTGGTTGTTATATGTGCCCTTCAAACTAAGTAGTGGTGAAGCTGCTTATGTATAGTTGGTTGATTATACCTAATTGTCTAGTGTCGTCAGGCAATCATCTGAACCAGATGTAAAGACAAGATAATCCAGTTGAGAAACTAAGCGATAAACAGCCAAAGCAGTAGGAGAAAACCAAACGAAGATATATTTATATATATACAGAAAGAGGCCTAAAATAAAGTAATTGTCGATTATATTATGCCTGTATTTTTTTTTATATGGATTGCCTAAAATGAAAAGACCTACCTGTAGATGGGGGTTCGGCCTCTATTTGACTTCACAGGTAAGACCTGGTTATATCCTCCTAAAGAGTATAAATCAACTAATTGATTATTATTTTTCAGGTCTAGCTTCCTTTTAGCTTGATTTAGAAATCCTCAAATTTGAGTTAAATTAAGCACATGCTTCGTATCACCAAGCTAATGCAAAAAGACGAGAACGAAACAGGAAGTTCTTCCATCAACAGGTTTCACACCTTAGATTTTTAAGTCAATTCTTTAGGCAAGTTTACAAAAGTTCATACTTTTGTTAATTACAACCAGTTGAAATTAATCAACCACATACTTCTAAATCTGGTTATGATGTGGCCAACTTGGCACTAGAAGGTCAAATACTGACTTTAAACCTGTTTTCCTATTGACATTGCCATTTGACAATTAAAATATAACCAACTCATTTAGGTTAACAATCAAGTAATATAATTTCAATGAAGACAATATACTTTCTGTAGTATCTATTTTTGTTTTTAGCTCAAGACAAGAAAGAGGAGAAGCCAACCTTCTACTGACATACTAAAATTGAAAATAACTATTGGTACATTTCCAAACATAAATTTTTAATACCTAATTGCTGAGAAAAGTAACACATTGATTTCTTTTCTTCCATGTTTTTATTTATTTATTCATAAGAAGGTAACATTTATTTTATTATCAAGATTAATATTTTCTTCAAATAAATCCACTTGACAATGATATTATGATGTTATTTCAGGCAAAGCTTTCAAACCGTAACACACCCCCCTTACCACGAAAGTGTTTTTCCTCACAAAACACATGAAAGATGAGACTTCGAAGTTTGACAAGAAGAAAAAAAGAGGAAAAAAAAAATTGAACCCTAGTAGAGAAACGAACATTAGACTATGAACTAATTATTTTCATCGATGTCATCCGGAGGATGAGATTTCAGATCTTTGGCATGCCATGTACCAATTAATTTTCCAGTGTTGTCTTGAAGCTCATATGCCCATGGAGACACTACCTTATTTATGGTGTATGGGCCAGTGTATTTTGGAGCCAGTTTAGCAGTAAAATGTTTGGATGCATCTGAAATAACAAAATTTATTTTCCATACCCTTTGCCCAAAAGTAAACTGTTCATTCCTGTGTCGGAGATTGTAAACCTTCGCACTTTTTTCGTATGCCTTTTGTAAGCGTTTTGAGACATCCTTATACAACTGTTGCAGTTCATCAGACCTTCCTTGATCTAAATCTCTTTCTTTATTCTGAGTTCCAACTTCTTCACCACCTAAGCGTAATTCTCTACCAAACATAATAAAATTGGGGGTAAATGAAGTCGTCTCATGTCGTGCCGATCGTATTGCCCACGAAATTTTTGGTAGATACTTATCCCATGCACGCTGATTGTCCCCAACATAACTTCTTAACATGGTCTTGAGAACACGATGTGTTCGTTCAACTGGATTCGCTTGAGGGTGATAGTTGGCTGTAAAGCAGTGTTTTATTTTGTATTCCTCTATAAATTTAGCAAATTCAGCACTCTTAAACTGAGCTCCATTGTCGGTTATAAGGCGATTTGGTGCTCCAAACAATAAAAATACTTGATCTTCTAAGATTTTTATTATTGACTTGGCAGTAACCCTACGAATTGGGAAAAAAAACAAAATTTACTGAAACAATCGAGAATTGAGAGAATATAACTAAATCCAGAACTACTCTTTGGTAATGGACCTACGACATCCACACATAAAAGTTGAAAAGGACAAGTAACAGAAGGTGTTTTGCTCAGAAGTTGACCAGCAGGTTTTCGGGTGTCAGACTTGGTTTGTAGGCAAGTATAACAACGACTTATATACCTAGCGATATCAGCTTTCATTTTCGGCCAATAATATGAGGACGAAATTCTACCTAGAGTCTTAAAAAGCCCTAAATGACCGCATGTCGGAGGATCGTGATTTTCTTTAATAATTTGTTCCCTCCTATTCTTTGGAACCACTTTCAGCCAACCATTGGACGACGTTTCCTCTAAAACAGGATACTTTAAATTTGCTCTTTTGAAGATTTGATTATTTTGTAGTCTCCACAATGGATATTTATCCGGATGCTTTTCAATAGAACCCTTCATACGGGAGTACCAGTTATCGGATACAACGCTTTCGGTGGGATCGTCTTGTAATACGTCTATCTTGGGTGGAGCTCGAGATAAAGTATCGGCTATCACATGATCTTTTTCCTTTGCGATGAATAATATCAAATTGATATTGCTGTAATCGTAACACCCATCTTGCAATACGACCAATAGGGTCCTTGATGTTAAAGAGCCACTTTAGACTGTAATGGTCAGTCACCACCGTAAACTTTGATCCCTCTATGTAAGGCCGAAGTTTTTCAATTGCAAATATTACCGCTAAGCATTCCTTCTCGGTAGTTGAATATCTGCGTTCCGACTTTGTCAAAGATCTGCTGAGGTAACAAATTGCTTTTTCCCCATCATCAAACTGCTGAGATAATACTGCGCCAAGACCATAATCAGACGCGTCTGTTTGAACAACAAATGGTCGATTAAAATCTGGGCAAGAAAGCACTGGTGCCGATATCAGATGATTTTTGAGTTTGTCTAAGGCTTCGCTACAGGTCTGATCCCAAACAAACCGGCAATTTTTCCTAAGAAGAGATGTTAAAGGAGCTGTAAGTGTCGATAAGTTAGGTATAAATTTACGATACCATGAAGCCAATCCTAACACTCTTCGGACTTCTGAAACACTCCGAGGGGTTGGGATGTTGACAATTGCCTCAACCTTCTCTGGATCCACTGACAGACCATTGGAGTTGACTATATACCCAAGATATTTTAATTCGGGCTTACAAAAGTTGCACTTTTCCCGATTTAAAGTTAAACCGGCGGACATTATCCTGTCCAATACTTTGCCTAAAACACTAATATGTAGATCGAATGTCGAAGTGCAGATAACTATTTCATCCAGGTAGACGAACACATATTGTTCTAAGTCTATTCCTAACACTTTGTCGATAAATCGTTGCCACGTCGCAGGCGCATTATGCAGTCCAAATGCCATTCTTGTAAACTGAAATAATCCACGAGTTGGTACCACAAACGCTGTAACAGGCCTGGATTCCTTGGCTAATGGAATTTGCCAATATGCGGACTTAATGTCCAAGGTAGTTAGGTAATGAGCATTGCGCAATTTGTCTAATGTAGACGAAACAAAAGGAAGTGGATAGGCATCAGGTAGGCTAACAGCGTTGAGCCTTTTGTAATTCACACAAAATCTATAGGTCCCATCGGGTTTAGGTACCATCACAATTGGAGAAGCCCAAGCGGAGTCTGATGGCTCTACTATCCCTTCTTTCAACATTTTCTCCAATTCTTCATTTACATATTTTTGAAGCATAGGCGAAAGAGGATAATGCCTTTGCTTAATTGGAGGAGAGGTTGTTTGAATGACGTGCTCCACCTTACTAGTACACCCTAACTTATTACCCATTTTATTAAAGGTTACTGCAAGTAGGTCATCTAGAATTCTTTTTTGACTATCCGTTATATGCTCTAGCCCTTGCGTGGTAGCTATTTCAAAAGATACTTCAGAATCGGATCTAAATGCCCATTCTCCGGAGTATAAATCGGGAACAATGGCCATTTTCCGCCAAAAATCTATCCCCAAGACTAGATATCGAGATATATCTGGAACAACCAAAATTTTAAAAATATTCGTTCGATCTTGAAGGGTTATCGGAACAGTTAAAGTACCCAAAACCTCACAAGTCTCCCCGTTAGCAACCATACAAGAATTTGTTTCCGTAGACGTATCCAGAGAGCAACAATGTTTCAAAACTTGCCAACCTAAATTTCCTAGGACCGTCTTTGTACAACCTGAATCTAACAGCGCAAGAAAAGTAAAATCATAAATTTGAACTTTCAAGTAAGGTCGTGTATCATTCTTCGCATGTGAAAGAACAAAGTCAATAACCGATTTGGTAGACTGTTCGCTGGCCTTTGTGTCATCGGTACAGGTCTGCTGGCGGCCTAATGCAAACCATCCCTCACGTTTTTTGAAACACATTTTGGACAATTGTAAGAAGTCACGTCGTCTTGTCCACATTTATAACAAAATTTTCCTTTTCTTGGTCTTGGACATTTCTTAAACCGGTGGCCAACTTCTCCACAATTAAAACATTTAGATTCTGTAGATGAAGACTTGGTATTGACGAGAGCAACATTTGGGACATCGGTTGAATGACAGTCGCTTGGATTGGAGGAAATTGTAGAGATTCGACTTTGACTAGACAACGGTGGGTTAGGCCTCCTGTATGCTAATTCGGGTTCGAGTAACTGACGGTAATTGGTTGGAGGTGGACAAAACTTTTCAGTTCTAAAGGTAGTTTCCTCAACGGCTCTACCCAACCCTACAAGTTCTGTAATATCTGATATACATCTTAAAGAAAGTTGAGCCTGAATATGAGGTAACATATTGCGTCGAATGATCTTCACTCGTTCTTCTTCTGTGGGCATGCTAGTCCCTAGTTTCCTAAAAAGATTCTCCATTGCGGCAACATAAGTAACCACCTTTTCTTTCGCTCCTTGGGTACGTTTTTTGATTTCTTCCCGTAGATCCAATTCATAGTCGTATGGTAGAAAATCTTCCCTTAATCTGGTAATCAAATGTTCCCAAGAATTGAAACGCTGCGTACGAAACCACATCAAGGCATCCTTGGTAAACAGTTCTGTAGCAGATCTGAGCAACTGCTCTTTAGAAACTCCACGAGACAACCGTAATTCCTCAACCCTTTCCAAGAAGGTAGTAACACTCCCCTCACCATCGAATTGAATCTTCCATCTGGACACGTCCTGATAATAAGATTTAGGATGTTCACATGAGCTAGGTGCAACACGAGAGATAAAAGCCCTATCTGACGGATCACTGTGCGAGGCCATCGATAACTCTAAGTCCCGAAGACGGCTTCCCAGACTTGTGGAATTTAAAGTAGGGATTGTTGTTGGCCTCTGGTTACCCTGTGCATACCTAGGAGGAATTTGTTGTTGATCAACAAATCTAACAGACGAAATATTTCGTGACAATGTTTGGAATTCTGGCACTAGAGAAGATCTTTGTTGGGAGTTCACCATATCCTGAAATCTGACCATCGATTCCCGTCTTTGAGTGTTATTGTTGACTGATGTAGTTCCCAGCATATTGACAGGTACATCATTGGTTAAAACACTGGTTCCTGGGTTTTACCCTGGCACATGCAAAGTATTGATAGGAGTGATTGTTTCCCTATCTACCTGTAGTCCAGTAAATGAAGGCGGAAAATACCGTCAACATGGGCATCTGGTCCAGCAAGAAATTTTTTTTTTTTAATTTGCAGGTAATAGTAGGTACATTGAACCCCCAAAATGTCAGGTGCCTGGAAGTTGTGGGAGGGTCGGAAAATAACCCTGAAATTCCAGAAAATCCATTTTCCCGCGATATCTCCCGAACTACGATCCCTGGAGAATTTTTGTTCAGACAAAAAATGAAGAGCAGTTCATTACCTACAAAAGTTGTCCCTACGATTTTTTTCGGTACACCAATATTTTTTGCAAAAATGGTGGTTGAAAAGTTCGCAGTTTTCTAAAACTCCAAAATTGATGCTTCTAGCCCGAAATCTGGGATCAGGGACTCTGAAAATACACGAATTTCTATGTTTAGGCTTCCAGGCAACTATGGTAGAGGGCGCCACCTTGAGATTTCGCAACCGCGAAATAATTAAGGCCATGAAACGAAACTTGAAAATGATCGATCTCTTACCCACTCTCGACGTCACAAAAGTTATTGCTGTCATTAAAATTGAGACCCCGGCCTGCTTTTATTGGACAGACCAATCCTAGGAATGATTGTGTGCGCAAAGGATTGAACATAAACGCTAAAATTGCGAAAATAACTTTCCGTATGTAGCGGGAGCCCCAAGTTCCGCGGGTTTCCCGGGCAAGAATCAGATATTTTTGGGAGATTCATGCGTCTGCCATGATGCTCGGTAATAAATTGCCCATCTTTGGAATTTTGCAAAAAAAACGCAAATTTTTGCAATAAAATATGATTGGACTTTTTTGAAAATACATTTTATTCTTGAAAAATATATGAAAAATTGAACATGTATAACAACGATATGAACAATTATCTATCAGTTTATTACCAGTCACTCGTGTTTTCTTCACCTTCGTTTACATATCGTAAGCTGGAAACACTATTCGCACCTTGCTCCAATTCGTTAACACTGTCCTCTAGCTCTGTTCCTCCCACATCTACCTCTCCCGGAATTGTTGCCTCTTGACCTTCCCCCAAACTTATGTCTCCCTGTACCTCTTCTTGTTCGCATATCATATCTTCATTTTCCACATTTTCCACATGTCCTTTATAAAGCGTTGGCCACCGATCTCCAACTATAGATGGGTGGCGTGGCGGCGTCCGAGAATAAAATGAGGCATCCATTACAACAAATTTAGAGACAAATTTCTTTTTAATACATCAAATAGAATACTTGGTACACATATCAAAGGAAAGTTCAGAATGTGACCTTTCATCGGGTATGATGTTTGACCGGGAAGAATTTTACTGGAAAGAGAAAAAACTGCTCGAAAAAAATCAGAAGAATAGCTGTTTTTCATCAGAAAATCGGAAATTTCCCCGATTTTCCTGAAAACCCGGGGGTCTGGGCCAAAAAAAATTATACCATCAGCAAGAGGATATTCTAACTTTTGTCCCAATATCAATTATAAGCGGGTTTGACATTTAATTATCGAGAAGTTTTCAATAAACCAGAGCGCTCGGGAAAACTCCAAAAATCCACAAAAATCGTCTCTTGGAAAACACATTATTCAAAAAAATACGGGCGAATTATTAGTGGCATTGTTTTGGAATAGATAAAGTACCTCCTAAAGAACCATTATCTAATAGGATTGGCTGAAATACCTCTTAATAAAAATAATATGAATAAATCCATGGAAGCATTGAAAAATCTGAAAAAGACGAATTTTGGCCCAGTTTTACAATGACACGGGAGCACGAATTGAGTGGATGAAAACATGCCTCAGTAGCCACAAATCTCCTCTTTCACTCGCACTTTGATTGATTGAAAAATATCGATTTTCACGCGAGTTATTAAAAAATTAGTAATTCACTTGTGGACGTCATGCCCTCAGAGCGTGCTCTCTATAAGCCGGTCTGGAGCTCAATTTTGAGTCGGCGTTCGGGCCATTTATCTCGAAAACTATCCAATTTTTCGAAAAAATGCTAGGGATCATTTTTGTAGGTAAGGATCTGCTCTTTACTTTTCATCTAAACAAAAATTCTCTATTGGTCAAATCTCGGCAGATATCGCGGGAAAACGGATTTTCTGGAATTTCAGGGCCATTTTCCCACCCTTCCACAGGGGTCAGGTACCTGACATTTTGGGAATTTAATGTGCCTACCATAACCTGCAAATAAAAAAAAAATTGCTCTTGCTGGACCAGTTGCCCATGTTGGCACCTTCGTTTACTGGACTACTGAGGGATGTCCCTTAAATTCCTAGCGAATATTCCCTGAACATCAGAAGTATCTGTGGTTTCATGTGATATAACTTCGGGAACCAAAGGATTCTCTTGGTCCAGAATACTTCCTTCTATCTGGTTTTCCATGTCCATTATAGAACCGACGTCATCGTATCGTCTTTGCTGTTCTGCCTCCGCATTCAAAAGGTCAACCGAATCGATGAGTTGTAAACACTTACTAAGCAAAACTCCACGACGTTCTGTATACTCTGCAGATACCGGAAGCCTTCTCAGCCTTAAACTAACATGATAGAGACGTGATATAATTCTCTTATACTCATTTTCCCTATTCCATCTATTGAACCTTTCTATATCCCTAGCCAAATCGTCTAGTTTCCTTTCACAAATCTGTAACTCCTCTTGAGTTTGCACCGGCAAATGTTCAGTAAACACTGTAGTCAATCCGTCTCTTTCACTTCTAAATGCCCCTCTCAAAACAGCTCGATTCTCCGCAACTGTACCTTGCACTGGTAAACCCCTAATCTGAATTTCGTATACCAGTTCATCGCCTAAGAGTCGATTAATTTCCATAGTGAACAACAAACAAAAATTTAAGATGCAGTCCAAACCAATATGTGATATGAATTGCTGTATTCCCTGTACAAACCCCGCCCCACCCGAAAAAGGAAAAGCAGGCCAAAAAACCCTAAACTGTAACCAAATATCGCCAAAAGCACTGAAGACCAACCACTTAAAGCAAACGAAGTACCTACAAGATTAACAATCAGACATCATAGGTACTTAGATATTGATTCTCCGTGGTAGAATTAATTATCAATATAGGAGGTATCACAAAATATGTATTTATTACCTTTTATCTTAAATATTCCAAGCTAAGTAGATATGTAATCCTTACTAAGCGAAAATAAAAAAAATCAATGTATCTCTCTTTCTGTTACTACTTCTTAAAAATTATGTATAGTCTTTTGGAAAAAAAACTTATGTTATTATTGTCTTTAGTTTGGAAACAAACAAAAATAATAATTTGATGTTATCTTTTTTTTTTCCTTTTAAATACTAAATTAAATCAACAAAATACTTCAAATAACATGCACACCTTACCCCCTGAACACGTTTGGGCGCCAAATTTTTGCTACCCGTCTTGGGCAAGAAAGTGGTCCTTTGACCAAAACCAAATTTAAACAAAACTACTTAATGATTCAGGTTCAAAGGGGGTGAGTAGTAGGTGTAAAATAAAAAAGAAAAATATATATATATCTTAAAATATTTATTTATCATCCCTATCGCCCCTTCTCGTCGGTTGGCTAGTTACGGCCACTCCACACAAAATACTATTTATAGTTTAAAAGAAGAGTTTGAGGTTAAAATATAGAAATGAAATTAATGTTTACAATGGTTACCCACGTTTTCCAAACAATTATTGGATTTGGTTTAGGGATATTATTTCCATATAAGGTGATTACTGACCCAATTGTATATATATACTTTTGGTTTACAAACAAATTACAATATAATTGAAGAGAATTCTTATGTAGTTCAGTGTCAATAAGTCCTACCTATCTTTGCTCCAGATTGATATTGTTAGAATAACTTTTCTACTAGAAGCAGTACAACGCGAAGTAAGTAAAAGAATACAAATTACAATATAACTGAAAATAATTCTTATGTCAGTGACAATGAGTTGTGTCTTTTCTACAGAATGGTATTGTTATACCTATGTAATATCTTTATTACTAGAATGTCACTAGAAGCACTTCAATGCAAAATAAGGAAAGGAAAAAAAATGCTTAGATCCTACCTCAGTTTATAATTCAGTATGGAAAGCCATGCAACATATAATGGGATACACCCTGGGTGATGCTGGTGGTTGTTATATGTGCCCTTCAAACTAAGTAGTGGTGAAGCTGCTTATGTATAGTTGGTTGATTATACCTAATTGTCTAGTGTCGTCAGGCAATCATCTAAACCAGATGTAAAGACAAGATAATCCAGTTGAGAAACTAAGCGATAAACAGCCAAAGCAGTAGGAGAAAACCAAACGAAGATATATTTATATATATACAGAAAGAGGCCTAAAATAAAGTAATTGTCGATTATATTATGCCTGTATTTTTTTTTTATATGGATTGCCCAAAATGAAAAGACCTACCTGTAGATGGGGGTTCGCCCTCTATTTGACTTCACAGGTAAGACCTGGTTATATCCTCCTAAAGAGTATAAATCAACTAATTGATTATTATTTTTCAGGTCTAGCTTCCTTTTAGCTTGATTTAGAAATCCTCAAATTTGAGTTAAATTAAGCACATGCTTCGTATCACCAAGCTAATGCAAAAAGACGAGAACGAAACAGGAAGTTCTTCCATCAACAGGTTTCACACCTTAGATTTTTAAGTCAATTCTTTAGGCAAGTTTACAAAAGTTCATACTTTTGTTAATTACAACCAGTTGAAATTAATCAACCACATACTTCTAAATCTGGTTATGATGTGGCCAACTTGGCACTAGAAGGTCAAATACTGACTTTAAACCTGTTTTCCTATTGACATTGCCATTTGACAATTAAAATATAACCAACTCACTTAGGTTAACAATCAAGTAATATAATTTTAATGAAGACAATATACTTTCTGTAGTATCTATTTTTGTTTTTAGCTCAAGACAAGAAAGAGGAGAAGCCAACCTTCTACTGACATACTAAAATTGAAAATAACTATTGGTACATTTCCAAACATAAATTTTTAATACCTAATTGCTGAGAAAAGTAACACATTGATTTCTTTTCTTCCATGTTTTTATTTATTTATTCATAAGAAGGTAACATTTATTTTATTATCAAGATTAATATTTTCTTCAAATAAATCCACTTGACAATGATATTATGATGTTATTTCAGGCAAAGCTTTCAAACCGTAACAGGTTTCGGAAATGTCCAGTCTCCCCACAACGGAAACATGTGATTTGACGGGACGATTGCCCAGGCGGTTGCTGGGTAGTATCTGACGGCAGACGGCGAGGAGTATCGGTCGGGGACGAATGGCTGGGATCGGCGATGGGCTCTCTGGATGGACCAGGTGTCGAGTTGTTGGACGGTCCATACCTTGGTGTACTTATTTGCTGCGGAGGGGCTGGTCCACGGTTCGGTCCACTAGTGTTGGGTGCATTTTGGAGTTCTTTCCTAAGAAGCTCATACTCCCTAATCACTTGACAAAACGTGGGAAAATCCTTGAAGTCTCCTTTTCGGATCTGCAGCCGGTATTCGGGTAAGAGGTTACGGTACAACCATGCTAATTGTTGTTCTGGAGTTAGCTTCCCATGCCTTCTCATGAGAGTCTGTAGCTCGGTCATATATGTGGCAGCGGGTTCATTTCGCCTTTGGAGACGTCTTCCTATTTCGGCTTCCAAGTCGACTTCATAGTTGACTGGATAAAAGAAAATTCTGAAATCAGCTTCGAAATCATCCCAGGTTGTATACCTACTCCGGTTATTTCGATACCAGGATGCTGGTTCACCTGTTAATAATTCCGGTAACACGGGAAGCAAATTGTCCTTCTGGACATTCTTTGCCGTACATATTTCTTCGATTCTTTCTATAAACGATGCCGGATCTCCCCGATTCCCAAAAGATACCTTCCAATCGTGTACATTTATTGGCGGAGTTGCCATAGCGGACGGATAATCTTCAAATTCGGTCTCGTTAGCAGCGGGTTGTGGACAAGTATTCTTTCGTCTTAAAAAGTTAACAAGTCTCCTTCGTTTCTCCGGAACGGTTCCGGCAACTGATAAATTTCTCCTTCCTAGCTCGGTATTAAGACCCTCGTTTCTTAGTAAATATATCCAACTTACCCGATGGTCTATGGCTTCTTGCACGGAACTTACGGTCGGTAATTGGGTCGATACTGAAGGAACGGGTAGTGTTTTCTCAGCAGCTTCACTTTCAAATAGGGAAGTAACGTCGATTTCCTCAGAGTTTTCTATAGACATCTACTTTTTATCTCTTCTTCCTCTACCTTCGGTAGTTAATATTTATCGCCGTTGAATTGTAAAATAATTAAACGGTGAGAGGAATAGTCGAATACGGTATGAAATGGTACTCTGCCCAAATCGACAATACAAAAAAAACACAGCCAAAAATGAAATAAAATGGACCCAGCAGCAATGCGTTACATAAAATCGGAAAAAAACGGTATCAAACAGTACCCACTCTGAAAAACAATCAGCTCTCTGCAACAACACGGTAAAACGAGGACGGAAGAAAGCGGTCTCTGTTTTCATCAACCATAAAAAATGGAACACGGAATAAAACAGTCCCTACGCTAATCAACAATACAAAAAAAAATCCAAAACAACATACAAAAATCACCAATCAGGTTCCTGCTCCATAAAACAATAAGGTAAAAATCTAAAACGGAATAAAACGGTTCCTGTTCTAATCAACAATACGGGAAAAAATTAAAAACGTAATTACGGTCCCTTCTTGCTTCTGTATTCCAGGCAGAAATCTATGCTATCGATATGTGTTTGCAACTGAATATTGAAAGGGGTTACAGGGGTCAAAAGATCCTAATACTCTCTGATAGTCAGGCAGCATTAAAAGCTTTAGCATGTCCTCAGATCAGATCTAGACTGGTCTGGGATTGTCTACAGAAACTTGAAACCCTGGCTAACCATAATAGAGTTACTCTTAAGTGGGTCCCAGGGCATAAGGGCATTGTAGGAAATGAAAAGGCGGACAACCTAGCAAAGCTGGGGTCCGAGACAGCATTCACTGGTCCTGAACCAGTATTTGGGATATCCAAAACTGCTGCACGTGGTTGTATATCTCGGTGGACTCAAACTAAACACCAGTCGTACTGGAGACACGTGCCAAAACAGGAACACAGCAAACTCCTGGTTAAAAAACCCTTGGAGAAGCTGACCAATGATATACTAAACCTTAGCAGGGCCCAAATAAGGATAGTGACGGGTTTACTCACTGGACACTGCACTCTAAGGAAGCACATGCATACAATCGGCATATATAGGGAGGAACCTATTTGTCGGTTGTGCATGGAAGAGGAGGAAACAGCCTCTCACATTATCTTTGATTGTGAAGCACTATCTCACTGGAGATATAGACTCCTAGGACTAGAATTTCCAAGGGAGGATTTCTCCAAGAAGAACCTAGTGAAAAGTCTGCTGAGCCTGATAAGGGTCTCTTCACATAAACGGCACAACCAAGAGCACAAAAAGCCTTAAGGCTGAGGTGCCGAGGACATCAATCCTTTGACTGGTGTGCTGATCCAATCAATCAATCAATCAATCAATCACGGTCCCTTCTCCAATCAAATATACTGAAAAAAAAATCCGAAAACGGCTCCTGTATAAATCAAAATCAGCTCTCTGCAATAATACAGAAAAAACTGATAACGGAATAATAGTCCCTGTTTAATCAATACTATGAATAAACTAAAAAAAGAGTCAAACGGTCCCTCTGTGTAATCAACAACAATCCTACTCTTTAACAATACGGTAAAAATGTAAACGGAATAAAACGGTGTCTGCAAACAATCAGGTCCCTGTACTTACAAACAATCAGGTCCCTGCTCTAATAATAAATAATAAAACGGAATAAAGCGGTTCCTACTTATTAACAATCAAGTCCCTGCTCTACAAACAATCAAGGTCCCTGCTCTACAAACAATCAGGTCCCTGCTCAAATCGACAATTAGTGAAAACAAAATCAAAATAGAAAACGGTCCCTGCTCAATCAACGAAGTAACAATCCAAAAATATGTAAAACGGAATAAAACAGTCCCTATTTAATCAAAAATCAACAGCGGAATAACGGTCCCTGCTCAAATCGACAATTTGTGAAAACAAAATCAAAATAGAAAACGGTCCCTGCTCGGGCGCCAAATTTGTGACGCGTTTTTCTTCCTCATTTACTTATATCGAGACTAAGTAACTGGACACGTCACAATTGAAACCCCAAAACGACGGATTCAAGTTTTATCTCGGGCGCCAGATTTTTATCGTGGTTAACTCCACGGCCCCTCGACTCCAAAATTTCGAGAGTTCCGGATAACAACAGATGGAGGTACGGAAAATGCCAGAGGGGTCGGACTGTAAATACCTGTAGAGACTAAGTAGCGGTATACTTATTTTTCAGTCGAGCTTTATTGCTCGATTGTCAGCACAGAATTGCCTTAAAACAAATTGAAACCAACGGTAATAACGAACGGCTAGTAAGTTATGAATAAAACCATAATCACTAAATCCTAACATAAGAACAAATAAAAATGATATTATACCTACTGAAACAAATTTGCAGACAGGCGGCTTTCAAACACTTTTTCGAAAACTCGGTCACTTCCGACGGACACTGTAGGTTTGTTTTCAGTACGGAGAGAAGAAGCTTCCTTTTAACTCTTGTTTTGCTATTTATGCCTTCTTTCCCACTAATCGCTTCTAAATAATTTTTTCCCAAAAAACTCAAACTAGATTTAATTACTTTATACCAAAATTCATACGGCTATACCGAACGGTCTGAATATAAAATTAAAAGGTATATATACCGGACGGCCCAAATATGATAAATTAATAGACTTGTGATTAAATTGTTTTACCAGGTAAAATTTATATTTACTACCTTACAACATTTAAAATTAAAGAAACTGAGTAAGGAGGAAATAACACGTTACCTACTTTATATCTGGAAAACTAAATAAACTACAATTAATACCGGAAAAGAAAATACTACAATCCAAATTATTATTAGACCTGAAAAGTAACTTCGTTACAACCTGTTTACGTGGACCCACAGACGACATGCTGACTGGAACTAGATCCACGCGAGTAGCCGAGTGTGACCGGGTTGCCAGCCGCTGTTTGCTGGTGCTACTGCCAGCTACTGATTATCAGCGGCTGGTAATCAGCCCGTGCAACACTAATAGAACTCTAGGGAACCTGGCCATACTAAAAAATCCTTGTTGAACTTCTCTTATTTCATTATTTTCTTTCTGGCAGATAAACATAGTTTGGTTTTAGAGAACAAATAGCTCTCGTTACACTTTTTGTTATCTTTGATGCTGTAGAATGATGAAAACCACTTTTATCTCCTACTACAATTTGGAAGGATCCACTAGAATAAAATCGTAGACACAACAGTAATTGTTGTAGTGGAGTTACAGCAGAATTTCTGTAATAAAACATTTTCACGTGAAAAAATGCACAATTATCTAATCAACTTTTTGTCTACCTTACCTCACAGTTGGACGTCTAATTAAATGTGATATTTGATCTAAAATATTTTAAACTGTATTTTTGGACATACGACATCTGTTTATAAAGTTTTGGTCATCCCAATAATTTATATGATCTCTTCTCATTCTAACTGTTCTAGGTCTCCGAAAAACAATATTAATATAATCTTCTACATCTGAGTCGAAATCATCAGAAAATATGTTAACATCGAAGAACACTTTCATTTTCAATTCAAATAAAAAATAATAATATAATTTTTATCCTATTCAATGTAAAAACTGAAACGTAAATAATATCTGTCAGATAAAATTTATCAGCTACATTTTTCGGCTAATTCGCAACCTCCTATTACATTCCCTTTATCCAGCTGTTATTTCTTACCACAATATTCATAATTATAATTTTGTTGATAACTTCCGGAAAACTCTAACAGTCACTTTATCGGCAGATTCATAATGTGGACCTAATAATAGTAAATCACTAACCTTTGGGTCGCATTAAATAATCAATGCGATCCTATCTAGAATTAGTTAAACAGTAATAAGTTTAACCTTGATTTTTTCAGCAACAACTGATGATGGGGAGTTTCTTAAAGGACACACCTGGAGATATTATTAAGATTTTTGGAATCTCTAGCAAATTACATCAAATCGTCAATGTGGTTCAATTTGTTCAATATGAGGTAAACAGCATATCTGGGCTAATGAATCTGGATTTGATCCTGCATTTTATTGATTTTAGGATAAATATGTTTGGAAATATTAATATTGGATTACTTAGTGAGTATTGTTCGTTCCTTTATAATTTCTGAATATTGTTTACTTTACAATATTTTGTAAACATCAATCTGTCACTTCATAAATTCCTGACAACTGTCAATTTTAGGTTATGTGCACGCGTACTCTGTAACTTGATAGAAATAGAAACTCTCTATGACTTTTTCCTGTAAACTTCGGGCGAGCTCGGGTAGAAGGAAACGAGTACTATCTTACTTGAAAACATTTTCAGATTTTTATATTCTGTGATGCTTTTGAAATTTAGTTGCCAGTATTATCAATTATTTCCATTTCTGAGTTTTGTTTCGATGTCTTTTCATCCTGCCATTCTATACAGAATGTTCAACTTTTTACCAATCTTTAAAAACCGAGAGGATACATTTGTTCCATGAATAAGTATTATTGAACTCTAAGAATGTTGTAGTTCCTGGTTGCCATGGGTAATGACTTGCTCTGCATAGCGAGGATTGTCGGTTCAATTCCTACCAAAATCGTTTTGCTTCTAATTTTTTTTATGTTTTTACACTAATTATCATAGTTTTGCAGAATAATATAATGAAAATGATATGTAAGTCAACCAGAAGGTAGCCTCAAAAATGCGAAGTAGACGAAAAAATCTATTACCTAAGTTTATTTAATCATATACCACCCATTTATTTAAGAAAATTACCTATTCATGTTTAACTAAAAATAAACAATATTCAGAACCTAATCACAATCAATAATCAACATAAACAATGGCAAAACGGCATAACTATGTATATAACAACAGATAGAAAGACCTTTGTAGCCGTTTCTATTTTTATCTGCCGAATATTCACACGGAATTACTCGAAAGTCTCCGAATAGACATACGGAGTAACCTTAAGAAATTTTCTAACAGAAAGAAATTTCCTTTCTATTCTGTTACAGAGTTCACGCCGTGGTCTCACTTGATTAAGCATTCCAACGACCTGTCAAAATGTATTCAACTATTCAATATGGCGTCCGTGGGGCAAACAAAGTTATTGTCTTGTTGTGAGAGTGTAGGATTTAAAGCTATTTTAAGTGCATTTTGTGATTGTTTTGTGACTAAACTATACTTATTTTTTTATTTTATTGACTTTAAAGTGTTATTTTGAATTGAGAATGCCACATACGTGTCTTGTAGTTGATTGTGGAAGTTGTTCCAACAGGGATGATGTGAGATTTTTTTCAGTGCTCGCAATTTTAAACTTTAAATTTTTTACCGGAAAGAATTAATTATCCAGGGAACGAAGAGCACTCTGGTTAGCAGCAATTAAGTGAGACGATCTCACGGAGTCTAAACTAAAGAACCAGAAGGTCTGCAGCAGGCATTTTATTGCAGGTAAGCCTTCAAATAAGCTCCATTCTTGAGAAGACTTTTTCACGGTTAATTAAAATAAGTTGTATCATGTGTATCATTAAATTATATTATAGGTGATATTTCATTATTTTCTATTAACTTTAGGCAAACTTGCTGCTTTAGAGGACCAATATCATCCCGACTAGGTTCCATCTCAAAATATGGGACACAAATCCCAAAAAGTTCAAAGAAAATATGACGATGCGGAAATATTTGAAAGATTGTACAAAAGAATAAGACTTAAAGATAGTGAGGTAAGAGTAAAAAGACACCATTAGATTTTGCAATTTAATATGTAAAGTAGAAATAGAAACAAAAAATATAATTAAGTTTACGATTTCGACCCTTACTTTGTGGAATCTACTCATATTACTGTTGTAAATGAAACTAAATTGATATCTTCTTCCCTTTTAAGGTATAACTGTGCAATGATATGGGAAACCATTGAAAACTATATCTGCTGATCTTTACAATTATTACTTAAGAAGATGGTGTGATAGTGGAGAACTCCCTAGATTTAGCTGTTCATTGACGATTTCATATTGTGGGTATCTTAAGTGTCTTCTAATTTCTAAATCTTCAAGGAAATCTACTTGTTTTCATCTGTATTTTTGAAATCCGATACAGTGAAAAATCACATTATGCAAAACATCTACTGGACACGGAACATTCATTAACACAGAACTAGAAGTACTGAATATTTGTGGAAATAAACAAGAACTGGATTTCCTTGGAGAGGTAGAAATTAGGAGACACTTAAGAGTACTACAATATGAAGTCGACATTGAACATCTGAATCTAGGGAGTTCTCCATTATTAAACTGTCTGCTTAAGTAATAATAATTATGAAGATCAGCACTTAGAGTTTTCCTTGGTTTCCTATATTATTGCACAGTTATACTGACCTTAAATGGGAAAAAGATATACAGGATATCCCCATAGGGCAAATAATATCTAATATTCACTATTTGTAAACTCAATACTTCTATTCATATATATTAAGCCAATCACAAGAAAGGTCACTTCTTGGCCTACCAAACATAATTATTAAACATCAGGTAGGCATCACATTAACTTCTGTCATTCTGATGATGATAATTAGTTATCGAAACAATTGTCAATTTCTTTGAATTTTTATTATTTCCTCATTATACAGTGGAATTATTTAGAAACAGTTAATTTCATTTACAACAGTGAAAAATAGGTAATTTATTTTTTATTATACTTAACAGAAAATACTACATTTTCAACTGTTTATAAAATACAGTAAATATGACATTTTCGGAACAGCGCACGGAAATTTTTTCCCGATCCCTATTTCCGTGCGCTTAATCATAAACATAGATATCCATAATACTAGATATCCTATGGCAACCCGAAGAAAAAAAAGAAACGAGTAATGTGTCTATAGCAACGATTTATTTATTAATGACAAATTTTATTTTCTGTCAGTGAAAATTAAGTATTTATGTATTTATTACATTTTGCAAAAATTAATTCAGATTGTGAAGAAAATCGGGATATTCCCGAAAATATCTTACAACGAGCGGCAGAAGTGAGTGCAGATTTATTACCAGTGAAATCCAGGTTGAGATATGAACAAGAATATAACAGTTTTACCGAATGGCGGACTCAGAAACGAATCAAAATTGTGAGTGACGATATTCTTTTAGTATATTTTTCTGAAAAAGCCAACACTATGAAATCCTCCACTTTATGGAGTCGATTCTCTATGTTAAAGAGTTGTTTGGCAATAAAAGAAAATACTCACCATCAATATCCAAAAACTATTGCTTTTTTGAAACGACAAGCTGTAGGATATATACCAAAGAAATCCAAGATTCTTACAGCAGAACAAGTAACAAAATTTTTATGTGAAGCTTCAGATGGAGAATATCTACTAGCCAAAGTAATTTTAGTGTTTGGCATCTTCGGTGCATGCCGCAGAGATGATTTAATACGTTTGAGTTTAGATGATGTGGAAGATAATGGGCGTTTCCTTGTCGTGTTCTTACGAGATGGAAAAACTCACAGGTCAAGAAGTTTTACCATTACCAATGAAAATTGCAAATTCGATCCCTGTACAATTTACCGTAAATACGCAGATCTCCGCCCTAAACATATGGAGAGTAGAAGATTATTTATTGCATACCGAAACCAAAGATGTTACGCTCAACATGTTGGGTGCCATACTATCAGTGGTATTCCAAAACTTGTTGCAAAATACCTAAAACTAAAAAATCCCGAAGAATATACCGGACATGGGCTAAGGCGCTCTTCGGCAACCATGTTGGTGGAAAGCGGTGGTGATTTGCTCACTTTGAAAAGACACGGAGGATGGCTTTCTTCCAATGTAGCAGAAGGATATATAGAAGAGTCCATACAAAGAAAAATTGAAGTATCACGGAAGTTGTTTAGCCCTTGTAACTTGGAAACTACAACATCTCTAACAGTCAATCAAGAGAACCAAAGCACACACGAACACTCCGCTTCAACATCTTTAGCAGAGTCTTTAGTTCAACAAAAAGAAATGCAAAAGGGATTGAGCTTCAACAATAATACGAATTGTACAATAAATATTACTATTAATAATAACGGTTCTGTCCAAAATTAATTTTCTTAGAATTACCTACTTGTATTTTTTTTGTTAATTTGAGTTGTATGTACTTACATTTTTACTGTTTTAAAAATAAAAATAAATATTCCCGATTTTCTTAATAATTTTTTGCGATATTTTTTGTTTATGTTGATTTCAGGTACCTAAGTATAATAAAAAATATCGTTCATTACTCGTCCAGAAATGGATTTTCCGTTCTTGCATTCTTGTCACGCGCGCACGGAAAAATCCTCATTTCTGTACTGGTAATGAAATATACTATTTAAACAATTTTTTCAGCAGGATAATGAAGACAAAACCAATATCAATTTTCTCTTGAAGACTAAAGACCAAGACGAGCTAGAGACTGGAACTGCGTCTCAAACAGACCTAACAATGGATGAGCTCTGTGTATAATTTGAGCAACTGAACTTTGCTGCAAATAAAATGGAAGATCTCAACAAAAGTGGAAGTATTATACTGATTTCGTCTATGATTTTGTATTTTTTATTATCTTTAAAACTAAAGAAAGTAGTATTACAACAAGTACTAGTGCTCTTAGTAGTTTCAACCAATTACTGCTTACTCTTAAATTGGGGTTAAATTATGATTATTGTGATTTGGCTTGGCACTTTAAAATTTCCCCCACAACTGCCTCTACATATTTTGAGAATATTTTGAATATTCTTTTCATTACGTTCAGGCCTTTAATAAGATGACCAGACCGTTTAGTAGGCCAAAAAAACCTAACATCTTGTTTTACAGATTAGTCCGGGAAAGTAAGGTCGAAAAATCTGTTAAACATCAAAAGTTTCCCAGCGCTGATTTTTCATTTTTAAATGAAAATATATCGACCCAGCATCACTCTCCTAGATTGTCTAATAATTTCCGCTGGAGCTTGCGACGCAGCTTGCAAGCACAGCTCGGACCACATAAGATTCAAGCAATTTATGATCGTATCATTCCTGGATGTGTTCTTACAAAAAAATCGTTAAAATGAAAATTGCAGCAAATTTTATGCTCTTGAAGGTGATCTAAATAGTTTTTCCGAAAAAAATTTTGTTCGATTTTAAATTTTCCAAAAATGGAAAAAAATTTCGTAAATCATATTTTTGGCTGGTAATTATAAATAAAATATTAATATCGAGGTCAAGACATAGGTAAACATAGAGGACGAACTTCTGAAAATTTACATTTTTCAGATTTGGAAAATTCAAAATGGCGGCTGCTCAAATTGGAAACAAATTTTTTTTTCAATCGCATTTAAATTTATGAACATTAATGATATCGAAAAGCGGTTGGTTGCAATCAACAGAGTGAAAGTAACATTTATATAAATAACATAAACAAAATTTTTAAAATTTTTTTTATATAATTTTTTAGAACATTTACCGAAAAAAAAAATTTTCCATCTAGTTTTTTCTCATTTTGGCGTTGAAAAATTTGTTAAAAATATCTTTTCACGTTATAAATATGTTTGTTTTTGAAAGACGAGTATTTTGGAAAAAAAAAATTTCAGATGCGACTTTTACAAGCTGAGATAAACAAATTCAAAGCCTGCTAGATACTGTCATAATGTTAATTGAAATTTTCAAATTTTGATTACTTCGCTAGGTTGTTGAATCCCAACTCAACTTAAACACAATTTTTCATTTTTCTACCGTCAATTGGTCCATTCAAAAGAGAACAGTAATCCTAGCTCGCCCGGCCAAACGGTGCGGCGGTAGCTGCTTGGCGTAGTGGTGGTTAGGTTAGGTGCTCTACTACCAGGTGTAGTTGTAAAAAAGTTGGCATACATTGCACGATATTATGTAAAAATTGCGAAGGCAAAAACTGTTCTAACATCGAAATTGTAAGTACGGTATTTGACAATGACGAGGATGATAATGAATCTCTGAGTGATGAGCCAAATTTTGATATGAGTCAATTAGTTGATTGTGAACTTGCAATTGCTAATGATAATGATGCTAATGATAATGACGAGGAAAATTGTATAGAGCCACTTCCTCAGAGACCAAAAAGAGCGAAAATTTGTAGAAAATAGATGTAAATTTGTAAATAAATATTCTTAGTATCCATATTTCGAATTATGTATAATTTATTCAATAAATAGATTTATAGATATAAATAATAAATATCATCGTACTTTATTTCTAGCAATATGTAATCATATTAATAATAACCATACAATAAATGCACAATTTTTACAAAGAAAACCAAAATAAAAGCTTAAGCTTCTAGCTGACCCCCCACCACAACGCCATGGCCGAGCGAGCTAGGATTACTGTTCTCTTTTGAATGGATCAATTGACGGTAGAAAAATGAAAAATTGTGTTTAAGTTGAGTTGGGATTCAACAACCTAGCGAAGTAATGAAAATTTGAAAATTTCAATCAACATTGTGACAGTATCTAGCAGACTTTGAATTTGTTTATCTCAGCTTGAAAATTTTTTTTTTCAAAATACTCGTCTTTCAAAAACAAACATATTTATAACGTGAAAAGATATTTTCAACAATTTTTTCAACGCCAAAATGAGAAGAAACTAGATGAAAAATTCTTTTTTTCGGTAAATGTTCTAAAAAATTATGTAAAAAAAAATTTAAAAATTTTGTTTATGTTATTTACCTATATAAATATAACTTCCACTTTATCGATTGCAACCAACCGCTTCTCGATATCATTGATGCTCATAAATTTAAACGCGATTGAAAAAAAAAATTGTTTCCAATTTGAGCAGCCGCCATTTTGAATTTTTCAAATCTGAAAAAACGTAAATTTTTAGAAGTTCGCCCTATGTTTATCTATGTTTTGTCCTCGATATTAATATTTTATTTATAATTACCAGCCAAAAATATGATTTTCGAACATTTTTCCATTTTTGGAAAATTTAACATCGGAAAAATTGGTTTTTGGAAAAAATATGTACGTCACCTTCAAGAGCATACGATTTGCTGCAATTTTCGTCTCCACGATTTTTTTGTAAGAACACATCCAGAAATGATATGAGCATAAATCACTTGAATTTTAGGTAGTCCGAGCTGTTCTTGCAAGCTGCGTCGCAAGCTCCAGCGGAAATTATTGGACAATCTAAGAGAGTGATGCTGGGTCGATATATTTTCATTTAAAAATGAAAAATCAGCGATGGGAAACATTTGATGTTTAACTTCCTTACTTTCCCAGACTAGATGCCTTTCATGGAAAATTAACTGTCATTGTAGATTGTTTTGAGGTTTTAATAGGAAAACCAACAACAGTGCTGGTCAAACTATAAACACCATAACACAATAAAAATTTTAATAGGGATTACTCCACAAGGAACAGTTAGTTACATTAGTGAAGCTTGGGGCGGAAGGGCTTCAGACAAACAAATTGTGGAAAATAGTGATTTTTAAAATTACATTTCACCAACGGATGTCGTTTTAGCTGATAGAGAATTAGGGAGGATGGGATTTTTAATAGAAGATACATTGGGGGTACAAGCGAAATTAATAGTGCTAGCTTTTACAAAGAGTAAAAATCAGTTACATCCTCTGGACATTGAAATGACCAGAAACATAGCCCATGTAAGAATCCATGTTGAGAGAATGATTGGAATGACAAAAAATAAATGTAATATTTTTAAAGGTATCATACCATGATTAAAAAAGGGAATGATCCAGAAAACCTCAACATATTGGACAAAACAGTAGTTGTTTGTTGTGCCTTGATAAATTTGTCCCCTCCTATTGTGCCTCTTTAATTTACACCAAATACATTTTATCACTGAGTAGTGGAAATTTACATTACAATTTATTATTTTAACTTTTTATTACTGTTGTGAATGAAACTAACTGTTTCTAAATAATTCCACTATACAGTGTGTCTACTTAAGTTGGACTCATATGGAAAACTTTGTTATTGGTTTTAGGAAAAAAGTTATTTTTAATAAAAAGTTCTGCATTATCTAAAACCTGAAATGCAATCATTAGATATCCATTTTTTCAAGTCGTATACGAGGTTTGTCACAAAATATTAATCTTATTCAAGGGTAAAGTACCTTTATTTTTTACAATACAGAAAAATGTTGAGGATTAACATTAAAAGTTCTATTCAAATATGCAATTACAGCTTTTTAGCATGAAAATTAAAATTTAGTGTTGATTTACTATTAATTCCGTATTAATTATTCTGGCTTGGTACAGTTTAACGTAATCTAGGATGCACTGACATGAAGTATTTGACAGTGAATGTCAGAGTGAGTTAGTTTTTATAAAATTACAATAAACATGCCAGCTTCACTGACTTGTGAAGGAAAAATTTAATTATTTTTAATTGTTGGAGAAAGTTACAGACCACATAGAGAGGCAGCAAATATTCTCTACAACAGACATGCGCATAGAAACATTGGGTATTGAACAGTTACCAAAATAATGAAGAAACTTGAGACCAGTGGAAGTGTTGAAAATAAGTTTAATAATAAACGCATAAAACGGGTTGTCATTGTATAAACACTGAAATGGAAGTAATGCTTTCTGTTGTAGAGGAGCCAAACGTAAAAGGGCTCCTCTAATTACAAATACTTCTGTAAAAAATACACATATATTTTAAAAATATTATGCATACAAACCTCAATTCGTACACACATTAATACCAAGGGATTACGATGTTCGATTTGAATTCTGCGCTTTGATCCAAGGAAAGTTGGATGGAGACCCGTTTTTCGCAAAAAATATAATTTTTTCTGGTGAAGCAGCATTTTCATCCAAAATTGTCGCTGGTGGTTCGACAGTCATCCAAATTTTGTAATAAAAAGTCGTAGCCAATTTTCGATTAAAACCAAGGTATGGTGTGGTGTTTACGAAAATAAATTAATTGGACCCTTTTTTATAATCCTTAAATGCCGCTCGTTACTTAGAATTATTAAACAATCAAGTAAGTGATTTTTTGGACGAACTTCCGTTACAAGAACGCATGAAAATTTGGTACCAACATGACGGTGCCTCCATCCATAGTAACTTAAACGTTAGACTACTCCTTGAAAATATGTATGATGGAAAGGTGATTCATAGGTTTTCAGAAATTGTTTGGCCTCCCAGGTCCTCTGATTTAACTCCCCTTCTTTATGAAGATACTTAAAACAGCAAGTTTATCAGCGTGGACCATTTTATGGTGTAGACCATTTGGAAAGGATTATTTCTGAAGAATGCCAAAAAATTACTCCAAATATTATAAGGAAAGAGTTTGAGAAAAGAACAATTAAATGTTTACGAAGAGAAAGTAGATATTCGAGGCTCTAGTAGATTATTAAAATTTAATTATGTTTGTTACTGTATAAATAGATTTTTGTTTAGTTGATATCGTTTATATGGATTTTCCTATTTCTTAAATAAATAATTATTATGTATACATTACGTATTTAAATGCAAGATTGTTTGAAAACATTAACAAATACTTAGAAAGGTTGTCATATTTCTATTAGATGAGAGAGGTAAAGTCAGTATTGAAATTTATAACTAATTACCGTACTGTATAAGCCGGAAGAGTTTTTAAAAAGATTTTTATTAATTATAAATTACAATTGAACTTAACAATGTTATGACAAAAATTAGAATGAACTAAATTACAATGTTCTGCAATTTATATGCTCGGTAATAATTGCTGACAGTGCACCGAGGCTGATGTAATACCACTCCCTTATGGTGTAATATAGGGTAGAGGTCCTACCATAACTCCTCCCTTATCAGAGAAAGACTTCGGGTTCCAAAGGAGAAGGCTTTTCTTAGGGCTTTCGTTGCTTCTTGTAGGTCTTCTTAAGTTTACAGGTCCACAATAGGTACGCTGCTGCGGTTAATATTAGAATAATTATAAATGTCCATTGTAACCAATCAATTGATTTCAAATTGGTAATATCTTCTATTGATAATGGATTGGTTGTTGTTAGATCGTTTTGAAGTGTGTGGATATCTTCTAATGGAATATTTTCAATAGTAAAAGGCTTTTGTTCTAGGACTCTTTGGGACTTGAAGTTGTCCATTTCAATGGTCGGAAGGATTAACGGTTGGCCAAATTTTGTAGTTTCCTTGTTTCCGAATTTGTAGTTTTGGTACTCGATGCTGCAATTAACGGGAATCTGTATTACGGAGTTGCCACCAATAGTGAGGAAATTTTCGTCTGGACAGTTGGTTTTTATTTTTAATTTTTCACTTGTGATGACGATCAGATATTCATCATTAATTTTATTGAATATCTGTGACGGATGCTTAATAGGTACTTGCACACATGAAGTTCCGATGTCTTGAATAAGGTCTTTAATACAGTCTTTGGTTTTCACATTTAGTTGCACTTGGGGACAGATATAATTTTTTCCAATTAGGGTACACGGGTCGTCCATATACTGATGGATTTCTTCACTTAGAGCCAAAAAAGGTTTTTTGGGTATAATTATTGTGTCACTTTTGGTAGGGATAGGATAAAGGTGGTAGTATTTAAATACATTGGGGTGAATGAGGGGAAATTCTGTGGCAAATATTATATTATCAGCAGTGAAATAACAGGTTGCATGAATTACTGAATACCATGAATTAATATCTAGATTTAATATTTCGTCGCTCCTGTAATTATCATTCAATTCATTTAAAAAATCTTTCAAATTTTGATGTGTCAAAATATCTGGGTGTATTAAGTATATGTAATTTGGCAAACGTGATGGCGTTTTCCAGGTTTTCGATAAGTGTGTTAATAGTATTGGCATTTAGGAATATTTGGTCAAGTATACTAGAATACATGGAAAATTTGTAAAGTTCATTTGTGAGATTATCTAAATAAGTCTTATAGTCTATGATTCGCTTAGTTATTATTCTTTGATTACTAACAATATAATCTAAAGCTGATGAATATTTGTTTGTTAATTTTTTTGATAATGAAATCTGTGCATTCACTTCCCGGACTATTTTTTGTTGATTATTTTTCAATAAATTTAAAGCATTTCCGATTTTTACTCCATCTGTTGCGTCTAGAGTTCCAAATAAAAATTTGGATATGCTACCGCCTGCATTGATTAGTCCGCGTTTTTGTCTTGAAACGTTTAATGATCTAATATTATCGAATTTATTCAATAGTTCATCAATTAAATACATTAGGTGATCGAGTTTTGGTTGTAAATTTAAATTATGCGAAAGTTTTTCCTGTTTAATTGACATATTCATAATATTATGACACAACACAATTAATTTTCCTAATTCTTCCTCGAGCACTTTTATGTCTATATTTTGTAAGAAAATATGTTTACTAGTAACTATGTTTGCAATGCCAAGTTTAAAGGGAAGTATTCCAGGAGAAAGACTTATATCGACAACTTTGATTTCTTGGGAGCTAACTATCGTCAACATTGCTATCAGCTTCCACACTGTCCCGAGTTTCAGCATTTTCTGGATTCTGAAAACAATGAGGTTTTCTTAATTCTTTAATATGTACTTCAGATTTTTTTTGTTTTTTATTCACAATTTCAACCTTATTGTTATCCAATAACCTAGTTATAGTGTAGGGTCCTATAAATTTATTATTCTTTTTATTCCTATAATATGAATTTTATCACCAGCTGTATTATGTTTAGTTACAACCTGTTGTTTGTTATTTTCTAAATGATCATTGACACTTTTGTAAACGTGTTTCAGTTTTTCTCTGTGATTTTCCACATAACTTGAGAATAGTTCTTTATTTTGAAATATTTCGTCAGGATTACGCGAATTAGTGTGTCCAAATACGAGTTCAAATGGTGTGAATCCAGTTGCACTATGTATTGAACTATTATAGGCGAGAACAGCATAATTGATTAAATCGGTATCATTGGGATAAACTTCTTTTAAAATGCGTAAGTGCTCGATAAGTTTCGAATGAAATCTTTCTATTATACCGTTGGATTCATGATGCCCTGGTGTCGTGAAATGTACCTTAATTTTGTGTAAATTGAGAAGTTCGCGAACTGTATCGTTTTTAAATTCAGTACCACTATCTAATATAATTTTTTGTGGTACTCCAAACCTGCAAAAGTATTTAGTTAACGCGTCGCAAATATTTATGCCTGTTTTGCCAGTGATTGATAATGATTGTGCAAATTTTGAAAATGGGTCCACTACAGTTAAATAGAGATTTTTATTGTACTGAAAAATATCGGCATGTAAAATCTCAAATGGTTTTGATGCGGCTTCTGTTAAGTTTAGAGGGACATACGGGGGTTTCCTAGAATATTTAGTTCGTTGGCAAATGTCACAAGCATTTATGTAAGTAAGTACTGATTGTTTTCTTCACATTTACCCAAAAATAATGTTGTTTTAAATAATTTAGTGTTTCTTCGATACCACGATGATTGGTTTTCCCTTCATGTCTAAATTTAATCAACATTATTTGTTCGTCAGCGTCTTTTATCGTATTTATTAACCGAGTGCACATAATTAGTTTTAAATAATCTTTCCTAAAATTTTCCGAATAAATGTGTACAAATTGCGGGATAAATCTCCTATTTTCAAAATAGATGTGATAAGTAGAATTGGGTTTCAGGTAATTTTTTAAAAGATCTATAATTAAATCTGAATTATTTTCTAAAGGTAAAGTAACCGAAATTATATTTTGCTTGAAGTACTTTTCTGATTTGACTGTTAGTTTTTGGTTGTTGCGTTCATACACTAGAATTTTATTATTTTTATTATTGATTATTTCATCTAAAATTGGTATACCTTCATTTGCGATTTCTTTTGAGAGAGAACGGGAAGTTTCATCAGAATCTGACTGTTCACTATGATTGTGAATTGATTCTGTATAGTTTGGGGGAACTATTTGAACGTCTGATAGGACATTAACTTTGGGGATATGATTGCTTGGACCGCTTTCTTCGAAATCTCTATCAGAAATGTAATTTCGTGGGTCATCAGCTATTTTTCGTTCTTTATTTATGTCACCTGGGTTATTTGCTATTGATTCTGTTTCTAAAGTGTTTACTTGCACTCGACTTAAAGCGTCAGCGTTGCTATTCAATTTTCCTGGTTTATAAGCTATTTTATAATCAAATTCTTCTAATCTAAGGCGCCACCTTACTAATTTTGAGTTTGGCTCTTTCAAAATGAATAGCCAAGTTAAGGGTCTGTGATCAGTAACAATAGTAAATTGTCTACCGAAAAGATAAGGCCTAAAATACTTACAGGCCCATGTAATGGCAAGAAGCTCTTTCTCTATTGTACTGTAATTTTGTTCGGATTTATTAAGTGTTCGTGACGCGTATGCCACAGGTTTATCCTGGCCAATAGTGCCTTGGGATAAGACAGCTCCAAGTGCCACATTCGATGCATCTGTTGCTAGTATAAACGGTTTTTCATAATCGGGATATTGCAATACTGGGTTATTACATAAAATTTTTTTACAAGTGTTGAAGCTTTCAATGAATTTTTGATCATGAATGACTTTTGCGTTCTTTTTAAGACAAAGTGTCAATGGTTTTGTGATTTTTGCCAGATCTTTTATGAATCTACGGTAGTAACCAATTAAACCTAAGAAAGATTTAATTTCTTTATGTGTTTTGGGAATGGGGAAGTTTTGTACAGCCGAGATATTATCCGGATTTGGTTTCACGCCTTCAGTAGATACGACATGTCCCAAATAAGAAACTGATTTTTGTAAAAAGTCATATTTATCTAGCTGTACCTTAAAATTTGCCTTGCGTAGGCGATCAAAAACACCTTTCAATCTCGAAATGTGTTCTTGTAGGGATGTGCTAAAAATAAGTATATCATCCAGATATATAACACAAATATCATTATTCAACCCTCTCAGGACGTTGTCCATGACCCTCTGAAAGGTAGCAGGTGCATTTTTAAGACCGAAACCCATACGGGTAAATTCGTATCTTCCATTTAGGGCTGTAAAAGCTGTTTTAGGTATGTCTTCTTCTTCAATCTGTATCTGGTGATAGCCGGATGCTAAATCTAGTGTTGTAAAATAGTTTGCCCTACCTAATTTATCTAATAAATCTACAATATTTGGGATCGGGTATTTATCATTAATAGTTTTCTCGTTCAACTTTCTAAAATCTATTACTAATCGATAATTTTGTTCTCCAGTTTTGGAATTGAATTTTTTTGGAACCACCCATATATTTGAACTATAAGGACTAACCGAATGTCTAATTATACCTTGTTCTAGCATTTTGTTTATTTGGTTACACACTTCTTGTTTGTGTATTTCGAGAAAACGATATGATTTACTAAAAACTGGTTTATCATCTGTTAATTTAATTGAATGTTTAATTTCGTTTGAAAAACTTAAAGGAATTTTATCTGAATAGAAGATATCTCTGTACTCCAAACATAACTTAGATATGGCTTTTTTTTCTTCGGAATTACAATGTTTCAAATTTAGTTTAGATAAATTTTCTCTTAGAATCTTATCAACATTTTGATTCACACTGTAATCTTTGTTATTTGGCATATAATTTAATTCACTTACATTTAATATTTCTACACTAAAAGGCGTTGAAATTATAATCCTCTGTGGATTGTCAGTATAATTTGATATTGTAGTTAATGCGAAAAAATTTTTTATCTTTTACAATTCCCGTGTGAGTTACGAGATTCTCGGCGAACTTTATCTGTTCTAATAATCCAAATCCTTGTTCCTGATTTACGGGAAGTCTAACGACTTGCTCTGTGTTTCCAGGAATTGTTATTATATAATTATTTGATAATGTATTATTTTTATTTATATTAGAGCAATTGTTGAAAATTAAAGGTATTTCAATACGCGGTGTAATCAATAATTTCGAATCGATATCAATGATAGCTTGTAATTTTTTCAATATATCCATACCTATTAAACCTTGGTAATAATAATTATTATTATTAAAATTGAATATATAAAATTTATGAGAACCACATACTTTAAAAATTTCAAATATTGGTATTATCGCTATTTCATCATGAAACGTTATATCATGAGATGTTTGAATCTGGAAGTGTTCTCGTTTCCTTAAATTGGGGTAAAAACGTTGAGCTATTTCAGAATTTATTAGACTACGTGAACTACCTGTGTCTACTAAAAATTTTGCGTTTAATTGGGGTATATAAATAGATGGTAGTTCGATTTCAAATAAATTATTGATTTTTATCACATTTGTTGGTTTGATGGTGTCACGCTGTGAAAATTTATATCACCTGCCAACATATCGGACTGATATTCGTTGCAATCAGTTTTTTCATTGGGACAATAAACATTTCCGGTTGTATTTTCGTTATCATAAGTATTATCGAATTGGTCTTTGAAACTGATGTTTCGGTTATTTTGGGCTGTTTCTATGTTATAGAGTTCTTGGTGAGTAAAATTTTTGGGACCGGAGCTTTGAAAATGATTTCTATTGGAGTTATATCTTTGAATAGTGGGATATCTGGTAGAAATAGACATTGGTTCAGGGTTATTTTTGGGAGTTTGACCCGTAGGTTTGAATACATTAGTTCGGGGTCCAAAAACTTGGCGATTTGTGGAATATTTGGGTGCAGGCATATTCTGTCTTGCCTGAATATTAATGGGTTGTGATGGAAAATTGCTATTTTGAATATCTTGACCATAAGATTTAGTATTACCATAATTTTGGAAATTCTGATTTGGATATTGATTAGATTTGGCGAATTGATGATTTTGATTATAAGACGTATTTCTGTTACTGAAATTTTGTCTGGAGTTTGTATTTTGTACAAACCCATATTGTTTTTGACTTAATGTGAAATTTTCTTCTTCTACGACGTATGACATGGCTAACTCTAGTAAGTCGGGATTTCTTAATCTAACCAAATCTTGTGTACGACCTGTTAAGCCGCGAATGGAAGTTTTTAGTGATAATTCATCATAATTTTTAATTCGAAATGTACGTTCCTCTACACTCAAATTCATTGATATTAATTTTGAAGCAATCGAGCTTCTGGCTTTTTGAATTCTTTGCCCAAATGTAAAGAATGATTCATTTCTAAAGGGTGTCATAATTATTATATCTTGAACAAGACAATCTAAGTTTCTTTGATCCCCAAAACTAAGCCTAAGTAAATTTTTTAGATCGTTTTAAGCCCTAATTTCTGGTCTAGAACCCACCAACATAAGAGCATTGCCAGATAGTTTACCTATCACGGCTCTTAAAAGAAAGCTGTTTATTGGATCATTAAGATTTTGTAAATTTTTGTATTGATTTATAAGGCAATCACAATGTTCCAAAAATATTTCTAAAGTGCCACTATCACCATTAAAATTAGGTATTGTATCAATGTATAATTTCATTAATTGATAATTTACAGGAGTTTCGTTATTTGGCATTGTGTTACTTTGTATTGATAGATTATTTACTATTTCAATTAATTCCTCAATTTTTGTAAATTGTTACAACTTTAATAAAATTTTATTCTGGTATCTTAACCCTCACTTTAAAAAAAAAACGAGAGAAATAAAGAGAGAAGAAAAAAAAATAATGTGAATTTCTATATGCTTTAGTTACTCACACCTGATTCAAAATTTTGCCACAAGAACAATTGTAATAAATTCATATAATGAAGGAAGGATAATAGGATGGCTCACCCGATTTCCAAGTCTTCTTTAATGGTGCTGGGACGTACTCTCCGTCTAGACACTCACAAGGAAGTCTTTAAATCCTTTTTATTTTTTTTTCGAAAAAACTGTAAGTTCCGTTTCACAAATAATTGAAATTCACGACGGTTCACGTTATGCCCACGAAAACTGTCTCGAAACTATCCTACTGACTGCGCCAATTACCGTACTGTATAAGCCGGAAGAGTTTTTAAAAAGATTTTTATTAATTATAAATTACAATTAAACTTAACAATGTTATGACAAAAATTAGAATGAACTGAATTACAATGTTCTGCAATTTATATGCTCGGTAATAATTGCTGACAGTGCACCGAGGCTGATGTAATACCACTCCCTTATGGTGTAATATAGGGTAGAGGTCCTACCATAACTAACTACAAATCATTTATAATGTAAAACGTAAATAATCACCAAAACTTAATTTTCATGCTAACTAGCTGTAATTGCATATTTGAATATAACATTTTTCTGTATTCTAAAAAATAAAGGTACTTTACTCCTGAGTAAGAAAAATATTTTTTGACAAACCTCGTATATGGCTTGAAAAAATTAATATCTAATGACTGTATTTCAGGTTTTAGATAATGCAGAACTTTTTATGAGAAATAACTTTTTTTAATAAAACCGATAATAACAAAGTTTTCCATATGACGAGTCATACATAAGTAGACAGATAGATAAAAATTGACAATTGTTTCGATAACTGATTATCATCATCAGAATGACAGGAGTTACATTTGATGTGATGCCTACTTGATGTTTGATAATTATATTTGGCTAGACCAAGAAGTTACCTATCTTGTGACGGGCTTAATATATATATATATATTTATTTATAGGCATTGATGGCATCCCCCCATGTTAAAAATACGTCTGCAGTGACTTCCACGTCCCCGTGGCATCCGATATACGGACGCCACGGGGATTTTCGATGAAACCCAAAGTAGATCTTTTGTTACTAGACATTTAAAAAAAAATAATAACTTCAAATTTCACAAGGGTGTTTCCTATCTAAATGGGCCACACTGTATGTATTTCTTAACATACAATTATTTAAGTTTACCTTTCATTCAATTATGTTTTGTCATTTTTTCTTATTTTCTTGGGAATCAAACCACAATAATGTTTTTTTATTTTTTTATTTTAACGTTTCGGTAGCGTTCCAGCTACCGTTGTCAAGATTAACTAATAATGAATGAATGAAAAATTTTTGGTCCCTATCTGACACAACGAAAAAAATTTGACAACTAGACAATCAATAATATTTTGAAGTTTAAGACTACAAAACTTTGTTGTCAAATTTTATTAAGGTCTATTCATAGTAGATCACACCTCTGGTAAAATGAGAAATAAAATATTTTATTTCATGACATTCTAACGATATGTAGTCCACTAGAAATGGAATCCACAGATAACATACTTATAGATAGGCATCTGACCGTGGCGCTCCCTACGACGAATTAATTTTGACGGGTGGCGTCATCTTGCGAGTCCCAACAGTACTTTTAACACTTTTCACATGGTTGTGAACTTCGCTAACAGCTGAAAAAGCAGATTCCTGTAATTTTACAGTTTTTGGCGGCATATTCAAATTTACTGTAATTTTACTATTATTGAAATATGGCATTTATGGTCCATTTTTTGATATTTCATTTAAAATAACTGAACATTTGATTGATATTACAATAATAAGAATCAAATAGTCTTGTTAACTTAAATGAAATGTCAAAAAATGGACCATATAATGCCGGATATAGGAAAAATAAAGCAATAATCATCAAGTTTATATATTTTATTTAATATAAGAAAGTACACAACAAATAAAACGTTTTTTTACATCTTTTAATGACAAACAGAAAGATCAGTAAATAAAGTAATGTGAGTAAACTGACAAATGTACCTATTTCAAAAATATTTACATAAAGAATAACATTTTTTCATACAAACCAAAAAATAGTTTTATCTATCAGCAACCATTTTTGTGGGCAGATGTATATTAAAAAAAAACATGAAACACATCCATTTCTACAGTTTGCAGATGTTTTCTAATAACACAGCTAACTAAAATGTGCACACTATTTAAAAAACTTAGTTTACAAAATTATGACTATCATTACTAATTTATTATTTATTATGTAGCTATATTTGGATATTTTTAATTATATAGCTCCAACACACATTATATGATTGTGAACATTTACATTATTTCTTTCTCCAAACTGCTTACCTTTGAAAAATGCTTGTACCTTTCATCGGGAAATCCTTTTTTGCCCCTCTTAAAGGTAGAACCTCCATAATTGCATTATATGTAGACAATTTATTCATTTACTCATATATTACTATGAAATATGTAATTAAGTTTGTTTTTGATGAAAATTAAACAAACCAAATAGTATAACAAAAGGATCATACAGATAGAAGATATTTTATGTTATACATACCATTATTTGATCATTGCTCAATACTTTCAAATGCTGTTAGTTGTGGAAGGAATAGCTATAACATAAAAATTAGAAGTTCAGTAAACTAAATAATATAACAAAAGGAATAGACACAAGATATTTTATTTTATACATACCATTTCTGATAGTGGCTTAATTTACTCTCATCCATTCTCCTCAAACCGCTTGCTTGTGGATGGAATGGCTACAACATAAAAATTAGGTGTTTACTTTTTCATAGGGACACTGTACATTGTATGAATGTTAAAATTATAGTTTTATAAAACTCACCATTAATTAATTTCCTTGTATAAATTTTGGTTGGTGTTTGCACCTTCCCAACTGGTGAATAATTTGATATGTAGGGCATTTCCAATATTTCCAACATATACAGATACTTTGTACAAGTAAAATGTTTTGAAGTCCATAAAATAAAAACCTTTCATTTTCTCAGGAGTTTTTAGGTTAGGTTGGCAGAGGAAGTATCTGTGAACTAAAATTAACTACAACTAACGGCGTTACAGTTCTCTTTAAATCTGCAATTTTAGTACTGTTGGGACTCACTAGGTGGCAGTACCCTCGCGCGTTCAGAGTGCCCATACCCTGATGGAATCCAGTGAAGATATGTTTTGTCATGTTGGGCTTCGATTACTAATAAAATTAGCTGTTTCGTGGGTTTTCGATGGTGGATGTTAATCCGTGTGGACTGTATATATATGTTTTGTCATGTTGGGCATTAATTGCTAATAAAATTGACTTTCAAATGAAGTGTAAAACTAAAAAAGCAAATCATAAATCGTTCTTAATTACTCTAAAGGCACTAAAAGCAAAATTTTCTTTTAATTAAGTTATCATGATAAATTCCTCATGTTAATTACCTTTTCAATGACGTATCATTCTTGATACATTCCCATGCAATAAAAAACGACCTGTTCCTGCGTTATTTTTTTTTAATTTCTCGTTTAAAATATTTAATCTGTTTCGTTTTCCCTGTCTCACCCTGTATATTATGATCAACTGATCATTGAGGTATACTAGAAGATGAATTAGGGTTAAACGAAAACAGATGTCATAGCTGAAATAAAATAAAGGGGTTGGACACATTTCCAGAATGGCAGAGAATAAAAATATACAGTGTAATCGCAAATTTATATTTTTTTTAAACTGTGTATAAACATAAAAAAAAAATTAAAAATTAGAAGAAAAAAAACCAAACGTTTATTGTGGGGTATAACAAACATACTGCACTTTTTATCGCACGTTTAATGGCGCACATCTGATGGTCATTTCATTCACAAGTTTTCAAAATATTTTAATATTCTTCTATAGGTCACATTTTATTGTATTTATTACATATATAAACTTTTATGACCGGCCAAGTCTTGTTTCTAAAAACATCAGGGTACTTGTTTATAAGTTCTTCGACTTCCTTTGTCTTCGGCGTTATTTTTCTCTTAATATGTTTTTTAAAATGTTCTTCGGTAAGTTTCTTCTGTTTTGTTGTCCAAGGGACTAATTTTCGTTTGGATTTTTCAGAGTTATTTAGAGGTAGCGGAGATTCTGAATATTGTTGTGTAAGTTCTGGTAGTTCATCAGTCTGAACATCATTATAGTCATTAACTTCTTCAACTGGGTTTTCATTTATTTCAGTTTCTTCGTCAGTTTCTTCTAAGAACTCATCCAATTCGATTTCATCTAATGATTTCCCTTTAAACTGGTCAAAATTATTTTTCTTTGCTAACATCAACAATTTGCTAACCTTAGCCGTCTGGTATACATCGTCTGGAAGGCGGTACCAAGCCATATGGGTGTCTTTTTCGTGACCCATAAAAGTAGCTAACTGCTCAAGGTCATTTTTTTCCATTCGAAAAATTTGGGCGATAGTGCCCAGGTGCTTTCTTAATCTCGTTGATGTTAACATAGCAGCTTTATTGGGATCACCTAAAGCAGCTTTAGCATGTTTTCTCATAATAATATACCCTTGAACTGAATTTTGGGAATCTGGAACACCGAAGAGGTATAAATTATCTTGAAGTCCAAAGTTGTCCCTTAATCGTATTAAAACATCAAAAGCTTCTTGAGATTTTTTGTCAAACAGTACTGGAACCCCTCTTCCTCTTTTTCCCCTGATCACTACTCTCTTCAAATTTTGACATAGAATTTTTTCTGTGGCCGATAATACCTTTTGAAATTCAGAAGATGGCTCGTTATCTACATTTTTAAGATATACTGATAACACCATTCTTTGGAGTTCTCCAACTCTCCTTTTATTAAAAATTAGTAGACTCCAAAACAATCCCTCCAACAATTTTCTATATGCCTTTTTATCGTTTGGATTTTCAAGTAAAATCGTTCTAGAGTGCCTTATGATATTCATCAAATACGTTTCAAATTTCTACAACAGAAAAATTGTAATCAGTATCTAGCCGGTTTTAGTAAATGCTGAATTATATGCCGTTCAGTTTCTTTTTAAATCCAAGGTAACTATGGAAATTTAATACATTTCACGGTATATAATATTAATTAATATCATTTTTAAAATAAATATTGTCAAGTCAACTAGAGAAATTTATAATCAATCCATTATAAACATAAATCTCACTAATAATTTAAATGTCACGTTATCCCTGTGAAGTAATTAATCTTCTCCACGACTATTCAATAATAACTTGATTCTTACTACATTTTTAGTTGAAGAATGATATACATTCTTCCACTAGTTGAAGAATGATTCACATTCTTTAAATAGTTTATTAAATCAAATGTGCCATAAATTCCATGCATGAATTATAATAAACATCAAAGCAATTCATTGACATAAACGTCAAAAAAATTTAAAGGTTCTTTGAAAAATGATGAATTTCGAAAATTCTTAAAGCAATAATAGTCTATAATAGTCATGGAGAAAGTATAGTCTTCTTTGAAGAATATACTATTTGTCCAATTTCGGATAAAAAGTATAAATATACCAAATAGACCTTCCCGCGGAGTACCGAAATTAATTGAGATATCGAATTGAAACAAAAACCATTTTATTTGGTTCGAAAATATCTTTAACAAAAAAATAGTTTCATTTTCACGTATCTGATGCTGCATTGCCAAGTGACTTAACTTTTTATTTGAATATTAATAAAACGTAGCAAATTTTATTATAAAATTAAGTACTGTATTTATTTTATTAATAAGTCATTTACAATGTGCCACTTTTCGTGAAAAATCTTGAGTTAATAATTATTGGTCTTGGTCTTTGAACGTAGAAATCTAGAAAAATATACTTCTTTGCATTAATTTTAATATTGAAGTCAGTTCATGAATTATGTCTACGGGCTGTAACGAAATCTTAACAAACGGAGTGTTTAAATATACTCGAAAAAAGACTTTATCTTTTAGTTTTGGAAGACAAGCCAACGATTACACGTGATTCAAATTTTATAAGTCAAAGACTTTTCTCGAGTATGTTTAAACAGCTCCGGTTCTTAAGATTCTGTGTAGACACAATTCATGAATTGATTTCGATATTAAAATTAATGCCAAAAAATATATTTTTCTAGGTTTATACGTCCAAAGTATAAATGGAGGATTTGTTCAGGCAGACGCCGTCATTAATATGATAAAGATGAAATTTATTTTTCTTAATAAAGAAACGTATGTTAGTCCACGAAATATCTAATTAGTAACTTAATTGTCGCGCACTGGTTTATATTTAAATTATATTGCTTATTACCAAAAATTAATTTTCTTCAGTCAGTACTGCAAAACCGAATATAGTTGAAAATTCCACACCAATACTTTCTAACCAATTAAAATGTCTTTTTTTGACAGGTCACCGTGGCAACATATGTATTTCATCGGAAATTTTTTCGTTGTAGGTATCCACCAGCGAATTATGGTGGACATTTTTTTACATAATCAGTCACACAACACATTAATTACAGATCCGGCTTAGAATTTAGTACTGTTACGGTGTTACATCGCTTTTCAAAGTTGCATTACATATTGCATGTATGTGTTATATGGAAACTCAACTTTACAACACAAAAAGAATGTAAAGTATTTTTTTTAACTAAATACTTATTTAAATGCTGAAAATTTATTTTAAAACACATTTGGGTCAAACCGATACGGTTCAGTGTCAAATCAAGCTATTTGTAATTTTGCTAATGTCTTGTCAAAGAAAAAAAATAACCATTGTTAAAAGTCAAAAAACATACTTATTTTATTTTAAACACAATTTGGTGTGGAATTTTCTTACCAAATACCACACGAGGTCAAATTAAATCCGGAAATTTTTTGACCTCTAGTAGTATTATTAGTGATAACATTACGTCAAACTTTGTGCATCCTAGGCCACCGTTTCAAAACAGATAGATAGCAAAAACAATGTTATCAGGGCGATCGATAACGGTGGACGAGTACCTACGCATCTTCACTTAGTAGCTTCTCTATTTTGTTTTGTTTTACCTACTGTAGCAGTTCCAATGGTTCGATTCAGACTTTTTCCGGGTGACGCTGTCTATATATTTTGCTTGAACAAAATAGACATGTTGAGCATTTAATGCAGTTTAAAAATAAGTCAGTTCGTTTTCTTTGTTAAATTTGTAAATCAATTTTACATTCTCGCTTAAACACCCTGTACATACTGAAATAATTATGAGATATGGGCCAGGTAAGTTCATGTCTCAACTAACTTTGGGCAAAGTTTATTTTTCAAATTCGCAGAATAAATGATGTTTTTGAATAATCTTGAAATGTAATGATTTTTCAGAAAATTTTATGAAAATTTAAATAACTAGGCAAAGCAGCATCCGATTTGCGAAAACAAAATATTGACATAAAGTTTTGAAATAAAAAAATCGTACCTTAATATCTTCAGCTGCAGGTATTAAGCTCGGCTTGTTGAATTTGTTCATGTTGAGATTTTGACTGGCTTCACTTGAAATTTCGCTTGCCCAGTCAGTTTCCAATAACGTAGTTAAACTAGAAAATTTGTCAAGTCTTTCCTTGTTACATTCTTCCTTTTGGACTTCCATTGAAACAGCAGCATTAATAGCATTTTTAAGTAGCGTCCCCATCTGAAGTGCTAAAGTAGGCGATTTATAGGTTCTTGAAGTTTCATCGTATTCGGCAATTTCTTTGGTTGCCTTGATTAAAACTTTAAAGTTGCTGGGTTTTAGAACTTCCATCAAACTTAATTTTTCGATATTAAGAATTTTTCTAACAGATATGAGAAGTCGAGACAAGCGCCTCATCTGTCTTTTTGCCACTACCAACAGATGCTTTTCTTTATGGCTTTTAATGTAGCGTCTAGCTACTTCAGTTATAATTTTATCTTTTTTCGCAGTCAGGGATATGTCATCTGCTCGAAGCATTCTAAAAAGACCACTTTTTACTATTGGATCAGTTGGCCCAAAATGTCCAATCATTAGATTTTGACCTTCGATTTGTGCCATAAATTTTGTGCTTGGGTCTGGATTATAATAACATTTTTTCGCATGTTTCCTTAAATTTTTAGGCGCAAAATATCCCATGCAAAATTTACAGGGTAAATGGTTATTATAGTCGGTACGGTTCTTAGTTACAACTGGAACAACTTTAGAGGAATAGAAGTCGCCCTCTTTACGTAATTTATCAATTATTTTTGTTCTTTCTTTGCAGTTTTTATTCAGAGATAATATTTGTTGAACTTTGAATTCATCCGAATGATTTCGTTCCAAGTGCCTCGCGAAATTTTTCACTTTTAAAAAGCAAAATTGACACTGGTGTTCTCTACGGATCCTTTTCATCCTTTTTTTGTCGTTGCTCAATAAATGTTTTTCTTTGTTTGGCAAAATGATGGCTTCTGAACAACTTTCGTCCTTTTCACTGCTTGCATACATATTTATCTCTCCAAAAGAAAAATTTACCGAACTGTTATTTAGCATATCTTCGTATTCTTTTAAATTGCTTATATTTAAGCTCATATCGGTGCTGGTTTGTCCCACAAAGTAATTTTTATCCAAATAATTGCCATTCTCGCTCATTTCCATCACCTGCAGATTTTCGTAATCTTTTTTTATTTCATTAGCCGTGGGTTTTAAAAACGAATATTCCAAGGTGTTGCTTTCGTCTGTCGAAGGAATATACTCTGTACCAGAGTCTTCATACATACTAGGATCGGATATTGACTCTGGAAATAAATATTTACATAGGAACACAACTTTCAACCTGAGTTTGTACTATTTTGAAATGTAAATTTAAAAAATATTCACTTCAATGACATTTTCCTGATAAATTGTACGATTATAAAAATTTTTAATGCAAATAATTTCACAAAAAAATACAGTTGAGACACCATAACCATTTTATACCAAACAGTTTTGTTAAAAGTTTTTAATCCTATTCATATTATAGGAGAAGAGCTAGCAACCAAACCGACTAAGGAGCTTTCACAACGCTGCGTCATTGACGGACACACTGTATATCAAAAACTGAACATAGTAAGTTCATATTACTTTTAAACAGTAATATAGTTAACGCAAAATAAAGGCAATGTAAAAAAAATACGCAATTTCATCGACGAAATTTTAAAAATATATGGCAAAACTGAAAAAAGCGTTTTTTGTAGTTTTTATCGTTACATATTTTTTGAATTATACTGTAAATGGTTTATAAATTTTATTATACATATTCCAAAATGATTTAAGGTTTATTATTAACACGCGATATAAAATAGGTAAATTTGAATTGACAGCTTACCAACTCATTGGCTCACCCTGTATAAAAATGTAATAATGGCTAATGTTGATTAATTACGCAAAGGCTATTTCAGGGTGATATTACTTTGGAGAATATTTTCATGTTAAAGTGAAAATTATTATTTCATTTTTAGATATTTATGACTCAGCCTGTAACTAATAATAATTTATGTCATAATATTGTCATGATACTGTTTCATTATTTTCGGAAAATATCTGTAATCATAGTAACAACATACCAAAAATTCAGAGAAATTCACCGGAAGCAATTTATCCATAAACTGGTTGCCTGGTCCTTTCAATAAATTATTTAACAATAAATTCATGTACATATATTGTAATTTGTACTTACCATCCTGTAGAGTTTTTAAAGCCATCTCCACTATGGATTTGGACCGTCGTTTAGACATACTTATTACTAAGCACCAGGAGATTTCACAAATAATTTATGTGCTGTTATCTACCAAACAGTAACAACTAAAATCACTCAGCTCAGAACTCATTTAAATTAAACTAAGGGTGTATTCTGTTAAGATATTACCAAATTTCGCACACAAAGGCATCTTTTTTTAACACATACAAATAAGTGAAAAAGACTAGATTGTTCAAATAGTTATTTAATATTATGGAAGGCACGAAGACCGTTATCTATATATTTATGTTCTGTATATTATGGAAGTCAGTGCAGTCGTGCATTTTATTGGGCAGAGGTTTCTACCAAACCCTTTTATTATATAATCTAGTTAGAATATACTCGTATATTTGGATGCCCCATTTTGATATGGAAAGATAAACCTTTAAAGGGCTTAATTGTCCAGATAAATGTTTGAAATCAATATTCAAAATTTGCCATATATCAAAAACGCTTTTAATACTTTTCAGTATATTATCTGAAAAAGTTATTGGAAATTTATTTGTCATTAATTTCACAAAAAAATTATTCTCCATAAAGAGCTCTGCCTCATATGAAGTTCAATATACAGGGTGTTACAGAATGTTGTGAAAAAAATTTAATGCCAGATTCTACATCCAAATATATGAAAAAAAAGTTCATATGAACATGGGTCCGGAAACGCTCCGTTTTCATGATACGGGGTGTTTAAAATGTTCCGTCTTAACAGTTCATCTTCCATTTATCGATAACCCGTTGTAACCACTAAGAGTAGGGCGACAATTTGTAACACTAGTTCTCTCCTTAAGAGACAGGTCCCGGCTAGAGACTCTCTCAAGGGTGGATCGACTCCATGTTAATGCCACACTAGGTATGCCAGAGGGTTGACAGACTATAAAAGCTTAGGGCGCCACTACCTTTTTAGACATCGACAAAAAAATGAATTGAACTAAAAGAAAAGAAACTAAGGTGAAAAAGGTAGAAACACCTTGTAGAATTTAATTTAAGTTACTAATAAAAAAATAAAGAAATTACAAACTTACATGAACCCGGGCACAATCCCTACAGCTCTTACAGCCGGGTAGATAAGAAATTAAAAAGAAATTTTAAAATATTAAATTTATTCTGCCAAGGAGAGTAACAAAGGAAAAGTGAAAAACCTGTACTTTATGAAGGTACTTAGCTTAAACGAAGTTGGAGTGGATAGGTCCTGAAGTTGATGTAAAGTTGTTGGTGTGGAAGAAGAGACGTCTTGAAAGTGAAATTAGAGATGTCTTGAAGGTGAGATTAGAGATGTCTTGAAGGTGAAATTAGAGATGTCTTGAAGGTGAGATTAGAGATGTCTTGAAGGTGAAATTAGAGATGTCTTGAAGGTGACATTATCTTTAATGTAGCTTGACAGTTGTAGCTGTAACGGTATCCTGGCTTGTAGCCTGTCAGGGGTATCCTGGCATGTAGCTTGACAGGGTTAACCTGGCAGGGGTATCCTTGCAGTAATCTGGCAGGGGTAACCTGGCAGCTGTGCTTACCTAGAAGTTCAGGTGGATGAGGGATATGTAGGAACTTAAATGTAATGGGGCACATAATGTTGGTTTAGCTTTTCAGGTAAAAAAGGAAGGCAGTTGTTTGAAAAAACTAATGAAATTTGAATTTACTGAAAGCTTTCCAACGTATATGTCCCATTTAAAACAGTAAAAATTATCAGCCAAATTAAAAAAATACTAATGACCTTTAAGTATGAATTGTAGTAAAAAGTTATGAATAAAGCATTTCTAAAAGAATAAAATGTTTAATGAAATGTGAAGCCGGCACTGGCAGGTTTTTATGATAAGAGAATATTTAAAAAGGTTAAAATGCAAATGTTATCTATCTTTGAAAATAATTAAGTATTCTACAACACAGAATCTAGCAAATGTTTGCATTAAAAAAGGTAACAGTTATTTATGATAAAAGATTTAGTTTAAAAGTAATGTACAAGTATAAAAGTAATGTAGTTGACCACGTGGCATGTGTATATTCGTCTATCTCTGTAAAAAAAATAAGAAATGCACAAAAAAATTATATCAGCCACTACTTTAGAAAAAGCTTGATAAATATAAATTATAATTTTGGACTTACCACAGCAATTTAAGGTAAAAACTTAGATAGATTTAAGAGACGGTAGACGATATGTCCTTTCGACTCGAGAGTCGATAACGGAAAGGGATAAACCTACCCTCTGGAATCGAGCGTTGACATCATGTCAATTGTCTTAGATAGTGGGGGTTTATATCACAGAACTATATATTGGAAGTGGTTACTATGATGGCGAGCGGTAAAATTGAAATTATTTCGTTAAATCGAAACAGGTCGATAGACATGTTACACCGTTGAGATATTGAAATTTAGTCTTAGTGGAGGGGAAAGAGAAAAGAGATAAAGTAGGTACTTAGCTGGTTCCAGGTTAAAAAAAAAAACAATATAAGAAAAAGGTTACCTTTCTTTCTTTTCCATCTGTTGAGAGCCTGTTGTCGTAATATAAATTTAACCTGCAAGTATACACCTACAGTAAGTTGGACGAAGGACCAGTCTATGTAAAGGCACAGACACCTAGATCAGAGAAATTAGAAAACTGGGATGATTGGTTATTAATAAAAAGTCAACCTTCCGGTAGCAAAGTTTATTACGATTTTTTTATGCCCCGATGAGGAAACTTGCAAATAAAACTTTTATAACAGTTTGAACATTACATACATAATCGAGGCAAAACACTTTTAAATTAATTTTCTAGAGCTCGGTTACCGCGAAATTCAACATTAATTACAGCAACAAAGTTTATATTCAACAAAGTTTTTCATTTACACAAAAATGGTAAACCGAAAACTCCAAATGAAAACGACAATCACGATAAGACCGTTGATTTAGCAAAAGTTGTAAGACGATAATTTGTAAAGACAATATGGCAGGACGCTTTGGCAACCCCTTATTTTCAGGTGCCCATGAAATGCCGGCGTTAATGGCCGCTGCTTCTCGATTGATAATTATAGAATATGAACATTACTTACAGATTGACACTAGTGTAATGCACTTTTACATCACTATATGATATTTAATATTTAGAAAAAAGCCCCATGGTTCGGGAATTGAAATTCAGCAGCAGAAGGCTGTGAAAGCGATAACAAACGAAGAGCACGACCTTTATGCTTAACAATTTTTACCAAAAAGTACTGTTTTACCGTTGATTACTTACTTATCAATCAAATCTTTTACAGGCCGGTTTTAAATTTCTGCGCACTCGCTTGAGATCACGCTACCAGACGACATTCGAAAAAGACAGATATATACGAGGTAAATTCCGAATTATGAAAAGTTACTTATTTTAAGAAATCTATTGTAGAAATTCAAATAGAATTTCTACACTTAGTACACGCAAATATATCATAAAAAGTTACATTTACTAAAGCACTTACATCAGTTGCGTCCGTGCCGGCAAGTCTTTATGTTTAGCGCATAAAACTGTATGCCACTGGTTTTTGGAAAAAATATTGTCACATTTTTAAATACAAATTAATTCTGCCTTAAAAGTGCCTCTTGGACTTTTTAGTTTTGATACACTCTTTTCGAAATAAAAATTATTTTATTCTTCAGTACAAAAATAAGCCATCCTTGGAATGAATTATGTATTTTAATTTTATTATGATTATTATTATTTAGAAAACAATTTTGTATATGTTAATGTGACTTTTCGTGGTACATTTGCGTATACCAAAATTCATTTCAATATCTCAAAGGATTATCGATTATCAACGAAGGAAAAGTTTAAACACCCCGTATCATGAAAACTGAGCATTTCCAGACTCATGTTTATATGAACTTTTTTCATATTTTTAGATGTAGAATTTGCCATTAAATTTTCTTCATAACATTCTCTTAACGTAGGTATAATCAAATTTGTAAAATATTTAGTGATATACAGGGAAAACAAGACATTGCACAGTCACACAAAATGGTTTCAACGACCCTAAAAACATATGGTAAACATGTACTGACCTCCACAGCCACAAAAATAATTTTTGATTATTTGGCTGTGTAATGTTTAATTTAATGTAATTTAAACGCGTTTTTATTAACAAGGTTTCCAAAATAAGCGAAAAAAAACCGTTCCTGGAACGTGCACTTCACTGGATTCCATTTCTAGTGGACTACATATCGTTAGAATGTCATAAAATAAAATATTTTATTTCAAAAATCGAATAGATGAGGCTTTTACTTGATGAAGATTCATACTTAACTATGAAATAAAACAATAAAATTTTTTTGTTTAAACCTTCATTACAATTGAACTACGTTCAAATACAACTTGTGACGCGTTTCGCTACACAGCTTTCTCAAACGAATGGAGGTATCATGAAAAGTTTTTAATTTATATACAGTGCATTGATAAGGAATTTTACGGATAAAAGTATTATAATCTATTTACTTGGAAATAAAAAGCAAAAAATATGGGATTAACTAAAGTATTAAACAGGTTTACCTGGAAATTCATTCACAACAATCGTACAGGAAGTTTCTAAGTAAAAAGGTTTAATAAGGGAGAATGGTTGATATCTATTTGGTCGTTAAGAAGGTTATCTGAATATTTGTTTTTATTTATCTCAAGAGCTTCTAAAAGATTTAATTTCAAGGATTTAGGTTCTACATGCAAAATTTCAACATTTGAATCGAAAGTGTGTTGGTTCGCTAATAAATGATTTGAGTAGTTGGAATCTAATTTTTGGTTATCATAGCTACACACACTTTCGACTCAAATTTTGAAATTTTGCATGTAGAACCTAAATCCTTGAAATTAAATCTTTTAGAAGCTCTTGAGATAAATAAAAACAAATATTCAGATAACCTTTTTAACGACCAAATAGATATCAACAATTCTCCTTTATTAAACCTTTTTACTTAGAAACTTCCTGTACGATTGTTGTGAATGAATTTCCAGGTAAACCTGTTTAATACTTTAGTTAATCCCATATTTTTTGCTTTTTATTTTCAAGTGAATAGATTATAATACTTTTATCCGTAAAATTCCTTATCAATGCACTGTATATAAATTAAAAACATTTCATGATACCTACCTCCATTCGTTTGAGAAAGCTACTGTGTAGCGAAACGCGTGACAAGTTGTATTTGAACATAGTTCAATTGTAATGAAGGTTTAAACAAAAAGAATTTCATTTCACATTTTACCAGAGGTGTGATCTACTATGAATGGACCTCAATAAAATTTGACAACAAAGTTTTGTAGTTTTAAACTTCAAAATATTATTGATTGTCTAGTTGTCAAATTTTTTCGTTGTGTCAGATAGGGACCAAAAAATTATTTCTATACTAGTTAGTCTTGACAACGGTAGTTAGGTTAGGTTAGGTGCCGAATCATCGAAATAAAAAATAAAAAAACAGTGGTTTGATTCCCAAAAAAAAAATAAGAAAAAAGTATTATCTAATGTTATGTTCAGTAAAGTTCTTTCATCGTATTCACTTGATAAATTAAAAGTGAAAATTGAATAATTGAAAATTTAATTTGTACCTATGTAGAAGATCGATTCAATATTAAAAAATAAAATCTCAACTCTTAACCCTCGGATTCAAGTTAATGATTTTATTTACTTGTTCCTAATATAAAATATATTATGGATGCCAAGCCAACCTTCATGTATACATGGAAGTAGCTCAGTATTTCTGTTTATTTACAAAAACTAGTAACATTTCACGCAATTCCAACCGAACAATGTTGTCAAACTTACAGAGGCCACTAAAGTCGCTATAAGTATCTTGAAATTCTTCTTAATATACATGGTGTATATTGGGAGGATGCCAACAAGGGTCATATCTATATATATATATATATTGCATTGTAGTCGTTCGTGGCTTCCGTATAGATATGACCCTTGTTGGCATCCTCCCAATATACACCATGTATATTGAGAAGAATTTCAAGATACTTATAGCGACTTTAGTGGCCTCTGTAAGTTTGACAACATTGTTTGGTTGGAATTGCGTGAAATATTACTAGTTTTTGTAAAAAAACAGAAATACTGAGCTACTTCCATGTATACATAGAGGTTGGCTTGGCATCCACAATATTTTATATTAGGAGCAAATAAATAAAATCATTAACTTGAATCCGAGGGTCAAGAGTTAAGACTTTATTTTTTAATATTAAATCGATCTTCTACATAGGTACAAATAAAATTTAATTTAATAAAATTATTTAATTTTCACTTTTAATTCATCAAGTGAATACGATAAAAGAACTTTACTGAACATAACATTAAATAATACTTTTTTCTTATTTTTTTTGGGAATCAAACCACAATACTGTTTTTTTATTTTTTATTTCGATGATTCGGTATCGTTCCAGCTACCGTTGTCAAGACTAACTAGTATAGAAATAATTTTCTGGTCCCTGTCTGACACAACGAAAAAATTTGACAACTAGACAATCAATAATATTTTGAAGTTTAAGACTACAAAACTTTGTTGTCAAATTTTATTAAGGTCCATTCATAGTAGATCACACCTCTGGTAAAATGTGAAATAAAATATTCTATTTTATGACATTCTAACGATATGTAGTCCACTAGAAATGGAATCCAGTGAAGGGCACGTTCCAGGAACGGTTTTTATTGGAACAGCGCTTTTTTTTCGCTTATTTTGGAAATCTTGTTAATAAAAACTCGTTTGTTGTTACTTTTTTGTGTATGATTATTTTTGTTTTCAAAATATGTATAACTAAGTTTGGTGATTTTGTGTATTGAAGTGTGTATCGATTAACAACCATTCCAAAGATAAATCATAAGAAAACCTGGATAAAACTTATGATGCTATCCTGATAACGCAGGTAATTGATTATTGGAGATTTCTCTTTCTAACATTGGTAACCAAATTTGACTACATTCGGCTGAAATACTAGCTACACATTTATCTGCATTTAGTTGTATTAAAGCACTTTTTTTGATTTTTCGTCTTTTATTATTGGGCTCTTATTATTATTATTTTTGTCGAATCCCATTGAATTTTATTTTATGTTAATCGATACACACTTCAATACACAAAATAACCAAACTGAGTTATACATATTTTAAAAACAAAAATAATCATACACAAAAAAAGTAACAACAAACGCATTTTTGTTAACAAAATTTCCAAAATAAGCGAAAAAAAAGCGATATCCCAATAAAAACCGTTCCTGGAACGTGCACTTCACTGAATTCCATTTCTAGTGGACTACATATCGTTAGAATGTCATAAAATAAAATATTTTTTTTTATTAGTGAACCATTTTACGTATTTAAAGCACGCCTCAGCGTGTTTGAATCGAACTTTCAAAAACGCGCGTTTTTTAAAGTTACCATGGCAACATCAACAACTCGAGAAACGAAGTCTAAATGACAATTTTTTTATTATTGACTGACAGGAGTACTTTGTAACGGCAAAACCTTCCTTCGAACAATATTTAATAATTTCAATTTTATAAATGAAAATGGAAAGTACAGTTGGTATTGTTTGAGATATTAATATTTCGATTTTTCAAATACGAGGAAATGGTATTTAAATTAATACTATTATGTTTTTATCATTTCCATGACAACGCAAGGTTTACTGATGTAGCATAACGAATTCAACCATTATACATTATTAGTTCTTATTTCCATTTCTTGTTGTTGTAGTAGTAATAGATACCAGTATTTATAATTTCAAAGTGCACCAATAAAAAAAAATAGCGTAAAGTATTCGTGGATAACTGGTCTCTAAAACACTTACTCTATTTCGAGCACTCCGGCTTCGTCGTCGTGCTCGAAAAATCGCGCGTGTTTTAAAGACCTTAATATCCACTTATACTTTAATATACTATTATTCCACATTTAACAGAGGTGTGATCTACTATGAATGGACCTTAATAAAATTTGACAACAAAGTTTTGTAGTCTTAAACTTCAAAATATTATTGATTGGCTAGTTGTCAAATTTTTCCGTTGTGTCAGATAGGGACCAAAAAATTATTTCTATACTAGTGAATCTTGACAACGGTGCTGGAACGCTACCAAAACGTCGAAATAAAAAATAAAAAAAACATGATTGTGGTTTGATCCCAAAAAAAAATTAGAAAAAAGAATAAGTAATGCCACAAGGAACTTACAGAAGATATGAAATAATACGATGTAAAAGATGCAGTCAAAAATATTCTTAAGTAACAAGAATTGTGTAAGGTATAATGTAATGTTTATTTAGACGAGCAAGTTTACTCGCGCAAGCTTTTTTTGCAGAAGTAACTTTCAGCAATAAATGCTCGTCTGAACGGTACTTGCGGAAGTGAAATTTGCTGGTAAGTAGGTACTTTGAGAATCCGTTTAGACGAGCAATTATTTCTGGAAGTAAAACTTTCCAGTCTAAAAAAATTGCTTGGCCACCTATATAAGTTTTTATTTGTCATACTAAAGTGTAGCATAGTAAATATTGGAAAGTATGCCCTTTCTAACTCCTTATAGTCCATCGGAGTTAGAGTAAAAAAGTGGCTTGGGTCGAAATTTTTAGTACCGGTAGAGACCCGGCAAAATTTGAAAGTTTTCAAATCCAAAACACTTCATTTAGAACCTGCAGTGATAAGAGAGGGTGATTTTTAATATATAACCCTTTTTGCCGATGTTTGTAGCAAAGTCGCATTTAGCCGTTAGAGTGCGTGGAAGAATATAAACTGGGTGTAAACGGGTTATGGGTACCCCTATAACTTTTAAATGACCCGACAGATTCATTTAAAATTTTGTTCGGTTATATTAGAGGTAGTTTTGAATCATCTGACGTGAAAATTCAAAATGGCTGACTTCCGGTTTTACCGCAAATGAATCTAAAGGTAAAAATTTAAATGGAACACCCTGGGATATTTTTCCATGTACGGGTTCAAATACATGCTAGTCATTGCCAAATGTCACACATCTTCCAAATTTTTTATTTTATACCTACATGGCGGTTGTGACCTCATTCAAACCACCTTAAAATGAAGCAGAATCCCATTAAATATATTAAGTTTTTAAAAAAATTATTTGTGTTTTTTTTTATTTACGATTAAACGTCTTCTTTGGAAAAACGCTCAGACCCGTTCGATTTTGTGTTCGAGGATGACACAAAATTAGCAAAAAACACGTTAACACGCCCAGCACCATTGTATGAAATTCGTGTATAAAGAATCTTTTTTTCAGTCATCGGATTGCCGCACTCGCCTAACGGCTCGAGAGGTAAATTTTCCCATTCGTAAAAACAGTATAGTAAGTTAATAAAAAAAAGTTGAAATTTGAAATTTGGTTTTTCAATAAATGGCATAATTTAAAAAAAAAATTTATCTCAGCGACACAGCTTCAATTTAAAAACAAAAATGAGAGAATAAAAATTATTATAGAAATTCGTGTAAAATGGATAAAAAACTCATTTAAATCGATTGAGAAATATAAATAGAATATTAGGCTTGGGTATATATTCCTCTTAGGCCCAGCTGTGAATGTCTTCATATTTTAACATGAATTAAATTGAAATTTTGAACAAATATAAATTAATAGAGAATCCTAATACTAGAATATATAATAAAAGGGTCTGGTAGAAACCTGCCCAGTAAAATGTACGCCTTTCGTGGCATCCAATATACAGAACATATACATGCCTTCCATAATTGTAAATGACTATTTAAATCATCTAGTCTTTTTCACGTATTTGTATGTGTTAAAAAAAGATATAATATGCCTTTGCCAGCGAAATCTGGTAATAAGTGGAAGTAATACCCACTCCTACATAATTTGATTTACATTTTCCAGTGATTCAAATGATTTTTTAACACATATTACACGAAACTATATTAATTTTTATTTTTACAATTTTTTAATTTAAGCTGATTCGCCGAGATAAAACTAATTTTTTTCAATATACCATTTTTTAAGAATTTGGCTTCTCAAAAAACTAAATAATGGACATAATGTAACCATTCCTGAAATTTCAACTTTAAAATGTTTTCTATTAAGAAGAAGTTACTTCCCGACTTAATATTTGATTTATATTTCTCAAGCCATTTAAATGAATTTAAAATATAAATGAGATATTACTTCCTTTTAATAAAAAAAAGTAAAAATTTGAAATTTCAGAAATGGTTACAAAATGTTGGTTCTTTAGACGGTGTCTGTGGGATATACAGGATGATTTCAAAGTTAAAAGTTCTTTTTAACTGTATTTTTTTGTTTTTTTTTCAGTTAATTTTACTACACACAGTTAAATACAGTTAAAAAAGAAGTATTCACTTCATTATTACATTGTATATTTCTATCCTCCGTCATTGTTTCCGTTCAACTCCAGTCCATTTTCTAGTATACCTTCCATTTTGAACATTTTAAACAAGAAAATAAAAAAAAGAACTCCTAAACAAATCGATTTTTATTCTAAGGGAAGCTTTTCATCATAACTTAGTTTTCCTCCCCGCCGACTCTCTAATCAATACAATTTAAATAGGGAATGTACCAAAAACGACACATCATTAAAAAGGTAATTTTATGAGGAATTTAGCATTACAACTGTTAATTGCTCTATTTTTGAATTTAGCGCCTCTAGAGAGATAAAGAACTGTTTACAATAAATTTTTCAATTGTGACACTTCATTTGAAAGCGAATTTTATTAGTAATCGAAGCCCAACATGACAAAACATAATTGAATGAAATGTCAACTTAAATATTTGTATGTTAAGAAATACATACAGTGTGGCCCATTTAGATAGGAAACACCCCTGTGAAATTTGAAGTTATTATTATTTTTTAAATGTCAAGTAACAAAAGATCCACTTTGGGACAAAATTTAAAATGTTAGGGAGCACTCTGCATCCAACGGCGTATTAATTTTTTTTAGTAAAAAATCGTTAATCACAAAGTAGTCTTTTATTACTTGATAATTAAAAAAAATGGTTGAAATCGGTTAATATCTTAATATTTAACAGGGGTGTTTCCAATCTAAATGGGTCACACTGTAGGTAATCAATTTAACTTTAATAACCCGAAATAAGAAATATATGCTACGCATTAAATTACTAATAAAATCAGCTCTCAAATAAAGTGCCACACTTTATAATGGTAACCGTTTTTTTTCATTCCGCTAGAGAACGCTAAAATCAAAAGTAAATAATACAATGAAATAAAATAGATCAAATTTACTACTTATTTATAAAGTATGCCTGAAAAAGTTGGCAACATACCAGTAATCAAATATTTAAATTTCTAAAATATTTTTTGGTATACAGCGAAAATAAAACATTACACAGCCAAATAATCAAAAATTATTTTTGTGGCTGTGGAGGTCAGTACATGTTTACCATATGTTTTTAGGGTCGTTGAAACCATTTTGTGTGACTGTGCAATGTCTTATTTTCCCTGTATATCACTAAATATTTTACAAATTTGATTATACCTACAGGGTGTTGAGAGAATGTTATGAAGAAAATTTAATGGCAGATTCTACATCTAAAAATATGAAAAAAGTTCATATAAACATGAGTCCGGAAATGGTCAGTTTTCATGATACGGGGTGTTTAAAATGTTCCGTCTTAACAGTTTATCGATAACCCGTTGAGATATTGAAATTTAGTCTTAGTACACGCAAATATATCATGAAAGGTTATCATGCAGTTATTATTTTTTTTTAAATGTCAAGTAACAAAAGATCTACTTTGGGACAAAATTTAAAATGTTAGGGAGCACTCTGAATCCAACGGCGTATTAATTTTTTTTAGTAAAAAATCGCTAGTCCCAAAGTAGTCTTTTAGTACTTGACATTAAAAAAAAAAATTGTTGAAATTGGTTAGTATCTTAACCAATATAACTTTAATCACCCAAAATAACAAAAGTATGCTATGCATTCAATTACTAATAAAATCAGCTTTAAAATAAAGTGCCACACTATATTATAATGGTAACCGTTTTTTTTTTCATTCCGCTAGAGAACGCTAAAATCAAAAGTAGTACAATGAAATAAAATAGATCAATTTTACTACTTATTTATATAGTATGCCTGAAAAAGTTACACATTATACGAGTACCTCTACCGTCTTATGAAAAATACGACTACCACGACACGAAACTGGATTTGTTAAACAGTTTAGAAAAGAGACCGAATATTATTCACCTTTTCAAATATGCAATGAATATCTCCTATTTCAATTACTCGGAAGAAAATCACAAAGGTATCCTTAATTGTGTATTTGACAAAATCTGTAGAAATAACATATCCCTAAATCATTAGCAAGCATAAGAGCTGACAACCGTGCAATGGATGCCATCGAGCCGAAAATGGAATATACGGAAGCAACCAGATACCTAAAATAAATAACCATATCCGTTGATGCCACCATCACCTTTGAATTGATCCCGGAATATACAGCTCGCGAAAGTGGCGGTCTTTGCGGCCACTGCTTGAACTGCCATGTATAGAAATATACAAAAATAGACCGATTTGGCATCCTTTCAATATTTTGCAGAGAGATAATAGGGCTAGGATCCTTTCATTTGCGATGGGTTTTATCAAAAATCCCCGTGGCGTCCGTATATCGGATGCCACGGGGACGTGGAAGTCACTGCAGACGTATTTTTAACATGGGGGGATGCCATCAATGCCTATAAATAAATATATATATATATATATATATATATATAGGATTATGTTTATTGGGTATGTGGCAATAAATACCAAAGTGTACTCTTTTAAATATTTATTTTCCGAGCTTTCGAACACTATGTATTCATTTTCAAGGACTAAAATTAAAAATCTAAGTTATGGTAACATTTTTTAAAAAAGAATATCATATATAAAATACTTACATTATTAAACGAGATTAGTGGTAAAGTTGTAAAGTAAAAAATAAAGGTATATGTAATAAATCATTCAAATTATCTTCCAAAAAATTAAACAAACTTCAAAAAACATATATATATAGACATTAAAAATAACGTTGTTAAGTTAATCCAATTTTGTTAATTTATCATACTATGATGTTATGATCAATAATTCAATTTAATAGGTTTTTCTAAAAATATAAGTGAAATTTAAAAAATTTTTATTTTTTTATTTGTTGTTTTTCAAATTCTAATAGATACGCATAGATTACGCTAAGATTATTCAAGTCTGTTTTTTTATTTATGCAATCATCATCTTGATTGATATATGACGTTTCTAAAAACAGACGCTTTTTATAATTTTCTTCTGTTGTCAATACTTTAGCAGATTGATAATTCATGACATGTCCTTTATAAAATACATGTTCAGCAAGTGCACATCTGTCAGGGTATAACTTGCTGTCACTTTTGTGAGAGGTAATTCGATTAGAAAGTGACCTCTTGGACTGACCATAGTATTTTTTATCACAATCATTACAAGGAATTTCATAAACTATATTAGTCAGCTTGTTACTAGGTGTCTTGTCTTTGATTTTACTGAAAATTGAATTAATTGTAAGATGTGATTTGTTAGCAATTTTTATATTATGATTTTTGAATATCCCAGAAATTTTAGGTGTTACTGATTTAATGTATGGTAAAGACACATAAATTGGCATATGATTATTGTCAGTTCTAGTATCACTGGAATCTAAGTTTGATGTTATGTTATTAGAAATGTCAGTCATTTTTTCTGAAGTATTATATAGTATTCGTTTTAAGAGATATGGAGGATAAGAGTTTTCATAAAAAAGATTGTACAATAATTTTAAATTTTTTTGATGGAATATTGGATTTGAAATTTGAAATATTCAAAAATCATAATATAAAAATTGCTAACAAATCACATCTTACAATTAATTCAATTTTCAGTAAAATCAAAGACAAGACACCTAGTAACAAGCTGACTAATATAGTTTATGAAATTCCTTGTAATGATTGTGATAAAAAATACTATGGTCAGTCCAAGAGGTCACTTTCTAATCGAATTACCTCTCACAAAAGTGACAGCAAGTTATACCCTGACAGATGTGCACTTGCTGAACATGTATTTTATAAAGGACATGTCATGAATTATCAATCTGCTAAAGTATTGACAACAGAAGAAAATTATAAAAAGCGTCTGTTTTTAGAAACGTCATATATCAATCAAGATGATGATTGCATAAATAAAAAAACAGACTTGAATAATCTTAGCGTAATCTATGCGTATCTATTAGAATTTGAAAAACAACAAATAAAAAAATAAAAATTTTTTAAATTTCACTTATATTTTTAGAAAAACCTATTAAATTGAATTATTGATCATAACATCATAGTATGATAAATTAACAAAATTGGATTAACTTAACAACGTTATTTTTAATGTCTATATATATATGTTTTTTGAAGTTTGTTTAATTTTTTGGAAGATAATTTGAATGATTTATTACATATACCTTTATTTTTTACTTTACAACTTTACCACTAATCTCGTTTAATAATGTAAGTATTTTATATATGATATTCTTTTTTAAAAAATGTTACCATAACTTAGATTTTTAATTTTAGTCCTTGAAAATGAATACATAGTGTTCGAAAGCTCGGAAAATAAATATTTAAAAGAGTACACTTTGGTATTTATTGCCACATACCCAATAAACATAATCCTAATTATAAAGTTGGCAAATAATTAATCTCAAATTACATATATATATATATATATATTTTTTTTTTTTGTGGCTGAGGGACTATTGTCCATTTAGCCAGTAACTCTAGTATTAAATAGTATTAAATTAGTAGGGTAGGATAAGGGTAGACTTTTCACACCCAGGGGTCTTTCAGGGTGACTAACTCACAAGAAAGGGTAGATCACGAAGGGGTTGGGAAATATTAACTTTGGGTTAAGTAACAGAGGAATCATATTTTTCTAATACTACAGTTTTAAATTATTCGCTTTGATAAATCCTAGTAATAGGTTAAATACAGGCAGTTTGTTTGCTAACAGGTGCATTAAGTTGAAAGGAGGGAGAATATTGATTTTTATTAGTTCCCCATACATTTTTTCCCTATGCTGTTCAAATTTTTTACACTCAAAGAAAATGTGATCCAAATCACATATACAATTGCAACTGTCGCACAAGTTCGAATCAACTACATTTATTTTACTAAGATGGGCGGGATAGCAGGCGTGACCAAATTTAAGCCTGCTGATAGTGGTTATGCTACTTCGAGGAAGTTGATAATGGCTGTACCAATGTTGATTGGGAATTTCTGGAAATAGAAGTGTATATCTTGTAGGCTTGTTTAGACCATATTCGTACCATAAACGTTTCCATCTTTCTTTCAATTCAATTTTGTTTCGATTTATGCATTCATCAATGGTAATCTTGTTATTCATATACTCTCCCTTCTCAGCTGCTGTTTTTGCTAAACTGTCCACATATTCATTATGTCGAAGTCCTATATGTGCTTTTATCCAAAATAATTTGATGGTGATTCTTTCTTGGGCTAGTCTATTTATAGTCAGTTTGATTTTCGGAATAATATAATTTTCAAACGTGGCATTAATATCGAAAGGTTGACTTATACTCGTGAGTACTGATAATGAATCTGATATTATTACTGAATCTTTATATCGATTTCGTTCAATAAATTTGAGAGCTTCACCAATTGCAATTGCTTCAGCGGAGAATATAGAAGTAATATCATGTAGTTTGAATTGCATTTGCACATTTTTTGACGGAATAAAGAACGCGCACCCTACCCCACTAGGTTGTTTGGAAGCATCTGTATATATTTCAATATAATTATTATATTTTGCTAAATACGATGATAGTAAATTCCTACTAATTACATTATTATGACCGTAATTCGGAATTTCGATGTATATAGATTCTAGTAGTGTGAATAAATCACAGAGTTCATATGTATACGGGTTATTTAAGATATTGGTTAGATTATTGGTGTCCCTGAATGCACTACATGTTATTGGCGACGGTTTGTTGGCCCAATATTTTTTTGTTAGGTCATACTCATTTAACTCCGATATGTTTGAGATTATCTTCGACTGTTTGTAGTGGGATTTTATAATATTCTTTTCTGCTAGTAACCTTCTGCGGAGTTCTAACGGTGGTTCTAATGCTTCAATTCGGAGAGCTTCTTCCGGAGTGGACCTCATAGCTCCTATACACAATCTGAGTGCATTGTTCTGTACAATTTCCAACTTTTTCAATAAACTTTTCGATGCAGTTCCGTAAAGTGTGCATCCATAATCAATAATTGATCTAATATACGCTTTATAGAAAAGTATGCACGTATGCGGATCTGCTCCCCACCATGTTCTTCGTATTAACTTAAGGAAGTTTAAGCCTTTGTTGCATTTGGTCACAATACTATCTACGTGAGCTTTCCAGGAAAGTTTTTTATCTAACGTGATACCGAGGTGAACAACTGAGGTTGATACTGGATAATCAATATTGTCTATTTTAATGTTATCTATGTGCGGTAGGTTATGTCTTGTAAAAAACATTACGTTCGATTTTTCTGGAGTTATATTCAACCCTAATGAGTCTAGTTTCTGTTGGATTGAAATTATCGATTCCTTCAGGTTTGTTAAAGTATTTGAGTAGATTTTTTCGGAAGTATACACAACAAAGTCATCAGCATATTGGATTAAACTGTATTTGATTTCTTCATGTAGGCTTGCGGTGAATATATTGAATAGTAATGGGGAAAGCACTGCTCCTTGAGGTAATCCTATGGAAGTATTCCGTGGAGTTGTGAGGGAATTGTTTATGGATCTGACATAAACTTCTCTATCAATAAACAGGTTGCACAATACATTACAAATTTCTGTGGGTATCCCAATCCTAATTAATTTTTCCAATAGTAACCATATATCTACAGAATCATATGCCCCTTTAATATCGAGAAATGCTGCTCCCAGGTACTGATTTTTTGAAAAACATTTGTGTGTCCGTCACTAACTTCATAACCGCATCATTGGTACTATATCCTCTTTTAAAACCATATTGACCAGATGGAAGTATTGATTTAGAAGATATGTAAAATTCTAGCCTATGTTTGATAATTCGCTCAAATGTTTTCAATATGCAAGATAGTAAGGTTGTAGGTCGATATGAATTTGCCGAGTTAGGGTTTTTCCCATGTTTATATATTGGTACTATTAATGATTTTTTCCAATCCCTAATGATCTTTTTATGTATCCATACATCATTGTATATATCTACTAAAAATAATTTTGCATTATAGGCTAAATTCCATATCATATTATATGTTATTTGATCCAATCCAGGTGATGTGTTATTTGTATTTTTAAGAGCAAACATTAGTTCATCATAAATAATAGGATTATTGAATAATTCATTATTTTTCCCATCATCTTCTCTACTCTTTGGAAAATCTTGATATACTGAACAAGGTGCGATATTGTTCGTAAATTCTTCGATCCAGTCAAAGTTTTCGCATGTTTTATTTATATAGTTTGGAGCTATTGTAATTCTTTGCATTTTTTTTGCCTGCTTCCACAACTCTGTAGATGATGAATTTTTATTCAATTTATTACAAAATTGAATCCAATGTTTTTTGGCTTTAAGTTTAAGGAATTTTTTTGTAGCTGCAACTTCTTTGTTAACAATTATATAATTCTCAGACGAACTTATATGTTTATATGCACTAATGGCTTGTTTTCTGCGTTCTATTGCATTATCATATTCTTTATCCCACCACGGTGGCGGCGGATGTTGATTAGTTTTAAATGGTTTTTTTTTCGGTATGGTTAATAAAGCCGAGTGTTCTATACCCGCCATGAAGTATTCATATTTCTCATTTATGTTACTTAAACTATCTGGAATATCATTAAAGTAAGTTTCAGACACTGAATTATATTTTTCCCAGTTAGCCTTCCTAGTATTCCATTTTGTGCTGGGATATATTAACGAATCTGTTTGTGAATGTGAATATGAAGAATTCAATTTAATTAAGATTGCAAAATGGTCTGAACCTAAAGTGTCTGGCAATACTTGCCAATGAACTTTGTTTGCGATGTCTGGAGTGGCGACGGTTAGGTCAATCGCCGATTTATTAATTGTTCTTGATATTTTAGTATGAGATCCATCGTTTAACAGTATCATATTGTTGTTTTGGTTTAAGGCATCTACAATATTTGTTCCAGATGCATTGGTTTTGTAAGAGCCCCATAAGTCATGGTGTCCGTTAAAATCACCCCCGATTATCGTGGTCTTATCCGCATTTTCAAAAAGCTTAACTAAGTCTTGTGTACGTATTTTTGCGTTTGGTGGACAATAAACTGAAATTAATGTAAGAGGGTAATTTCCGTCCCTTATTTGAACTGCACATGCTTGCATTTTATCTTGGATATTATCGAGATTTTTTTCTTTGTACTTTATATTATTTTTTACTAGTATGGCCACTCCAGTGGTGGCATCAAATCTATCTTCACGTACAATTGAATAACCATTACATTTATAATATTTCTTTGGATTAAACCAAGTTTCGGATATTAATGCAACATCAATTTTATATTCATATAGTATTTTAACCAAACTATTTTTATTAGAGACAGCGGAACGGGCATTCCACTGAAGGATATTCCACTTTTTAGTATTCTTCAAGTTCATCATCAATCGTTATACAGTCGTATGAAGGGTCTAGATTATTAGATAACGCTATTTTTTTTATATAACTAGTATCAATGATTGAAAGTTCTTCAAATGAGTTAACTGAACTTAAGACTTTTTTTAATTGCCACTAATATTTTATTTGCTAAATCTTCCTGAGTATCGGATTTAGTTTGTTTATATTCAGTCGAGCAGGTAATCGGTTTATCAGGTCCAAATCTGAATGGATACATGGGTGGAGTATCTATTTCCGTGAGGGGTGATGAAGCTTTTCGTTTTTTCTGACCATTAAACTCTGATTGTATTACGGGACGGTTATTTCTATAATTTTGTTTATTGTTATTTGGTAGGAGTTGCGTCGAAGTACTGGTATCACTTCTTCTTCGGTTAGCCTTTGTATTTGGCAGGGAGGGAAACTCTTGTTCATTTAATTGAGCTAGTGTTTGAAATCTATTATCTTTAACTACGTTAGCATAAGAGTTGTCATTTAATCTCTTCCCTTCTAGAGATGTTATGTTTTCCTCGGCCATTTTCTTTTTAATTTCTTGTTGCTTAATATGAGATGGGCAGGTTTTAGATATCGATTTGTGTGTGTTAGTTTTACAATGTATGCAACAACTATCTTGTGGGTCGCGGCACACATGTGTATCGTCTTTATCTTTTCCACAATTTATACATAAAGTTATAGTGCTGCGACACTGTTTTGCTACATGGCCGTATTTTAGACATTTGAAGCATTGTGTCACTCTATGAATATATGGCTCTACATTACATGCTACCGAATTGATATATATGACTGATGGCAACTTATTACCCTCAAATGTGACAATTACTGATTGTCTTGGTATTAGCATAGTTTCATCATTTCGTGTTATTTTTCTTTTAATTCGATATATTTCGGAAATAGTTATAGGTGAAAGAAAATTACTAAATACATATTTTTCATCAAAGTTAGTATCAACATTTTTTATCACTCCTTTTCTATTAAGTAAATTATTTGGTATATACGCTTTCAGGTGTTCATTGATTAGATCCGGATTATTAACTAGTTTATTTGCATCGAAAATAGTTTTTAATTGAACTCTTACTCTGTTTTTTCCCACATTGTCAATTTTCATTATATTTTGAATATTAAGTTTCTTGTGTAGAATATGACCTACAGTCATGGGATGTAATTTACCAATGTTTTGGTCATTGACCCTTTCGATAAATACATAAACTATTTCTGAATACAAGTTTGGATTTTGTAAATTGAATACATTACTTTTTTTCTGGATCCTATCACTAATTACTTTATCGTTCAGCTGTTTGTTGTTATCTTGACTAGTCGAACCTGAATTTTCTGTAGGAATATTTGCTTTTTTAGTCGGCAAATTCTCAATATCCGCTTTATTTTGTATTCCCCCTTTATCAGGGGGAGGATCTTCTTCCATAATTACTGTCACTAAGTGTTATTGTCACTAATAACTAATTTAAATATCAGACTAAAGGATTGTTTTTATTACTATTAATCACCGATTTTTACTCGTCACACAAAACAGACGTCTTTATCGTACCGAGTTAAAATTGGAACTGATCCATATATTTTACAACAATCTGAATGCCATGAGTAATATATTGGATTATTATACTTTCTTATTTGACTTACCGATGATTTTTTAAAAGAATTTGGATTCCATGTTCAGCTTCAGACTCCATAAAAGCAACGTTTTCAAGAATCTGTCGGCCTTCACTGTGGATAACTTTTCTTTTAACACCAACCAGTGTTGTAGGAGGCATGGTTTTAGATCAAACAAAACACACAGTACTCACAAATAAACTAGCAGAACGTCTTAAAATATTCGACAGTAAATGATTGTTTCAAACACAACCTCAAATGTCAACAATTTAATTGCTGTCGGCATGAAACATCGCTTGTAACGCCAATGGCATGGAACGATCGCTCGACAGAATTTGACTTATGCGCAGGTCGGTACGCCAACTTCAGGCGGCTTCTTCCTTATTGAAACGGACTCTACTTAATGCACTTTGGAAATTGTATGATTGTTTCTCAGTCTTTGGAATTTCCTCGAATGTTATCAATCTCTTCTATCGTCGCCTTAATCAGAAAAACCCGTAAGTCACAAAATGAAAATTTTTCAGGAGGCACATAAAACAGTTTATAAAATAGCGCAGAATTATTTGAGTGAAAACAAAATATACAAACACTTAAAATATTTGTTTTAAAAGTAATTATGACACACTAAGCTAAAACTAATTCCTCAGATAATCTGAATGGACTTACCTGTTTTTCCAATATTTTTTGAAAGGATTTTTGGAGATACGGGATTTTCCATCCTGAATTTTGAATTAAGGCCACATTCTTTTTAATTATTTTTATTGAAGCTTTAACAGTGAAATATTTTAAAAATATATTCTGAAAATAAGAGATGTGAGTGTATCCATTGAAGGCAAATATTCATCTAGACGGGAATAAAATGAACTGAATTACGCAAGTTAAAAATTTATTTATACGGCAAATTGTCATAAAAACTATGGTAATCACTTTGAAGACTCTTTTTCAAAAACTGTAGATGCATGTATTTCTCTTTTTTTATCGGTATAGAAGTCTCATATAATGATGGAAGACTTTCTAGTTCACAGGCGAGATTATTCCGTTTATTTCCAGGTACACGATATTCGAACTCTAAGTAATCTTTCGGATGTCTTAGTTTGTAAAATAAACAGCCATTTGGGCTATATTTTAAAGCGTGTATGTCTGTTACCAAGGGATCACCCACTTTCTTTCCAGGTCGCAAAGATGTGAGAAACTGTAGTTTTTTGAAATTTTCAAAGAAGCCATGGTCCAGATAATATACCTGGTAAGGTCTTGGTTTTTCACGAGCTCGCATACATATTCCAACATAGTCAGCTGGTACATTTATGTTGGTATGACGAATTTTTCGCTCAATAACAAAATGCATGGAATCTGCTTCCATTTGCGTATGGCCTTTCTCAAGAAATTTCTGTTCAATAGTTATATTGAATATCATAGAGAGATTAATTAAACTGTTGGCCAAGATAGAATTTCTGTTCTGTGAGGTACAACCGTCGCTATACAAGATCAGATTTTGCCCCGGCTGTAGATCATTTTTAACATGATCCTTTATAAACTGGCAAATGATGGAAGCATAATCGTTTGCCGTTACGCCCCCAGCTGATTCATGCCAAATATAGCAGTACCCATCTTTTGTTTTCAAGTTGAAGAAAGTGAAATTGTGTACAATGAGCTTCGTCTTGAAGTAAAGTGAAGAAACGTTTGATTTTGGTGATAACAATACTGATTGTAGGTCCATACAAAAAACCATATTGGCTGATTCTTTGTCTATAGACTTCTCACTTCTCGCTTCTAGTCTTTTTTCTCGATGTAAGGCGAATTGTTCATCAGCTAAATTTCCAGTTTTATGTGCCACACATGCGTCACACTCATCCTTTTTTGTCCGGAAAAGTGATAAGTTCATTTCATCAAAGACATGGTGAAACGACGCGATGGATAGATGAGAGTCTTTTTTCTGTTGACACCAATTTTTATAAAACTTATAAAGTGCAGACTTAGATTGCCAATTGGGCTCCAGGTGAAGTTTTGTCGATGAAGCACGACAGTAATGAGACTCAACTTTAGGAAGTTCATTAAAAAAAACTTTTAGCTTTTTCTTCAAGTCTGTATAGCGCCCACGTTCTACAGGATCGTGGGTTTCTGATGAATGTTCTGCATTATTGTCGTGTCTTTGCTCTTCTCTATTTTTGACTTCATTATGCTTTTTCAACCAATCGAGAATCATATTTTCTCTCACGCCATGAGTATTCAAGAACATTTGCTTACATACCCTTTTCCGCTCATCATTTAATTTAAGGTTATATATTAAAGTCTCGCTTCTCCTAGAAACACCCCCCGAAACTCTATTTCTACTTCTTTTTGTGGATACAGAATCAATTAAAAAAGAGGTGTAACCTTTTCTCTTTTTCCAGCCCATATCAGACCAAAAGTGATTGAATATAGTATTCCTTTCTTCATCAGAAAATGTCCTACAGTGCAATGATTTACCCTTCAAAGAAGCTTTGCAATTACATGGTTCCTTCATTTTTCTTTTTTCTTTTTGAACATTATATTTCCATTTTCCGTCAATTTTTTTTCTGCCATTATAATCTTGACCCATTTCTCTTCCAATTTTTGCACGGTTATTCTCCCAATCTTCAGGACGCACCATTTGTCTTTTCTTTCTTTTTATTTCAGTGTTTTCATTCACCTCTTCAGATTCTATTTCAATCTCAGGTTCCCAGTCGGGATCTTTTCCGGCATTATTTGCATTTCTCTCATCTATGACAAGTTCTACTGCAGGAGTTTCAGACAATTTATTTTTCGTAGTATAATGTTCCATTTCAATAATATCAATTTGGTAACGGTTTCTGTTGGATAAGTCTCTATCTTCTGACCAAGGATGTTGTTCTCTATCCATGGAATATGGTCATCTTGTTCCTTAAGGGTGTCACTAAAATCTTCTCTTTCAACACTAAGCGGGACGGCGTTTAAGTTAGTCAGATTAGGTACTTCAGTTTCTTCAAAGCCATCAGTAATTTCTGGAATATCTAGTATCAGTAGTTTGTTATTTGTTGATTCATTTAAAAAGCCATTATTGCTAGTAAAGATATTTTCCAGCTGCGGTTTGTTCTGATTATCGGCGATGATTATAATATCACTCTTGTTATTTTCCACATTGGTTTGTTGTTCACAATTCGACATAATTATTTGCGTTCTTTTTTATATGGAAGCGAACATCGTGAACCTCGATCCTGAAAAAAATATTTAGTTGTCCATCCTTGAAATAATACATTTTTTAAGTTTTAGGTATTTTCTTACCCAAAAAAACTAATGGTCTTATCCCCGTATTTTTAAGTTGTGTGTTTGAGTTTTTGATTCAAAAAACTAATTTTTAATGGAAATGAAAAACTTTTTTTTCTATTCCAATAGCATTCCATTGACATGGATAGCTGATAATGGATAATTCTATAATTACATACAAATACATAAAACGAGAAATTCCCGTATCTCCCCAGCATCATGATGTCTGAGCAAATTTAGTATTTTGGAAAAACCTGTAAGTCCAAGACAAATGCAAAATGGCAATTGAGGGTGTAAAACCATTTTAGTTTTTAGTAAATAAATGTGTTGAACATGTTTGCATGTACTTACCGTTCATATTTATACACTTTCATCAAATCTAACTTGCAGAATCGCACAATACCAAATTAGAAAGGAATACCACCACCTCGCAGATTTCAACAGTTCAATCTCGCTCGAATCAGTGTAACTTCAACAGAACATTTAGAAGAATTTCACAAAAGATTAAATCGTTTCTGCCTTAATTTTTATTAAGATTTATTGTTTGTGACTAGTTGGAAAATAACAATTTGGTTTATTTAGTGTTTAGTGTTGTTTATTTTTTGTAACCACTAATAGTAGGCGCCAATTTGTAACCACTAAAAGTAGGGCGACAATTTGTAACCACTAGTTATCTCCTTAAGAGACAGGTCCCGGCTAGAGACTCTCTCAAGGGTGGATCGACTCCATGTTAATGTCACACTAGGTATGCCAGAGGGTTGACAGACTATAAAAGCTTGGGGCGCCACTACCTTTGTGGATATCGATAAAAAAATAAATTGAAATTAAAGAAAAGAAACTAAGGTGAAAAGGTAGAAACACCTTGTAGAATTTAATTTAAGTTACTAATAAAAAATAAAGAAATTACAAACTTACATGAACCCGGGCACAATCCCTACAGCTCTTACAGCCGGGTAGATAAGAAATTAAAAAAGAAGTTTAAAATATTAAATTTATTCTGCCACAGGAAGTAACATACAGGAAAAGTGAAAGAAACCTGCACTTCTGGAAGGTACTTATCTTAATGGAAGTTGATGTAAAGTTGTCGGTGTGGAAGAAGAGATGTCTTGAAGGTGAAATTAAAGATGTCTTGAAGGTGAAATTAGAGATGTCTTGAAGGTGATATTAGAGATGTCTTGAAGGTGACATTAGAGATGTCTTGAAGGTGACATTAGAGATGTTTTGAAGGTGACATTAGAGATGTCTTGAAGGTGAAATTAAAGATGTCTTGATGGTGACATTAGAGATGTAGCTTGACCGTTGTAGCTGTAACGGTATCCTTACGACGGTAACCTGGCAGGGGTATCCTGGCAGCTGTGCTTACCTAGAAGTTCAGGTGGATTAGGGATATGTAGGAACTTAAATGTAATGGGGCACATAATGTTGGTTTAGCTTTTCAGGTAAAAAAGGAAGGCAGTTGTTTGAAATAACTAATGAAATTTAAATTTACTGAAAGCTTTCCAACGTATATGTCCCATTTAAAACAGTAAAAATTATCAGCCAAAAAAAATTAAAAAAGTACTAATGACCTCTAAGTATGAATTGTAGTAAAAAAGTTATGAATAAAGCATTTCTAAAAGAATAAAATGTTTAATGAAATGTGAAGCCGGCACTGGCAGGTTTTTATGATAAGAAAATATTTGAAAAGGTTGAAATGCAAATTTCATCTATCTTTGAAAATAATTAGGTATTTTACAACACAGAATCTAGCAAATGTTTGTATTAAAAAAAGGTAACAGTTATTTACGATAAAAGATTTAGTTTAAAAGTAATGTACAAGTATAAAAGTAATGTAGTTGACCACGTGGCATGTGTATATTCGTCTATCTCTGTAAAAAAATAAGAAATGCACAAAAAAATTATATCAGCCACTACTTTAGAAAAAGCTTGATAAATATAAATTATAATTTTGGACTTACCACAGCAATTTAAGGTAAAAACTTAGATAGATTTAAGAGACGGTAGACGATAGGTCCCCTCAGCTCGAGGGTCGAAAACGGAAAAGGGATGAAACTAACCCATGGAATCGAACGTTGGCATCATATGTCAATCGTTGTAACGGTCAGCGGTAGTGGGGGGTTTAGATCACAGAACTATATATTGAGAGTGGTTGCTATGATGGCGAGCGGTAAAATTGAAATTATTTCGTCAAATCGAAACAGGTCGATAGACATGTTACACCCCCTCTCCTCCGGGAAAAAAATGATTCGAAGAATTATTTTTTATTATAAAGTGACAATAAGAAAAAGGAGGGGTGAGATATCAATGCAAAATCTATGTATAATAGGCAAGGAAGGTAATTGTCAAAGGTAACGGCAAGGTAGTTTTGTCATCTTGTGATTATCATGTCGTTATGTCATCGGATAAAGCAAAGCATACACTGAGAACGAAAGGTAACGATAGAGTGCGATAATTTCTCAGTGTATATAAAACGATAAGGTAAGGTACGGTAGGTTTTGATAAAACGCTGGGATCTCAGATACGCAGAGCGAAAAATTCCAGCAAATACCAAACAAATGTCTCCGTGGAGACACAAAAATAAACACGGGGAGTGATGTCAGCCTAAAATTGATTCAGAATATAATTCCGTCGGAATTCTAATTATTTCATAAATCAGCCTAATTTTCACCGAGCAAAGAGTAAAGATTTGTCATAAAGACGTCACCCAAGGTGAAATACTACTTAACCTAGTAAAAAATTTTGACATGGCGACAACACTAGTGTTCCACAAGGAACGGTTCTAAAATATCCGATAACGGTAGATATTTCACAAATATCACAATACGGCAACGCAAAAGGTATGTTAAGGAAGAGAAACAAATACATAGATATTTACTTTGAATGGGTAACGGTAAAATGATATTGACGATATACGTGAACTCTGAAAGATCAACAAAGGTTGAAATAAGTGCGTTTGTGGCAGAAATAGTATGTGGCGACATAATGAAAACATAAAATTGATAGACTTTTATCACATAATTAAACTAAAAAAGGTACTAATTAAAAGACAGAAAGCATAAATGGAGGTCAGAAATAATAGCGCCCAATCAACAATCGGTGAGGTTGCCAGTTAGCGTCCACAGTAGCCATTGGTCATCGATCCGAAAGTCGATCCAGCTCTATATATTTCATCCTTTGATATGATTCCTTCTTAAATTGAACAAGGTAATAAAAATAAAATTACACCCATGATCCTGTCAGGAAATACGGTACATCGGTTAAGAACTGTATAAAAATGTGGCCAACCTGGTTAAACAATAAAAAAACGACTAAAAACTAAGGAAGTATTGCCATTGAAGACAAAGGAAAGGGAAGATATTGTTATGAAGAAATAGAGAGACTAAGCAGTCATTTTCTCAAACCTATTATCTTTGTATACCGAGCGCAATCCGCTACTCAGCAAAGGCAAACCCGGTTCAATTGGGGCCTAACGTCTTACGGTACGTCAATCGAGACTCTACGTTAAGTTAAAAAAGCAAAAGTATCATTTGTTTGTTGAGAAACGATACGAAAAACTCGGGGCAACAAAAAGATATATAACAAAAAGGGGGACCAAAAATTTGAATGATGTAAAATCCATTTCCGCAATGGAGAGCTCTCACGGTGTCTAGCCGGTATTTTATTTTTTGTAACAGAATGAATGAAATGCGGGGTAAGAAAAGGAGCCGTTTTGTTCGGAGAACGGTATAAACTCCTACGTAGCTTGGTCTACTTCCTTTTCTACGCGGGGGGTAAAATAATTGTGAACCAAGTTGAGTATGGAATCGGGACGGTAAGTAACACGGTTGTCTAGAAGAAAGAAACGGAAAGAAGGAAAAAACGAAGAAAACGAAAATCATAATAATGGTAAACTAAAACACAATTGTACCGTTTTTCAGGAGAACGATATCGAAACTCCATGTATGACACGGTTTGTTTCTGAGGTAAGGGACTCTACGGTAAGTTATAAAAGGAAAAAGAAACATTTTGTTGTTGACAAACGGTAATGAAACAGCAAAAGAAACCAAAAAAGTTTGAATGACGTAAAATCCATTTCGAGGTAGGAAAAGGAGTTAGTGAGCAATGAGGTTATTCTAAATTAATTTGCAATGTCAACGGTATTGTCTTGTTCATCGTCTAAGTCATCCGGAAGGTTTTCGTCAACGTCAATAAATTGGTTTTTCAGATCTGAAACATGCCAATTTCCAAGATCATTACCTGAAAGGTCTTTGAGATTATAAACAAGTCTAGAAATTACTTTATGTACGATACACGGAATAAATTTAGGGGCAAATTTTGCTGCAAAGTTATCGTTTTTCGATGAAAGTACATAATTCTTTTTCCACAGGCGGTCACCGACATGATATTCTACATCTCTTTTTCGTAAATTATAATACTTTGTGTTTCTGTCATGGGCTTGCTTAAGTTTTTTGCGTACATCAATATAAAGTTTAGGAAGAGTCTGTAAGTCGTCAATCAGCTGTAATTTGTCTGCGTTATTGATTAAATTGTTAGCATTTTCGGAAATTAAACCATAAAAATCTCCACTTAACGGTACGTTTCTGGCAAAATTCAAAAAAGCGGGAGAGTAACCTGTAACGTCATGTTTTGCGGTTCTTATTGCTTGTGCAACTTTATGTATTGATGCATCCCAATTTTTATGAGAGGAATTGTCATGAATGTAACAACGTAAGGCAGTAACTACGGTTTTATTGGTCCGTTCTGTATGATTAACTTGAGGGTGATAGCGTGCATTGTAGAAAATTTTTTGTACTTTATATTGATTCATCAAATTTTTGAAGAGAGAAGAGGTAAAGACTGTGCCATTATCGACGGAAAATATTTGCGGAACTCCAAAAATAAGAAAAACTTGATTTTCGATAAATTTAACAATACCAGCAGCTGTGGCATTCTGCATGGGGTGAACAAGACAAAATTTAGTAAACCAGTCTGTTATAACAAGAACAAATCTATTGCCATTTTTGGATCTGGGGTATGGACCTATTAAATCAGCAGAGATCCATTGCCAAGGGAAATTAATGTCTTTATACTGGCCCATTATACCAGCTTTAGGTAAATTTTGGGTTTTACAGGAAGAGCAAACGGAACATTTATTGATATAACGAGATACAGTGCTTCTAAGTTTTGGCCAATAGTAGATTTCCGAAATTCGGGCGATGGTTTTAGAAATGCCGAGATGTGCACTAGTTTGATTGTCGTGAAATGTCTTTAGGACATCAGGTCTGTTCGGGGTAGGGACTACAATTTTCCAATTAGATAAATTACTAGATATGGGGTTTGGAGAAAAGACATGTTTGTAGAGGACATTGTTTTCTACTTTAAAAGTGGGGAATGACTCAGGATTATTATTAACTTTATCAATCATGGCGGTATACCAAGTATCTGGCTTGAAGGTAGTAACATCAATCACTGAAATGTCTGGAAATGAACGGGAAAGTGCATCACTTACAACCATAGTGGTTCCTTTTCTATGTTTGATTTCAAAATCGAACTGCGATAATCTAAGTGAAAGACGAGCTAAACGTCCACATGGGTTAGAAAGTTTTGACAGATACTGTAAAGATGAATGGTCTGTTTCAAGTATGAAGTGGGTTCCTTCGACATAGCCTCTAAATTTTTCTACACCAAAAATTACACCTAAGAGTTCTTTTTCTGTGGTGCTGTACTTTCTTTCGGTTTTGTTCAAGGTACGACTTGCATATGCGATAGGGTGTTCAATACCATCGCATTGTTGATATAAGATTGCACCAAGTCCGGTGTCACTAGCGTCAGTCTGTATAATGAATTCCTTTGAAAAGTCAGGGCTTGCAAGAATGGGGCTGGAAGTAAGTCGTTTTTTGACTTCGATAAAAGCATTTTCAGCCTCAGGGGTCCAAGAAATAGGTTGTCCTTTTTTTCTGCCATGAAGAAGGTCAGTTATCGGGGAACAAACGGTAGAAAAATCTTTGATGAATCGGCGATACCAGCCAATTAAGCCAATAAGTCTTTTGATTTCGGTAGTGTTTTTGGGAGCAGGATAGTTAAGGATTGCGGAAACTTTGTCTTCATCCGTTCGAAGACCAGCTTTGTCGACTACAAAACCAAGGAATTTAAGAGAGTCTCGACAGAATTCACATTTTTGGAAATTTACAGTAAGGTTTGCCTCTTTAAGACGAAGATATAACTTATTAAGGATTTCTAAATGAAGTTCAAAGGTAGGGGTAGCAATAATGATGTCGTCCAAATAACAAAAACAGTAGGGCCTTAAAGAAGGGTCTATAACAATGTCCATCAGACGTGCCATAGTTTTCGGTGCGTTAATTAGACCATAGGGAGTGGTCATAAATTCAAATAAACCTAAGCCATAGACAGCGAAAGCAGTTTTGGGGCGAGAAGATTCGGTAAGGGGTATTTGTAGAAAGGCTTTTTTTAAATCGATAGAAGTAAGAAATTTAGCGTCTCGAAGTTTGCTTGTAATGACATCTACTTGAGCCATGGGATAGGAATCGGGAGTGGTTATTTTATTCAGCTTTCGGCCATCGAAGCAGACGCGGCATTCTCCAGACTTTTTTGGGACTACCCAAAGGGGTGAACACCAAGGGGAGTTCGAAGGTTGAATGACATTTAGTCGTAACATCTCGTTGACTTCTTTTACTAAATGACCTTGCATAACTGGCGATAGAGGATATTGGCGTTGTGCAATCGGTTTTGCATCACCAGTGTCGATATCGTGTTCGACAAAATTCGTTCTGCCAATTCGGTCAGGAGGGGCAAGGGAAGAGAATAAGTTTATAGTTTGCTCAAGTTTGTTTTTTTCTTCAATAGAGAGAGTAGAGGCAGATTGTATTGTGTTTATAACACAAGTAGAAGATAATAAAGAGTATGACAAATCATGAAAACTTATGTCTATTTTGAACAAGCTCAAAAAGTCCATTCCTAAAATAAGGTTATGAGTTATTGACGGTATTATCAATATTTTTATTGTCTTTGTAACGTCATTCACTGTCATTGGTGCGGAAATATAGCCCATGTATTGTTGAGGTACACCGTCAGCGGTGGTAATATTTAAACAAGAATCATACTGTATAGGTAAATGTAGAGAATGCAACAAAGAAAAACCCTGATTTCCAAGAACAGTAGAGTTACTGCCTGTGTCAACCATAGCTAAAACGGGTGTGTCTAAAATTTTCACGGTAAGGTAAGGTCTATTATCGTTAGGTTTTTTTGCAAAAATTGGACAGGTATTAATGGGGGTTGAAACAGTGTTTGACTGAGTTGAAGATAAGGCAACTGGCATGTCACAGATCGGTACAGGAGTAATATTATCAGTAATCAAAATGTTTTTGTCATCTGTTTTCTGAATGTCGTTAATGTTCGGTAAGGTATCTATAAGTTGTTTGGTAGGTAAAGGTAATGGTTTGCCTGTATTTCTAAAATTATTGGACGCTAGGAAATCTTTAACAAAAATTAGATAATTTTGCCATTCAGCAGCGGAAGTTGAAAAAGTTAGTTTTGGTTTGTAGGGGGGTTGTGATTGTTTGGAGGTCTGTTTGGAAGTCTGTTTGGTCGTATGTTCGTTCTTCTGGGGTTTTCTGGCTGGGATGTAGTTGGTTGTGCTTGACTGGACACAGTGGCCAGATTCGGAGGACCAGTCTGTCTCGAGTTTTTTTGAATGCATCTACGACATTTAGGTTTTGTGGTGTTTTTTGCACCGCAACCGTAGCAAAATATAGATTTGGGCGAGAAACATTCGGAATATGAATGGCCAGTTTTGTTACAATTCCAACAAACCAAGGAGGTTAATGCTGAAACGTTTGCGGGAGTTCTTTGTCTTTGATTTGACGGGGAGGAAACATAAAGGCAAGATAGATCTGGTTCAAGCAATCTAGGATTATTAGAAGAAGGTGATTTATATCTCTCTGACCAAACACGGGATTCTTCAATTCTTTTACATAATTCGGTTAATTCATCAACTGTTTGGGGGTTATGAAGTGCTAAAGACGAGATAAAAGAAGGTAAAAGGTTCCTACGAATCTTTGCAACACGAGTACGTTCGTCAACGACACTAGACAAGCGATTAAATAATCCTATCATGGAAGAGATATATACAGCAACTGGTTCGTTAGCACCCATAGTGCGATTAGAAATTTCCAACTCCAAATCAGTCTCATAACTGTATGGCAAAAAGTCAGCTTTTAACTTGGCAACAATATCTTTCCAGGAATGAAATTTACTACGATTATTAAGGTACCATGTGAAGGCATTGTCTTTAAAAAGTTCACATGACTGCAGAAAGAGCTCATTTTCTGTAACTCCTCTAGAAAGTCTAAGGACTTCAACCTTTTCCAAAAATAAATGAAGTGATTCATTTTTACCGGTAAAGAAAACATTCCATTTGTAAACTGGATCATGTCTTTGATGAGGGGTGTCAAGACGAGAAGTGGGGGAAGATGAGTTTGAAGGTAAGGTGTCTTCAGTTCTATAGTTTGAGGTAGGGGTTGTTTTTGTCGCAAGGTCAGCTTCTAATAGTATTAGCTTATTTGTCAAAGTCTGTTGTGTTAGTAACTGCTCGTTACTTTCGGCATTTAATCTGTTAATCCTATTCGTCAAATGTGTCAATCTTGAATTGATTCTAGAAAAGACTGGTTCGTTTTTATTGCCACTAAATTGTTCAATGATATCTGTCAAGTCAGTAATTGTTTCTGTTACTTCTAATATATCGTCTTCAAAAAGGTATGCATTTACTGGGGACGAAAAACTTCTATTCGAATTTTCCCTAGCAAGAAGACCTGTTAAAACTCTTCGTTTCTGTTCGACAGTATCCGGAACAGGAAAATTTCTGATTTTAATCTCATATGATAGTTCAAGTGACTTCAAGTGATTGGCCTGCATCTTGAAAGTGTTTAAAAAGAGAGAAAAATTCTAAGAAACGGTATCTAAATCAACAGTACTAATCAAATAGCACTAGGGAAAGCAAAAAATCTAAAATCCAATTGAACATAAAAGCCTGGCAACGAGATATAGATAAAGAAACTGAATGTAAGCCGATGACTATAGATATAAAAACAACATATACACACTACCGATAAATGTCATTTAAAATAAACAATACTGTACGATACTTTCAACAAATTATACGATATTTTCAGTAAATTATACTTAGTAATGTAAATGTTGCATAATAACCAAATATATAACTGATGAAGATCAAAAATGTATCATAAATTGTCATAAAAATTTTTGTAACATATCACAATTCTCATGCTATTCAAAAATATTTGAATGAAAAATATTCATTTATAAAGATAAATAGTTAACTTGGCAACACTGCACTTGTTAAACAATGTTTACGAATAAGTAAAAAAAAGGTAAGTTCAAAGATAAATTGTTATTTTGGCAACACTGCACTGAATAACAATATTAAAAATAGATAATATGTTCCAGTTTGTGTAACTCGACACAATTCAACTGAACAAAATAAAGAAAGTAAGATATTTCAGTTTGTGTAACTCGACACAATTTAACTGAACGAGATAAAGTAAGATATTTCAGTTTGTGTAACTCGACACAATTCAACTGAACGAGATAAAAAAGTAAGATGAATAAAATAAACATTAAAAAATGAACATCTCAAAAATTTACTTTATGTGACAACACTGCCAAGAAATCAGATGTTATACACCATCACAAAATAATCAATAAAAGGAAATTCCGTTATCTTTTTAACAACAAAAGATTGTGTTATATGTTACATGTAGAAACTCAAAAAATATTAAAACGAAATTTAAAATAAATATCAGATAAGGCAGATAATGTAGGTAAAATGTGAATACAGGGACGTTACGTTTAATCAAAAATGTGAAAAGGTAAAAAATTAATCATTAAAACTTACCAAAAAGTGGAAGGTAAAAAAGTTTTAAAAAGCAAAAAAACTCAAAGGTAAAGATAAAAAAATTCAAAAAAATCTATAGCCCGTTTCAACCCAACTGTCATACAGTGCAACAAAAACAAGGGGCGCCAATTTGTAACCACTAATAGTTGGCGCCAATTTGTAACCACTAAAAGTAGGGCGACAATTTGTAACCACTAGTTATCTCCTTAAGAGACAGGTCCCGGCTAGAGACTCTCTCAAGGGTGGATCGACTCCATGTTAATGTCACACTAGGTATGCCAGAGGGTTGACAGACTATAAAAGCTTAGGGCGCCACTACCTTTGTGGATATCGATAAAAAAATAAATTGAAATTAAAGAAAAGAAACTAAGGTGAAAAGGTAGAAACACCTTGTAGAATTTAATTTAAGTTACTAATAAAAAATAAAGAAATTACAAACTTACATGAACCCGGGCACAATCCCTACAGCTCTTACAGCCGGGTAGATAAGAAATTAAAAAAGAAGTTTAAAATATTAAATTTATTCTGCCACAGGAAGTAACATACAGGAAAAGTGAAAGAAACCTGCACTTCTGGAAGGTACTTATCTTAATGGAAGTTGATGTAAAGTTGTCGGTGTGGAAGAAGAGATGTCTTGAAGGTGAAATTAAAGATGTCTTGAAGGTGAAATTAGAGATGTCTTGAAGGTGATATTAGAGATGTCTTGAAGGTGACATTAGAGATGTCTTGAAGGTGACATTAGAGATGTTTTGAAGGTGACATTAGAGATGTCTTGAAGGTGAAATTAAAGATGTCTTGATGGTGACATTAGAGATGTAGCTTGACCGTTGTAGCTGTAACGGTATCCTTACGACGGTAACCTGGCAGGGGTATCCTGGCAGCTGTGCTTACCTAGAAGTTCAGGTGGATTAGGGATATGTAGGAACTTAAATGTAATGGGGCACATAATGTTGGTTTAGCTTTTCAGGTAAAAAAGGAAGGCAGTTGTTTGAAATAACTAATGAAATTTAAATTTACTGAAAGCTTTCCAACGTATATGTCCCATTTAAAACAGTAAAAATTATCAGCCAAAAAAAATTAAAAAAGTACTAATGACCTCTAAGTATGAATTGTAGTAAAAAAGTTATGAATAAAGCATTTCTAAAAGAATAAAATGTTTAATGAAATGTGAAGCCGGCACTGGCAGGTTTTTATGATAAGAAAATATTTGAAAAGGTTGAAATGCAAATTTTATCTATCTTTGAAAATAATTAGGTATTTTACAACACAGAATCTAGCAAATGTTTGTATTAAAAAAAGGTAACAGTTATTTACGATAAAAGATTTAGTTTAAAAGTAATGTACAAGTATAAAAGTAATGTAGTTGACCACGTGGCATGTGTATATTCGTCTATCTCTGTAAAAAAATAAGAAATGCACAAAAAAATTATATCAGCCACTACTTTAGAAAAAGCTTGATAAATATAAATTATAATTTTGGACTTACCACAGCAATTTAAGGTAAAAACTTAGATAGATTTAAGAGACGGTAGACGATAGGTCCCCTCAGCTCGAGGGTCGAAAACGGAAAAGGGATGAAACTAACCCATGGAATCGAACGTTGGCATCATATGTCAATCGTTGTAACGGTCAGCGGTAGTGGGGGGTTTAGATCACAGAACTATATATTGAGAGTGGTTGCTATGATGGCGAGCGGTAAAATTGAAATTATTTCGTCAAATCGAAACAGGTCGATAGACATGTTACATTTTATTGTTTTTATTTTGTATGTGCAAAAACTTTTATATTATATTTTACTTTTATATTATATACCCTACCCCGTTATGCCTACAAAAGCGCGCCAAACCGGATATTTCCGCAACCTAGCTTAAATGTAAGTCCAAATAGTTGTTCAAGGATGATGTCCATAGCATTTTCAGGATTAACTCCAGAAAAAGCATTTCTTCATATGGATGATATAGTCGTAATAGGACACAATTTGTCTAGTAAAGGAGCTCTACCTGACAAGGCAAAATATTCAGTCGTTGAGCAATATCCAGTGCCCAAAAATTCAGAAGAATCTAAAATGTTCGTAACATTCTGTAATTATTGCAGACGTTTCATTCCAAATTTCGCTGGAATATGCATACCTCTCAATAAATTATCTGGGAAAATTGTGAAATTCGAGTGGTAGAAAGACTGCAAAAAATCATTCCAAATATTAAAATCGGCATTAATACAGCCCCCTATTCTGAAATATCCAGATTTCAAGAAAAAATTTACATTGACGACTGATGCTTCAAATAATGTTTGTTCTGCAATACTTAGTCAGGAATACGAGGGTATAGATCTACCTATAGCTTATGCATCGCGAGGTTTTAAGGAAAGCGAATTAAATAAACCTATAATCATGAACGTATCTATTAATAGCAGCTGCGAAACACGACAAACATAACCATGAATGGTGATGTTTTCTATAATTGCAAACCCCGTATGCCCCTCCTTTGGGGTTTTGTGGACGAACTGTGGATTTTTGTAGATGTGCTTGAATCAAAAATGGCACGCAATCTTGAAAAACTTGGTCACGCCTAGATTGAGTTATGTGGGGAATTCCATCGTGTAAAAGTGGAAACATTTTGTTATCATGTGCAACTTTAAGTGTGACCTTCCTTATCAATATTTCAAAACTCATTATTTCGAAGGAAAAAATTTCCAGAAGTATAACATTGTTTGCTTCCATTTTGTGACGGGAAAACTCAATATTATTTCAGTGTATTCACAAGAAATTTTAACATACTTCCATTCATTCGAAACAAAGCTTTAAGCTCCAAACATTTGCAAAGAATTGTTTTATTCACGAATTTGCAGTACGTCCTGACAATAGTAAGAGAATAAATTCAATTCACTCGACAAATATCTCCACAAAAATCATTATCTAACGCAGTTATCGGTTTTTCAACAATAAATCTTAGAGAATAAGGAAAATCCAATAAACTCCTAACAAATATTCGCATATTAGTCTGCATGAAAAGAATCAAAGGAAAATAGTGGTCGTAATGAGATTTCAAGAAAAACTTTCCTGAAATGAAGGCACACATAGGAGTATGGAGAAAACAGGGTTTATATAGTTGAAGGCCACGACGACGTGAAATGTTCCTCTGTAAGACTTTGCATAGGGCAATTTACAGCCATGTTTGAGTTTTTGTTGCAACTAATGACATGATATACATTCTATTAATAATTGATCATTAAAAATATGGTATAACTGAATTTCGACTATTTTTTGTACCGTGAGCATTCCATTATTACGTTACTAAATACCTTCGACAACGTTTTATGTGTACCTCAGTTCAGTTATCCAACAGTTCAGTAACGTAAATTTCATGATTCACTAAATATTGAGAGGGGGAAAAACTTTGGACATGTATAATAGCTACTTGCCTCAATCATATAGTCTCTTTTGTATTTTGTAGATTTAGTAGATCAATCATCCTTTCGTTACCTTTTTCTTTTTTCCTTTCCATCACTTTCATTATGATGTTACCTTATTGGATTAGTATATTATTAGGTTTGTACAAAGTAGACAGTTTTATTTCTACAGGTTTTCTTTACAATTTTAATAAGTTGTTATTCTATCTACCAGAATGATATGGGTATCAAATGAAAAAGTTTGATGAGAAGAATATGAAAAGTAAAATTCCACTAATTTAATAGATGAGGCTTTTACTTGATGAAGATCCATACTTAACGATGAAATAAAACAATTTAATTTGTTTTTTCAAGACTGACCAGAAAATATACACCTTCTGGACAATTTTTTGTCCAGAAAATAACGTTTTGCCGATCAAGACCGGAAAATGGACGTGAGGGACCGGCAAAAGCTTTATAATACAATCTACTTTGATCTCGTTACTATGAGAGCAACGTTTCGATATATTGTCGAGTGATGACAGTTCGTTGATTTTTAATTTGTCGTTCATGTCAAACTTAATTCGCGAGTGCTCAAATTTGACAATAATATGAATTCAGATTTTGAATTATCCGATAGATAATTAAATGTATATCGAAGTGTCTGTCTTAAAAAAATATTGTACGTCACGCACCCGGAAATTAGCGTTTTTCAGGTCTCTCCAAGCTTCCAGAACTCGCCTACGGCTCGCCCTGGAATCTGCTTGTCTCGACCTAAAAAACACTACTTTCCGGTCTTGTAACATAAATTACTATTAAACCTTCATTATAATTGAACTAAGTTCAAAATACAATTTGTGACGCGTTTCGCTAGCACAGTAGCTTTCTCAAACGAGTAGAGGTATAATGAAAAGTTTTCAATTTATACAGTGCATTAATAGGGAATTTTACGGATATTGATGGAAGTATTATAATTTATTTACCTGGAAATAAAAAGCAAAAAAGTTTCTAAATATGGGATTAACTAAAGTATTGAACAGGTTTACCTGGAAATTCATTCACAACAATCTTACAGGAAGTTTCTAGGTAAAAAGGTTTAATAAGGGAGAATTGTTGAAATCTATTTGGTAGTTAAGAAGGTTATCTGAATATTTGTTTTTATTTATCTCAAGAGCTTCTAAAAGATTTAATTTCATGGATTTAGGTTCTATATGCAAAATTTCAAAATTTTAATCGAAAGTGTGTTGGTTTGCTAATAAATGATTTAAGTAGCTGGAATCTAATTTTTGGTTATCATAGCTCCGTTTGTGTTCTGAAATTCTAGTTTTAAAATTCCTAAAACTTCTACCTATATAAATTTTATCAAAGTTGTCATTACCACATTTTAATCTATAAACTCCTGATTTGTTTAATTTAGATTTGTTGTTTTTAATGAATTTGGATAAATTGTAATCGGTTTTAAAGCAAATATTCAAGTCGGAAATTTCTAAAAATGATTTGATTTTCAAAAATCAAAAAAATTCCCCCTTAAAACTTCTTCACCAAGAAACTTCCTGTAAGATTGTTGTGAATGAATTTCCAGATAAACCTGTTCAATAATTTAGTTAGTACCATATTTAGAAACTTTTTTGCTTTTTATTTCCAGGTCAATAAATTATAATACTTTCATCAATATCCGTAAAATTCCCTATTAATCCACTGTATAACTTAAAAACTTTTCATTATACCTCTACTCGTTTGAGAAAGCTACCGTGTTAGCGAAACGCGTCACAAATTGTATTTTGAACTTATTTCAATTATAATGAAGGTTTAAACAAATTAAATTGTTTTATTTAATCGTTAAATTTCACTAAATTCAATGATTGCACCTCTGAGCGAGGAATGACTAACGAAAAATTTGAAAAGAAATGAATCAAAACACACATTTCTAGATCTTTGAATACTTGATAAAGGAGATAGCAAAATCAAATTAAATTATATGGAAGCCTGTTGCGGATTGACGTGTATGAATCAACAAGAGAATAATAATCCAGATTTTCAGACAAACAATTCTGAGAAAAAATGTATATGTTCCATGTAAATGATGGGTTTGATTCAATTTAAGATTTTTCACTCAACGATTTAAGGTAGATTTTCTTTTTCTTGGAGCATTTTAATAAAAGATTGTTCTTGAAAACGTTTTTCATTATAAATTTATGATTGTTTAACTATTATGTTGTTTTAAAAGTTGACCTGATAAGAAACTTCCTGGTTTTGTCTCAATGTTTTTACTGCCGTTGCAGCCTAGGAAAATATTTCCCAATTCAGGATCTGGTGCTTCAACATCTTCTCTGCTGGACTTTCTGCTATGTGCAATGCTTTCCAGCTCTAAATTTTCCTCACAGCCTCATCATTTGCGACAGTGATTTGAAAAGCTTGCAACATAATATAGTAATTTCTATCAATTCGCAAATAGTAAACGTCCAATATTTAAAACGTGTAATGAAATAAATATCTCAAAACATTTTTTTATTCCAAAATCAAAATCCACTGTCGAACGAGCGATATATGATTTTTACAATAATTCAGCTCTCCTCGGAGAAGACTGTCAATTTCAACTTATTGAAGACTATTTAATATCCATAAATTATTATATAAGATACAATGGAATTATATTATCGTATTGTCACTTGTTACGATTTGGTGCAAGCGACGTACTTGCAAAATATTTTTTTTGTTCAAATCTCAATTGTATTTACTTTTGTTTGATTATTTTTCTGCAATTTTCAATTCTCCGTTTCACTTCAATGTCGATATTCATGTACCAGTATTGTTTTGTTTAGTTACTGACGATTTGTTAGCTCTAGGTACAGTTGTTTGGGTTCCAAATATATGTTTTCTCTAACCATTTTCGGTTATACGTTTTCACATTTCATGTCTTTGTTACATTGGTACTATTGCGATAATTTGCTTATTTTTCCTTTTGATCTGCTTTAGTTTTATAAATAAAATCAATCAACGGTAATTTATTCATTCAAGTTTAAATTACTACTTCTCAAACAAAATATATATCCTGAATTGATATTGGTATTCTCAAAAGCTACGTATGGACTTAATTTCTGAGGAGTGCAAAAACTACATCCTTCAAGGTTTAGGTGACCAAAGAGCTGAAAATATTGCAATGAAAGTTCACTTGGAGGCCAAAATGAGAAATGTTGCAAGGAGGAAGACAAAAGAAATATTTTGGTTATATCATGAAGAACATCACAGTATTTTGAAAACATTTTTCTCCAATTATTTCTTTCATCTTTGTTTGCATTTAATTAGAAATAAATATTGTGGGGTGGTGAAATTGAACAAATACATTCATAAGCCGCCTTAACCACTTGTTATTTCAGTCCTCACTAGAAGAAAGAGAGAACAGGTTTATGGTACGAATCAGAGACGAAGTGTTTAACGTTCACCATTTCACACAACGAGCAGCGGTGACCGACATCAACACCTCGGGGTGCTAACAAGATTTCTACTCAAGTTTCAGGATCATGGGAGCTCGAAGCCGGAAATCACATTTGACCAATTACCGTTACCGCTGTCGACACTGGCGGAGAACAAATGCAATAACATTTTTATTTTAGCGAAAATGAAAATCATTCCATACCAGCGGATCTATGAAAATTTTAATCCATGTTTTAATGATTTTATTAAATAATACTTTATTGCTTGAGAGCGTTTTGTGGTGGGCTTGATTTTGCCAGCAATTGAAATAAAATCTACAAAAAAAAAACATTCAACCAAATCAATATGTATGATTATTCAATAATTATTAAACTGGATGAACGTATTCGGGAGTGAGTAGTTTCATTTCATTCACTTTTTTTATTTAACGGTCATTTTTACAACCTAACCTAACCAGCTTCCCACCCAACCTAACTTTTTTTTAAGAGGTTGGAAATGCGTTACGCACAACCCCCCGACTGTTGTTCTGTCGCCGGGGAAGTGTGGGTCTCGAGTACTCTGCAGAGCACCCATACCCTCTAAAATCCTTCCTTTTGTCGTGATACCTCCTGCCAGGAATCGTGTTTCGGCATAACTTCTGACAGGGCACGGAATTTGCACTAGAATTAGCTTACTAGCTAGTTTGACACTTTTTACTCGTTTATACACTGTCGGTTTCTTTCTTCTGTTACTTTATACTCCATTATTTTTGTGAGCATTTTTGCTGCTGCGTTCCACCATTCTTCGCTTTCCATGAATGTTTCTGCTATATTTTGCATGGATATTGCATCCTACCTTCCCTTATTTCTTCGAAATGTTGACAAATGAATATCGTTTGATGAGGGCTATCCGCTTCCTCCTCACAAAACCAGCACTTGGCTTCCTCTTGTTTCCCAATTCGTTTCAAGTACGTTCCGTACACACCATGTCCAGTCATTGCCTGAGTGAGGAAGTGATTCGTGTTACTCCAGGACCTTTCGCTCCATTTCCCTACGTCCTTGAAGAATGTTTTTGTCCACCCATTATACTCCGCCACCTACGTTGCCATTTATCGGTTAACTTCTCCCTTGTCGTCGTTTTGTGCTGTTCCCCAAGTCTCCTTATATCTGCCCTTTTTTGTATCACGACGTCTATAGAGGGCATCCCCGCTATGGCCTCGATGGCCACTGTCGGTGACGTCCTGTACGCCGATGATATCAACAGGACGAGTAAGTCTTCTATTCACTCTTGTAAGTATACCGAAGTAGTGGGTATATTTTAATACTTTGTTCCATATTCCTCTCCATATAAGATTATTGACATTGCGGTTGTAACGATTATTCTCCGATTTCCCGATTTGGGTCCTCCCACCCCTGGAATTATCTTGGAGAGGGTATTTATGGTTGAAAACTCTTTCTCAGCTATTTTCTAAACATGCGAGGTCATTTTGCAGTCTTTATCCAGGTATACTCCCATGTATCTTACTACATCCTTACTCTGTGTTATTGTGTTTGCAATATTCAGACATATACTTGTTAAAGTTCTTCTTCCTTCTAGTATGACCACCTCCGTTTTGCTATGTGTTATATTTATTTCCATATCTTTTAATTTTCTCATCGCTTTTTCCATTGCACACTTTGTTTTTTCCTCAATTCCAGTGATTGTTTTGTCTATTACGATCAATGCCAGGTCGTCTGCATGTGCTACGGCTTCTACACCAGGCTTGTGTTCAATCTCCAGGACTTGGTTATACATTATGTTCCATAAGGTAGGTCCTAATACAGACCCTTGTGGGACTCTCTCTTTCTTCAACTTTTTAGGATTCTAACAAGGTAGCTGCTAAATCCCATCCTTTTGAAGGCTTTTATTATTTCCTTCCAGGGCTCGGAATTAAATGCGTTTCCTATGTCTATCATAATCATCACGCAATATCCCTTGTTTTTTGTAGCTTTCTGCCTTAGCCTGTCTGGGATGCTCATGACTTTATGCAGTGCTGCGATCGTACTTCTACCCTTTCTAAATCCGAACTGGTTCTCGTGTAGTGCTCTTAAATAAGTTTCATCCTCGTCAATGCATCCTCTAATCAGTGCTTCCATGAGTTTTCCCATGCTGTCTAGTAGACATATGGGTCTATATGCGGTTTCGTCCGATTAATTTTTCTTTGGTTTTTCTAATAGGACCAATTAGGCTTTTCTCCACATTTGGGGAAATACCCATTCCTTGAGACATTTTGTGATGCCTTTTGGCCCAATATAATAATAAATATTTAAAATATGAATTTAATTCCCTTGATCTTACTTCATCAAAACGTTCGAACATTTCATTATTATATAAATATAAATAAAGAAGGTTATTGTCAAGTTCAAGCGTGGTGCAAGACAAAAACAATTATATGTTTATCTGTTTTGCTCGAACTTGACCGGTTATATAAATGTACATTCAGTATCGATCAAAAGAGAAGTTGATGAAGAATACTTGAAGAAGACTATTCTATATAGTTGAATAGTCACCTACTAGTAATTATTAACCATTACGTATAAGTATGCTTTACGGCTAGGTACTTATGCAGAGTATTAGTTGAGTAAGTGATGTAATGTATTTAGTAACTAAATCAAACATATCCCAGTGCTAGAAGTAGTTTTTTCATTCCTCTAAAGATGATCCTCCAAGTGACCCGCAACACCACCTATTCAGAGTCCCTTCCACACCTATACTGCCCCAATAAGCCAAAAAGCGCTATCTCAATCGGAGTAAGTTTTGAAAAAATCGACTTTTTGTAAATTGTATTTCCGCACCTTCATAAACAAAACTTTTTAGAGATGTTAAAACTCAAAATGTTTTAAGTTCGATAGTGCTATTTGGCTTATACCATTAGACGCAAAATTATTATAGCTAGTGAATGGTATAAAATCACTAATAGGGCGTATCTCAGAGATAGCGCCTTTTGGCTTAGTAGGGCAGTATAATCTACCAAAGTATCCATCGACGATACATCTATTACAATTTGTTTCTTACCTCTGCAAAAGGTTTGGGACTTTTAGTAGCCAGTGATTTAATTACTTCCGGGGGAATTCCATCTGGGCCAGGGGCTTTTTTTATTTTGATACCCTTGGCGACATTTCTTATCTCGGCCTCTGTGACTTGTGGGATTTCGTCCGCATTAACCTTCCCCATATTGTGATTGGGTGAGTAGGGAATAATTTTTATACATTGGCCTCTACTTGTTCTTCACATCAAAAAGAGTAAGAGTTACCCACCTCTTTCTGGACTTCGCTGTTTTGTCCGTAATATATCTTATTGCGTCAATCGTTGACCTAGCTTTTCTAAAGACAAACTGCCTGTCTGAAATAACGTTTTTGGTTAGTAACTCCTCTTCAGCAATTGGTATGTGTCCGAGGATGAAAGTTTTTCTGACCACAGACACATATATTTTCAAATTTCGGGAACTGAACCCAAAACAGAATACTACCGTAACCCGCGAAAATGAACTGGGAAGCATTTACTGCAGAACTAGGTAACAGTTTAGATCGAGCGATGGTAAAAATTAAGAACACAACAGACCTAGAGATATCAGCAGACCTAACATCAAAGCAATTATCTCAGCGTTTGAAAACAACTGCCCAACAAGAATGTGCCCAGGTGGACAAATATGAACTTGCCGAAAAACGGAGACAGTTAAGGAAGAAGTTTAATAGGACTACAGAAAATTTATAAGAGGGCCCTAACTGAATACAACAAACTGATTAGGAAAGCAAAGCCAGACTGCAGAAGATTATTTCCAAGGATCCTAACCAGACTATACACGTTATCAAAAAAGATAATGGGCAATACACTGGAAATGGGAAAAAACCATGGAAGCGCACTTAAAGTACACTTCCCTAGATCAATACCTACCATACCACCGCAGAACTCTCCAGCGACAGAACTGGATCGACCACGATGGGCATCCAGGATAGACTGGCGAATAGCGAAGGCAGTGGTAGACGTGGAAAGAACAAAATGGTCTATAAACAGCTTCAAACCATATAAATCACCGAGACCAGCCGGGATTTATCCCATCCTACTCCAAAAACGAGGCAACACACAACACTACAGCGTATGTGAATTGCTTAGAGTTAGCCTAGCTCTAGGGCATATTCCAAGAACCTGGTAACGCATCAGAGCTACATTCATACCAAAACCTGGAAAATCTGGACAGGACACGGCTAAAGCTCTGAGACCAATCAGTCTAATGTCATTTATACTGAAGACTCTTGAAAAACTTCTCGATAGACATGTCAGAGACGGTATACTGGCTGCAAGACCACTACACCGAGATCAATATGCATACAGAGAGGGAAAATCAACCGAAACAGCATTACATAAACTCGTAAAAAGGGCTGAATACGTACTGGGAAACAAAAAGGTGCTGCTCGCAGCCTTTCTAGATATAGAAGGAGCTTTTGACAACACCTCCTACGAATCCATAGCCAAGGCAGCGAGAAAAATTGGGATCGATGCCTCGAGTTGCAGGTGGATAGACTGCATGCTCAGAAGCAGGCTAATAGAAACAACTCTTATGGGGGAGACAATGGCCGTACGTGCAACCAGGGGTTGTCCACAGGGGGAGTACTGTCACCGCTGCTGTGGAACCTGGTCATGGACGGGATCATCAGAACCCTACACAGAGGAGGATTTAACACCATAGGATATGCAGACGACCTGGTAATTCTATCCCAAGGTAAATACAACAGTACAACCAGAGACAGACTCCAGATGGCTTTAAATGTAGTAACAGGCTGGACTGTGGAAGAAGGGCTACGCATAAGTCCTTCAAAAGCACAGATAATTGCATTCACCAGAAAAGGGATCTGACGCTTCAAGGTGAACCGCTACGATAATCGGGTGAAGTAAAATATCTTGGGGGCACACAGAAATAAGGCACATAGATGACGACATCTTTAAAATGCCAACAGACCACATGACCGCCAGATATATCTTTCGCAAGAACTTCGAGATTGTCATCAAAGATCGAAAGGAGCTTGAGGAACAGGACGCACCACCACTCAGCAGAGCGAATGAACAAGTCTGGTATACAGACGGATCAAGGAATGAGCTCGGCACCGGAGCGGGTATATACAGCAAGTCGAGCAAATATAAAGGAATCGTCTCGCTTGGTAAATATGCCTCGGTATTTCAAGCAGAGGTTTATGCAATACTTGCATGGGCAAGGGCAAATAACATGAGAGCCTACAACAACAGGCAGATCAGGATCTACAGTGACACTCAAGCTGCCCTTGAAGCACTTCAGAGATCTAAGGTAACATCTTGGCTGGTATGGGAATGCGACGAAGAACTTAGAAGACTGGCGACTCGGAACAGTGTAACACTGGAGTGGGTCCCAGGTCCGAAAGGAATCGCTGGCAATGAAATAGCTGACGAACTTGCAAGAGCAGAATCGTCGACACTGATGAACGGGCCCGAACCATCTGTGGGCATCCCCAGATGCTCCACTAGGTCATGGTTAAAAGTGTGGGTAAAAGAACAACACAAAAAACACTGGAACAATACGCCCAGACAAACACATGGGAACAAATTCATAAAAGAACCATCAGAAAAAGAAGCGAAAGAACTGCTCTCAATGAGCAGGAACAAACTATGCATCATAACGGGGCTTGTTACGGGACACTTTCCCACAAAGGAGCACCTGAACAAAATAGGGATGTATAACGGAGACCTTACATGCAGAAGGTGCAAAAAGAACACCGAAACAGCTCTGCACATATTATGCAACTGTAAGACTCTGGACCACAGGAGGCAAAAACTATATGGAAGACACCAAATGACTCCAGAAAACTTCTACAACCAATTAGTAAAAAACCCGTATGAGCTTATACAGGGAACGGATTGGCTGAATAGGCTGTAGTCAGAACATTAGGAGAATCCACAATAAGCCCAAGAGGCTGAGGTGGCGCCGGCGAAGAGACGGCTGCTTTGAAAAAAATCTTCAATCCTGCCTTTAATCAAGGCCTCAAAAAATTTACCCAAGCAATCTAACAAACATACCGGTCTGTAGGAATTAACAACCACGGCAGGTTTACCTGGCTTCAATAGCAAAACTAGCTTTGCTACTTTAGTTTCATCTGGGAATACTTGTGCTAGTTACGAAACGTAAACCGTCAACGTTAACATTAATTTTAGTTAACTAAGCTTTTATACCAGATCTTATAAATTTACACAAATTGTGAATTAAGTCAGATTGTTTGTAACCTTAATATAATAAACGTCTCAATTTTGTAATTTTTCGTTTTTTAAAAAGTATTTTTCGAAGTGAAGAAACATTTTTGGCAGTCAGTAGGATTTTCGGAAATTAAACGTATAGTACGAGTGATTTTTCGTTTCAACGATTAACCGAAAATTTGAACTTTAAGTTGTCGTTGGTTCTAGAGTATATCGAATTGTGAACTGTTGAATCCGTTTGAGTGAAAATCGATTAGATTATGATAGTTCCAGACAACCTATCACCAGCTTCGAGGAAGAAAGAAAAACGAAGACTACAACCTGGGTACAAAACAGCATCGTTTAGACCTTTAGGAATTAGAATGAGCTAGAAGTGAGAAAATGAGAAGAGTGATTCTATTGTAAGTAAGCTCAGTTATTTCCTAAATTTTCCTTTGTCCTTTGATAGTAAAAGCATATATTTTGAAGATTTTTACGAGTGATCTAGAGATAAGACAATTAGAAAGTTTATTAGAAAATAGTTTAAGCTTAGTCGATACAGATTCTTCAAATACTTTGCTAGAAACTGTTATGTTATTGACTAGACGGGTTCTTACGATATGTATGGACATAGGATGTTCTTAGATTTATTAAAACGACTGATTCTCTTGAACATTTATTTTGGATCGACATGAGACGTTTACAAGCTGACGACTGTCACTCTCTCATGTTTCCAACGAAACCACTACAAAATACATTAAGGAGACTTCACATAACACGTCTAGTCAATAACATAACATGGTGTCAGAAGTGTCTAGTTAATTTTTGGTATGAAAAGGATGTTTCAATGTAGCGAGTCGACATAACTGTCAGTTCGTGGACATTCCTATTGTCAATGGTGTGAAGTCTATTTATATTAATAATTATTATAATGTCTGATATTGAAAGTGATGCAGAAGAATCCAGAGAAGTTATTCGACATGTTGTAAAAATGAGAAATTCTGGAGTTGGGCACAATATACCTCCTTTGTCGCTAAAAGGAAATGTTTCAAGAAACTGGGAGGATTGGATAGTCAATTTTAAGATATATTTGAGAGCTAGTGGGTTAGAAGATGAAACTGATACTAGAAAAGTCGCACTTTTACTACATTATATTGGTAGTGAAGCCAGAAATACTTTCAAGTCATTTGAATTGGATATGGACACTTGTACTTATCGGGAAGTGGTGCAGCAGTTTGAAAAACATTGTAAGCCAAAGAAGAATCTCACAGTCGAGAGGCACAATTTTTTAACAAGGACACAAAAAGAGGATGAATCAGTGGAAGACTTCATGACTGCTTTGAAGAATCTGAGTCTTTCATGTGAGTTGGGTGCGCTAAAGGAAAGTTTGGTATGTGACTTGTTTATTATAGGGTTAAGCTCTAAGCTACAAGTTATAAAGGAAAAATTGTTGAGGGAAGAGTCGCTAGATGTAGAAAAAGTTTTAAATATTTCTAAAAGCATTATTGTCACTCAATTACAAGCACAAAATTTAAATAAAAGTAGTGAAGCAGTTGTTTATAAGATAGAAAGTAAAAAAGAAAGTCAAGGTGCCAAATTTAAAAATAATCAAGGTAATTATTTTAGTCCAGGTACAAGATTTAAAAATAATAATAAAAATTCTTCTAATGGTCAAAGTACCAGTTTTGAAAATATTCATAATAATAGTCGTAGTGGTCAAAATGTTGGTCAAAGTCGTGGTTATTATAATAATTTTGAAAATACAGATCAAGGTAAAGGTCAATTTGTACATTATAATAGGAAGAAGTCTAATAATTATAAGTATCAGCCTAACAATAATAATTGTAGTAGCTGTGGTCAAATACATAGGGATAAATGTCCAGCATTTGATATTATATGTCATTCTTGTAATAAGAGAGGTCATTTTTCTAAATATTGTCAAACTACACAAGTCAGAATGGTAAATAGCAGTATTAACCATAATAATGCTAATAATAATAGTGAATCCTGTTTTGTAATAAAGTCTATTTATAAGGTTGATCATGAAATTGGTAACGCTAATGTCAATAATGAATGGACAGTCAACTTAGTAATAAATGAATTAGAAATAAAATGTATCTTGGATACTGGTGCAGAAGTCAATGTTATGTCTTTTATGTTATTTAAGAGTATTAATGTCAACACTAAAATTTTACCTACTAATGTAAAACTGAGGTCATTTTCTAACAATGTGTTACCAGTAATGGGTCAAGTCATTTTAAACAGTGTTATTGATGGTAAAGAAGTAGAAATAGAGTTTATAATAGTGGACATGTCTTGTCAAACTATTTTGGGTCTTAATACCTGTCAGAAATTACAATTAATTAAAAAAATATCAGTAATTGGTCACGAGTCAGTAATTAATGAGTTTTCAGATGTTTTTAGTGGTCTAGGTTGTTTACCTAACACTTGTCATATAGAAATTGATAGAAATATATCACCTGTTATCGAGCCACCTCGCAGAATACCATTTAGTCTGCACAATAGGTTGAAACAAGAGTTGGACAGAATGTTATCTATTGGGGTGATAGAAAAAGTCAATGAACCAAGTGAATGGGTTAATTCAATAGTAATAGTAGAAAAGAAAAATAAGTCATTAAGAGTTTGTCTAGATCCAAGGAACTTGAATAAAGCTATTAAACGATGTCATTATCCAATACCGACTTTTGAGGAAATTCGTTCAAAATTGTCTAATGCAAAGTTTTTCTCAACGTTAGATGCTCAATCTGGGTTTTGGATGATACCGTTGGATACTGAAAGCTCCAAATTATGCACATTTGGAACGCCTTTTGGTAGGTTCAGATTCAGTAGATTGCCTTATGGAGTTTCATGTGCTCCTGAAATGTTCCATAAAACTATGTCCGAAATAATATCTGATATAGAAGGTGTATGTCTATATATTGACGACCTGTTGATTTATAGTGATTCTATAGAAGGTCACAATGCTATATTGAAAAGAGTATTAGAAAAAGCTCGTCAATTCAATTTGAAATTTAATTTTGATAAATGCAAATTTTTAATGTCTGATGTCAAATATTTAGGTCATATATTTTCTGCTAATGGCATTAGTCCAGATACAAATAAAGTTAAAGCTATATGTCAGCTACCAGTACCGTCCTGTCTAGCCGATGTAAGGAGATTTTTAGGCATGATGAACTATTTAGGACAATATATCTCCAATTTAGCTAATCATACTACTAACCTAAGGGTCTTATTGAAGAAAAATGTTAGTTTTCATTGGTCTCATCAACATCAACAAGAATTTGATTATTTAAAAAAAATTATTAGTCAGTCACCAGTCTTGTCGTATTTTAACAATGATGTACCTCTAACATTATCTGTTGATAGTTCTAAATTTGCAATGGGTGCAGTCATTTTACAAAGTAAAAAGCCAATAGCTTATGCGTCAAAATCGTTGTCATCGTCACAAGCAAATTATGCTCAAATTGAGAAAGAGTTGTTAGCGATACAGTTTGGGTGTACTCGTTTTAAGCAGTACATTTATGGTCGTAGAGTCATTGTCGAAACGGACCATAAACCATTAGTTAGTTTATTTAGAAAACCGTTAGCTGAAGTTCCAGCAAGACTTCAGAGAATGATGTTAAATCTACAGCTTTTTGACTTAGATGTTACGTATGTCCCGGAAAATTTCTATTTATTGCAGATACTTTAAGTCGGGCTCCTGTTGAGTCTGCAGATAATTTTGATACAGTCGAAGAGGAATTAAATATACACGTCAATTTACTTATTGATAATGTCTCGCCTGAGAAATTGGAAGAAATTAAGTCAGCTACTCTGTCAGACAAAATTTTACAGTCAGTAATCAAATTCTATTTTAATGGTTGGCCAAATTCAAAAAATGGTGTTGAGTCAGAAGTCAAACCATACTACAGTTATCAATCGGAATTACATGTTGTCAATGGTATTGTCTTTAAAAATAATCAAATAGTAACTCCTAGATCTTTACAAAAATCGATATTAAATATAATACATGAAGGTCATTTAGGCATTGATAAATGTCTCCGCCTCGCTCGTTCAGTAGTCTACTGGCCAAACATGTCAGTTGACATAAAAAATAAAGTGGAAAATTGTCAGTCTTGTATTAAATACAGAAGGTCTAATAGTAATGAGTCCCTCCTACCACACGAACCGTCTACGCTTCCATGGCAAAAAGTCGCCGTCGATTTTTTCCATTATGCTAAAGTCACATATTTACTATTGGTGGATTATTATTCAAAGTATTTTGAAATTTATCCAATGGCCAATACTAACGCGAAGGAAGTGATAATGATTTTAAAATCGATGTTTGCCTATGGTAATTATGTCTGATAATGGCCCCCCATTTTCGTCTTATGAATATAGGTCATTTTTAAGTGATTGGCACATTACGGCTCAAACGTCTAGTCCAAACTATCCTCAAAGCAATGGACTTGTTGAAAGGACAGTACAAACTATCAAGAGTATTTTTAACAAATGTTTAGAACACAATTCAGACCCGTACATTGGTATTTTGGAATACAGAAATACTGAACTCGAATGTGGCTATTCGCCAGCACAGTTGCTAATGTCTCGTACTTTAAGGACGAAATTACCTGTAAGTGAAAATGTTTTAAAACCCAAACTTATAGATTTTAATCAGTATAATGATTTTATTAAAAAAAAAACAGGCGAATATACAAAAAGATTATAATAATAAACCAGTCAAAGATTTGTTAACATTAGAATGTGGAGATGAGGTTTATTATAAGAAATGTCCGTCGTCCCCGTGGTTTCCAGCAACAGTAGTTGAGGTTGGTCCTTTTCCTAGATCTTATACCGCAAGAACTCCTGATGGTGTTCAGTATCGTCGCAACAGAAAACATATTCTAAAACCGGCCTCCGCAACACATAGTACTGTTTTAGAAAATAACGAAACTTCAACTAGTCTTTTTGATTCAGAATCACTTACTTCAGAGCTTGATGTCCAACCCGAAGTTGTACAAAGTTCTGTTCAAACTAGAAGTGGTAGAACAATAGTTAGACCCAGACGGTTTACATTTTCAGAAAATGACTGAGGTTATACTGGTAAACTGTTTACTTTTATTTTTGTTATTTGTCGTTAGTGTTAAGTTCTTTTCTTTATAAAAAGAAGGGGCGTGTTATGTGAAGTCTCCTTAATGTATTTTGTAGTGGTTTCGTTGGAAACATGAGAGAGTGACAGTCGTCAGCTTGTAAACGTCTCATGTGGATCCAAAATAAATGTTCAAGAGAATCAGTCGTTTTAATAAATCTAAGAACATCCTATGTCCATACATATCGTAAGAACCCGTCTAGTCAATAACATAACAGAAACTTCTTTAGATTTAGAGAATTTTATTGATAATTTAAATATGACTACTCCAGCAGTTAACTATTCATTGCTTAAATTATATTTATACTCTATTCCATGTTATGACGGAAACCCTCATACTTTAACTATATTCATAGGAAATTGTGAAAGTCTTATTTTAGTATTCGCTAGTGAAATTGATGTAGCTTTGAACACCTTTCTGTCAAAAGCTATTATTGGTAAACTTACAGGGCGAGCTCAAATGTTAATTGGTTCCCGAACCGAATTAAGCACTTGAAATGAAATTAAAGATTCTTTAAATTTAAATTTTGGCGATCAACGGAATATTGATTGCCTAGTTCAAGATTTGATTAATTAAAGACCTTTTAAAATGAACCTCCTCATAACTTTGGCATGCGTTGACAAGATGCACGCAGTTTAATTTTTTATAAATCAAATTCATCCAGTAATATTAGTGATAGTGAACGTAAAATTCATTTTGAAAATTACGATAATTTAGCTTTAAAAACTTATATACAAGGTTTACCTTTATCATTACAAACAAACGTTCGATTACGATTACCAAATAATTTAGAAAAAGCAATGAGTTTAAAAGAAGAAAATTTTATGTAGTCAACCCATAGAAATAATAACTTAAATTCTAACAGCACTTTTAGACCCAGTTTAAGAGTAGCACCAGATAAAAATCCCAATTATCGACTACCAAGTCCTACATTTTCACCAAATTTCAGTAATTCACAATCTTATCAATCAATGCCACAATTACCTCCTCCAATTATACAACAAAACCCACTACCGCGTCCACCTTTTGTAAATTCGTATCAATTTAGACCAAATTTCCATACTAATAATAATTCCAATTTAGTCCCAATAATAAATTTCCTACTCAACGTACCCCCGTTTTTCAAAACATAAATCATTAACCAAATTTCCAAAATCAAAATCGTCAACCAATTTTTCAAAATCAAAATAGCCAAAAACACAAATAATCGACCCAGCAATCTCCAAAATTATAGACCAGAGCCCATGGACACATCTTCAGGAAATACTAGAGTCCAGCCTAAAGCAAACTTTATATCAATCGAACTTTATAACCAAACTATTAATAATTCAAACCAATATCAATATACTAATGATAATATTCAATCTAACAGCTCATTTGAACCCCAAAATCTAAATCCAACAGAAACTTCAAATGACATTCATCCTTATTCTCATGAACCGGAAATACAATACTCTCACGATTATAATAATTATCCATCTACATATGTTAACAACAGTGTAACAGATTATCAAGAAATAGATACATATGATGACCCTGAACTTCTGGAAACTGCAAATCAGGATTTTACCCGAGTCACACATTCACGCAACCAGACATAACACTTTTGAATGCATTAAAAGCAAATTAACCTTTTATTAAAATTCCAGAAATTAACGAAAATTTTTTAGTTGATACCGGCAGCTTAAAATCTCTTATCAATCCAGAATTAGCTTACAAGTTTCATCAAAATCGCATTTTTAAAGAACAATTGAATATTCAAACAACACAAAATATTTCTTATCATGATGAGGTCGCTTACATTCCTTTATTCAAGATTTTTAACTTGAAATAATTTCATAAATGTTATCTCTTTAAATACTTGAACATGAAAATTTTTGAAAAGGTCTTGAAATGCCAAAAGCTTTAGTAAATATTTTCAATAACGTTGCAATAACAACTATTATTAACAGTAATGAAAATTCAGTTAAATAAGATATTAATGAACCTTTCAAAATTGAAATTTTAAACTAAGTCGAAGTCAATTTTGTCGAAAAAATGGATATTGATTCCGATTCTAAATTATCAACTCCACAAGATAATAAACTTAAAGCAAATTTGAAACATCTTAGACTTTCCCACTGTAATGGAGAAGAAAAAAATTCTATTAAAAATCTTTGTTTCCAATATCGAGATATATTTTATTGCGAAGGAATACCATTAAGTTTCACTAATCAAATAAAACAAGATAAATTTGACAGATGATAGCCCTATTTATGCAAGATCTTATCGATTTCCCGAAATCCACAGAGGAGAAGTGAATAGACAAATTACAAACATGCTAGACGAAGGTATTCTACCAAAGAAGCCAGACGCTTCAGGTGAAAAGAAATGGCGTTTGGTGATTTATTACAGGACATTAAACGAGGAAACTATTCAAAATTGATAACCTATACCACGAATACACGAAATATTAGACAGATTAGGTAGAGCAAATTACTTTACGACACTTGACCTTGCTAGTGGTTTACACCAAATCGAAATTGACCCACAAGACGTTGACAAAACATTTCAAAGTGTCATGGACAATGTACTACGAAGACTGATAGACGAATCTTGCTTAGTTTATTTGGACGACATTTTAATATACAGTACATTCTTTCAGGAACACCTAGAAAGACTAAAATCCGTATTTAATAGACTTAGATAGCACAATTTAAAAGTTCAACTCATTCATATGCTAGATCCCATTAGGTACGGATCGTTAAGACTTAATATCTATTTCAAATTTAAAAACGTTGCCACCACTCGTTCACACGAATTGCAAAATGCAACTTTGGTCGCTTTACGCTTTTAGGCGTTGCCTCTAGCTCTCGCGGAGTCGGGAGGGTCCGATGGTCGAAGACTACTTTAAGAAATGGGCGCCAGGTAACCTTGCCTCCTAACAACTACCTATACCAGTTTTCCCACACCCTAAGACTACCAAATAGGTGAGGAAATAAAAGTCAGATGTTCAAATCCCAAGTTACAATTTATTGACACAGACTACCCAGTGTGTAATTTGATCACAAACCCAAAAATAAAAATGGAAGGATATCTAAACAATTTATGATACCTATCTATACCCCGTAAAATCCCCAAGTTGTAAAATCCTCAACTTATAAAATCCCAACTATAAATCCCTAATGGTAAAATCCTCAAATTAAAATATCCCAGTTATGACATCCCAAGTATAAATCCCTAATTGTAAAATCCTCAAATTAAAATATCCCAGTTATGACATCCCAAGTATAAATCCCTAATTGTAAAATCCTCAAATTAAAATATCCCAGTTATGACATCCCAAGTATAAATCCCCAAGTTGTAAAATCCTCAAATTATAATACCTAATTATAATAATTCAACTTATAAAATTGGATAGAGGTGACTAATCTACAGGTACATCAAGTATGGTACTACGGTGAGTTCCAAACAATTCTAATTGTCAAATTATTAAAATTCAAAGCATAGGTCCTCTGGCAAACACTTGATTTCCGATAACGCACAAAATCAAATAATTAGCATGAATATGCTTATACAGTGCAACAATCCTGCACAGTATGCAACCTATAATACATGTTATACAATAAATAATAGTGAAACAATAATAAATCTACACCAATGCATAGAGATGACATATGAGCTCATACGTGACCACAAGTTACGTTAATCTATCATAAAATCGAGTAGTCAATAGGTATTGATAATACTACCTTACTTTACAAAAAAAAATATATATATGTATGGATGTACTGCATGAATTTCAGGCATTGGTAGTAAATAATACATAAGTTTATTACATGCCAATGTTATATGGTGTAACCATTCAAAATATTCAGTAAAAACCACTATAGCGCAATACCCCCCCTAAATGACTTAATAATATAATAACAGTGTGATGTTATGTACAAATTTATGATAAATGTTTAAAAACTTGCGTGATAGAACGATGAGACTACTTGTGACGACTATCGACGAACTCCGACTTCCACCGATGGGAGATAACTAGCTCGTCTCATCAAATTATTTGCATTGACACCCTTCGATTAGGCCAGAAGAGTGCAGAGTACACTGGCATTGGTTTATGCACAACTTCCCAGAACAGAAACCAAACAATAGTAGAATTTCATAGAAGTTACGAGTTGGATACAAAATGAAATGGTATCAAAATATAGACTTTCTAATCTAGAACATGGAATCGTAAACTGAATTGGAATAAGGAATCAGGAATCAAATCCCTAAAATAAAACAAAAAGACTAATTAGAACTCAACAAATATGTACTACACCTATCGGCTATGTACCAGGTAAGGTCACACCATTTAATCTTTACTGGACAGTACCAGTAATAGCATACAGTACTATTGTACACCTCGTATCCCACCTACCTAATAAAATAAATCAATATTATCCTAACCCCCCATTTAACCCTATACTAATTCATTAAAATTGGTCTATAAGTATGTCACTTTTTCCTTAGTACCAGCAACATATATATAAAAAAAACAACAAAAAAAAGTGACATGGCATCTGCCATAACCCGAAATAAAAAAATAAATTATCATAATACATGCTTACCAATTGGCCAGATTGAGATTCAATCTTTGGTACAGGTGTTAGCTTCCCAGCAAGTGATACAGGCCTACTCTGATCTCAACAATCCAAATTTCTCATCAACACAGACATCACCACCTATGTATAAAAAAATGAATCCATAAGGGACTTCTAGGAACAACTACGCTCATGGTTGAGTCAAATAAAACACTCTGCTTGAGTGGATTCAAGTAGTGATCAAAAGATTTCCACGGGGCTAAATATTCCAAAAATTCTCCAAAAATATCCTCCAAACTACCCGGGAAATTATTAATTATCAATTGGACATCCCCAGTAGGGTGAAAACCATAGTTTTCAACCAAATTTGATAACAAGAAATTTTATGCCCGTTTGCTTGATGTACCCATAGACTAGTAATTATCCAGAAGTCCCGGCGCAGAGAGTCCGCGTCACCCTGCCGAGTTGAACCACCAATCAGGAGTCCTTTCCAGCTGTCAAATTTAACCTCAACCAATCGTTTCAGGACAACACATCGCCTCCAGAATTTCGAAAGTGGGGCGAGCGCTAGTACGTTCTGAACAGCAACCCAAGTGAAATGCGTTCAGCGTACAACAGGTCAATCTACACTTTTCACACTAATACCTACTAGTCGAACAATGGATTAAGCCAACAAAAGATAGTCCAACAATATGAATCGACTTCACAAGTGAAGACGCTCGTCTGCCAACGAATGTTTCGCGTGAATCACGGAACGAGAAGCATTTACCCATTCGTGCTCTCAGGTGGCTCGTGGGCACGAAGAGAATCCAAATCTTCCTTGCTTGACAGGTCTCGCGCGCAATGAACAGTCATTCCTAGATATAAGGTATGTCATGTTAATTGCAGACTGACGTACATTCACCCCTACGTACTCTCGGACAATAGCGGGTACGAGAGGAATGCACATCGTCCTTGCTCGACAAGTCTCGCGTGCAATTACCCGACATTATAGAGTCAACAGAACCAGCGATCTCTCGAACGAGAAATCGATTGGTATTTAATCCAACCATCAATACATTTAAATCAATTAAACTGTCATCTAAATTTTAGTAAGGTACTAATGGAAGTAAACAAATATGTTATTAAGAAATCAAGTGCTTACAAGAGTTTGTGCTGTAGATACAAAGGTACATTTAACCTAGTGCGCAATTATATTATATTTATCTTTCTACCCGATGTCATACACTCCAATATTGCGTGCCGCGACATTACAATGATATACAGGGTAAAGTCTGAATACTAACAAGCTGCAACTGCAACCATAACATAGAATTTCCCTAGCGCTAATGTTGCCGTCTCGTTTAGCTAAAAGTGAAACGTATCAACGTGTTTTTTGTCATCATTTAAAATGTGATAACAAAACTTGTAAAAGTGCTGTCTTACTACAAAACTGGTAAATATTCTTTCGATTTATTTATTGGTGTTGGAAAACAATAGGCCAGTCATTGAGTTATAGACTGTCTTCTGAGCTGAGATTTATATCTATTTATATTATATCTATTGTTTGTGATTTTGGTATCCAGGATCACATCAATATGTCTAACCCCTCACAACCACTGCTATCAAATACCACCACTTCCCAAACCCTTAATAATCAATCTACCACGATAAACTCTAACTCCCAAGATCACCGATATCTTATGCTGCGGCTACTTCAGCAAGACCTCCTCCTCCCCAAGTACCATCTCGTGATCAAGCCATCATTATGCCTTCTATCCCCAACACAGTACTATTCGATTACATCAAAGCTTTAGGTAACATTGTTTCTCCCAAAAACGTTCATTTCGCTTCCAGAATCTCTCATAGCCGCATATGTATATATTTATCATCTACCACTCAACTCGATGAGCTTCTAAAATCACATCAAAACATCTCTGTTAATTCCATTGTAATTCCTATTCGTCGCCTTATTTCCCCCACTAAAAGTATCCTTATTTCCAATGTCAGCTCATCCATTCCTCACCCCGTTATTGAAAAAGCCCTTCTCGAGCTTGGATTAACACTAACTTCTCCTATTTCATACGTCAAATGTGGCTCGCCTGATGACGAATACGCACATGTCCTCAGCTTCCGACGTGTAACCTACGTTCTGCCCACCAGTGATGATTTTTCACTTCAAACGTCGATTCTTGTTACGCATGAAAATACATCACACAGAATGTTTATTTCTACAGATAAAATTGAATGCTTTCTTTGTAAACAGGCTGGACACACAGCTGAATCTTGCCCCAACTCCTTCCTCTTCAGCTGTCCCTGCTACTACTGATACCATTTCAGACAATCCTAAATTAACTTCTGAAGTACCACTAGCTCCCTCCTTTCCTATACCCGGCTAAAAACGTCCCCGCTCAACAAACAGCATTCCTGACTCTCCACAATCTTCATCACCATCCAACACTCCTCTCGATAATACCAATTCAATGCCTCCTCCAGAATTCACAATACCTAATCCGAAAAAACCTACCAAAAAAAGAACCAAAAAATCTAAACTTGCTGATGATGATTGTCGCAGTCTAAGCCCCGAATCACGTTCTATCATACAGAATCTCCATGACGAGTCTCCAGAGTCCTTTTCCCTTAGTAGCACCCAGCTTATTGCGTTCCTCGAAAATACTTATCGAGTCAGCGACCCTCTTCCTGAAGCCAATAAATTAATCTCCGATACTGCCGCCCTACTGGAAGATTTATCTTTAGTGTATTCTAATGTCAACGAAAGATCCTTGAAAAATCGCATTACTCGTCTGACCAACAAAATAAAACTTAAACTTCACCCCCAGCAAAACACTCATCCTGGGGAACCTTTTTCTGATGACAGTAGCTTCTCTGACTCCTCTGTACGATCCCAGTAAATAACCTCATTATCTTTCCTTTAATTAATACTATTCTCTCTAATACAATGGAACTGCGATGGATTTTATCCTCGCCTTGAAAGAATTCAGAAAATCATCTCTCTCCATACCCCTGACTTCCTCTGTCTCCAGGAAACCAATTTTAAAATGAATCATCAGCGTAATCTAAAAAACTTTGAAGGATATCATTACATCCGTACCAAGTGTGCGAGAGCTAGTGGTGGTTCTTCTATATTTGTATCTAGCGACATATACTCATCTCATCTCCCTCTAACCACAAATTTGGAGGCAATTGCTGTCACCGCTTGGTGCCCTAATAAGCTAACCATTTGTAGCATTTACATTCCTCCTGACATCCCTCTTAATGAAGAACACCTAACCGACCTAATTTTTCAGCTCCCTCGCCCTTACATCCTTGTTGGTGACTTTAATGCACACCACACCTTATGGGGCTCCACCCGTAATTGCTCTAGAGGCAAAGCTATAGAAAACGTATTAAACTCCTCCGGAACCTGCTTGTTGAATACAGGACTCAAGACTCACTCTAACATATCGTCCGGCTCCTTCTCTGCCCTTGACCCTAGCTTATGTGACCCCAAAACTGCACTTTCCCTTTCTTGGCAAGTTTCCGATGATCTTCATGATAGCAACCACTTTCCCATTATTATATCTAATCATTATATTAAAGAAACTATCTCTAGAAGCTTCTGGCACTTAAAAAATGCAAACTGGCCTGAGTTTACTTCTCTTTCTCAAACTTATTTATCCTCATTAACCATTTCTACAAATATAAATGACACTCTAAAAAGGTTTACTGATAGCATACTTGCTGCTGCCGACACTCACGTAGGTAAAACAGTCACTTCCTCGGCATATAAAGCAGTGCCTTGGTGGAATTGAACTTGCGAAAATGCCATCCGCGAGTCCAAACACGCTCTTAACAGGTTTCGACGATATAGGACACAAGAAAACCCTCTCCTACACAAAAATCTAAAAGCCAAAGCAAAGTACTTAGTCAAGCTAAGCAAAAAATCCTCTTGGCAAAACTATACCTCCTCTTTGGATCATAATACAAATCCCAGTCAAGTCTGGAAAAAAATTGCTCAAATTCAAGGCAAAAAAACCAACACCAAAATTCCCTCCTTAATACTTAATGATACTGTTATCTCCGAAAACCAAGCAATTGCCGACTCGCTCGCTCAAGTCTTTGAAGACAAATTTAATAAACGTATCCCCATCTCTATCTCTCCCAATTCACATATTCAGCCTTCCTCCTCTCTTTAGTCAAATCCTCGTGATGTTGCGTCTATCAACGCCCCTTTTAACCCAAACGAACTGAAATCTGCATTGTCTACTTGTAGAAATTCAGCTGCCGGCCCTGATGATATTCCTTACATCATTCTCAAAAAACTTTCCAATCCATCTCTCTCTAAGCTTCTCGATATCTACAACCTTATCTGGAATACTCATCTGTTCCCTGACGCATGGCGCAAATCTATAATCATTCCAATAAAGAAAGCAGATCAATTCACCTTATCGCCTAATTCCTTCCGACCGATCTTACTTACTTGCACAACCTGCAAGCTCCTGGAGAAAATGATCTACAGAAGACTCCTTTGGTTTCTTGAAAAGTACAAAATCATTCCCAATGCCCAATCCGGCTTCCGGCGACATCGATCCACTCGCGACAACCTTGTTCTTCTCCAAACACACATTTCTACAACAATAAATAATCACCAAGACGTCGTTGCAGCCATCTTTGACATCGAAGGTGCCTTTGATTTGATATCTAGGACTGCAATTCTAAATAAACTTTCCCAATACAATCTCCATGGTAACATTCTATCGTTCATCAATAATTTCCTAACTTGTAGAACATTCAGAGTTTCTGCTAATGGTAAACTCTCCTCACCTCACCCACAAAATGCTGGAGTCCCTCAAGGATCAGTATTAAGCTCTACCCCATTCATCCTCACAATAAACGAACTCTGTGACAATTTTCCTGCGCCCATAAAACACGTACAATATGCTGATGACCTAATTGTGTATTGCCATGATAAATCGATCTCAGCAACTTGCAAACTCCTTCAAACCGCAGTAAACCTTCTACAAGATAGATCTACTCACCTTGGATTATCCTCATCCCAAAACAAATCCAAAATAATCAAGTTTTCAAGAAGGACATCTTCTCCTTTACCTCACATTTTCTTCAATAACATACTCCTACCCATTGCGAATAAATGTAAAATTCTTGGAATAACCTTCGACTCCCGACTTAACTGGAAACACCATATCCATGAACTCAAGGACATCTGTATAAAGAGACTAAATATACTTAAAACCCTTAGTCACTTTCACTGGGGTTCCGACGAACTTGTATTATTAAGAGTATACAGAGCTCTCATCCGCTCAAAGCTTGATTATGGCTGCTTTATTTACATGTCTGCCCCCAAATCTCTCACATATTCACTGAACTCTGTACACAATACCGCTCTTCGCCTCTGCCTTGGTGCCTTTCGCTAATGAACTACCCCTACCCCTAAGACGCCAATCCCTACTCCTCTCGTATGCTGCCTCAGTATCCTCCAATCCTCTCAATCCTGTTCACTCGCTTTTCATTTCAACGACTAACCCCCCTACTCACCCTCGAACAATTATAAAATCTATCCCCCAAATACTCACTCCTTTACTCAAAGATACCGACCTTTCTGTGACCTCCCCGCTCCCTCTACCTTCTTCTCCACCTTGGACCAAATATATCCCTACAATCGATACCTCACTTACCATTTATAATAAGCATGAATCTCCCACTGCACTTATAAAGAAAGCATTCCTAGAATTACAAAAAAAACGTATGATTTAATACTCTACACAGACGCTTCCAAAATTGACTCCGGTGTTGGTTGTGCAGTTTCCACGAAGCATGAACTCATAAGCTCCTTCACCCTACCTATAGTGTGTAGCGTTCACACAGGCGAGCTACAAAGCATTTTTCAAGCTTTCAAAAGCATCCACCTACCACACAAAAATATTGCAATATGCACTGACTCCCTTTCCTCCATTCAGTCAATCAAGTCAATCTTCACTGACCACCCAATTGTCCAGAATATACACGACATCTATCAAACTCTCGTTGCTCAAAATATAAGTCTCTCTCATCTGGCTTCCATCTCACATCGGCATTGATGGTAACGAAACTGCGGACCGCCACGCGAAAAATGCTACCACTAACAACGACCCAACACACATTGTCCAACTCGCAACAGACCTGAAGATCCACTTCAAAAACGTCACACAAGATTCTTGGCAACACCTGTGGCGCACGACAGCACTTCATGATATCCATCCATCCACTTCTCCTCTCTCCCTGAACTTCTTAACCCGGAGAGAGGCTACTACAATCAGAAGAATCCGAATCAGTCATACCAAACTCTCACACGGATATCTGATGTCTTCAGGAAATCGTCCCGTTTGCCCTAGCTGTAACGATATTGTGACCGTTAAGCACATACTGACGGAGTGCAAACAATTTTCTGCTTTATATAAACAACTTGATCTTAGGCCCAACCTCAAGGAAATGCTCCACTGCCCTACCGAAATCAAGAAAGTCTTACAGTTCCTGAAAGCTACTAATATATACTGTTCAGACTTTATTAGTTCCTCGAATTTAGCGAGCGTGTGGCAACAACGTATCCCGCTAGAGCAACGGAACCACCACCGCGAAGGGACTCGAACTTTTACCCTCTAAGGAGGATCACGCCAATTAGTGTTACAGTCCACTATTTTTAATTAACTATTTACTATTTGTATAACTTAATTTTATGTAAAATAAAGTGATGTAAGTTAAACTCAGTGAATTAGTTAATCTACAATCCACGACCACGCAACATTTTGGTCCAATCGTTCCAGATGAAAAACCAGAAAATCACGATATAAGTACACGAATCACGACACGTATAGGATAATAAGGGTGAGCTCGTTCCATTTTCCTAATTTTTCATATTCCTGAAAACATTCATACACGTTCATTTCAAATATTTGTAGTGTTTAACTCGAAAATTACAAATTTAACAATTGATTAAATGTACTCGATTTATTGCATGTTCACGAATTTACCGTGAAATATTCACATATTAGAAATTTATTTCAAATTATTAAGTAGTACCCGCGCTTAACTTAATATATTGTCAATAAATTTATCACGAAAGTATTTGCTCGACTATATAACAAACTTAATTATTGTTTATTTTAACACGAAAACGTAAAACATTTTGAAACACATTTTATTTTAAATAATTAAGTACTCGACTTTAACAAACTTAATAATTACTTCATTGTTGTTTATTTCTGAAATCGAATAATAATGCCAAAATCAAAAAATAAATCGAACAACGAAAAAGCTATTGATGAAAAAACATCGGAATTACTTCATATTCGCGAGGTAGTTTCTGCACGTTTAGAAAGATTCAGTCAGTATTTAGAAAGATCAGATGTAAACATTATTCAATTAGAAATTCGGTTGAAAAGCATTGAAGACGACTTCGCGGAATTTGATCGTTGTCAGACACGATTGGAGTTTTTAGATCACGAGGAAACTCAACATAGAGATCACATCGAAGAAATGTTTTATAATGTTATCGGTAAAGGAAAAACCTATATAAAAAACGAGTCCGAAAAACGCGAAACGAAAACAGCACCCGGTAATAGAGTTCATACAATAGCCTTTTTGGTGTGCGTCATTGATTGTTGATGCTTTTCTAACACATTACGGTGAAAGAAATAGAAAAAAAGGCAGGTCTGTGATTAATCCTAATAAAAATATCACAATAATGAACTATTTAAACGTATTACAAACGTTAACCCTAATCTTTGACAGAAAAATTTGATTGGTTGATGTTTAGCTTACGTGCAAGCGCGACCTATCAATCGGGCGAATTTATATCGTTCAAAATACGACGTAGACGTACCCTTCGTAGGTTTCGTCTTTTTCTAATGTCCCACTGACAGTTCTCGTCAGGTCTGTACTTTGTTGTTTATGATTATTTATGGAAAGTGAATATTAATCTTATTGTTAGCATTTTATTTATTTAAATAATACAAAAATATGCCTAGATACACAGAAAAAGAGCAGCATCTTATTTTGAAAGGTATTAAATATTTTCAATTAGAAAAAGAAACTGGTATACCATTGATACCTTTAACTTCAGTGCACTAAGTAAGTATTTTTTATATAACAATAAGTGAAATTAATATAAATCAAGTTAATCCTATTTCATTAGGATAGTGAATGAGAAATTAAAAAAAATTATTATTCACTTTTTAGTGCATTTCCTAATATAATTGTGTAATTAAAAAAGTGTTTTTGTATTTTTTATTCATTAATATTGTTTGTTTACTTATTTATTTTAGGTGAACATGTAACTCTACATACACCGAATAAAAAACTCATTGATTTGGATGGAATCGACATGTCTGTTGGTTCAATGGATAATGTTTTAGGGGAACTTAAATTCAGATGGCTAAATTGCAGTATTTCCAATAGAAACTATCTTATGGAACAACCACATGTAGCTCAAAAAAGTTTACATTTTCTAAGAGAATTCAAGAACAATGAGAGTTCTCCTTACCCTCTACAGCCTGTTTTTTTGGAGGAGAGCTGGATTTTTAGTAAAGATAGTTTTCGCAAAAGTTGGCAAGATGGTAGCACTAAGGCAGTAAGGAAGACAAGTGGTGAAGGTGTACGGTACATTATTCTACAAGCAGGTTCTGAGAATGGTTTTGTCGAAAATTGTAGTTTGATTTTCAAAAGTGGGAGTAAATCTGGAGACTATCATGATTCGATGAATTCGAATAACTTAGAAAAATGGTTTGAACAACAGCTCCTGCCGAATTTAAAAGAACCTTCTTTAATAATAATGGACAATGCATCTTATCATTCAAGTTTAGTTGAAAAAATCCCTAATTCATCTTGGACTAAGCAATCTTTAATTAGTTGGTTACAAGAAAGGTGTATACCTTTTCCAGCATCTAGCATGAAAGATGAAATTATGAAAATTGTGAAGAAACATAAAATACCGGATAAAGAATACAAGTATGTAATTTATTGTAGGAGGTAAGGATCAACAATGTTAATGTAAGCGTGCTGTTTTATAGATTAGATAGACTTAATCACTCATAATGTTCCACTTCTTCAGTTATGGCTCAACTAATTTTGAGTATCAAAAAGTCAGAAATCTAGTTACAATGTCAACTATTCGGGGCGGGGGAAAACCAGAAAACCCGAACAAAAATCAAAATTCAGTTGGAACAAAAATTTCCTATTATTTTAATTATATTATCGTAGGTTACACCAGAAAAATGGAAAAAATATGTTAGGCATACCCAAAACATTATAGAGGAATATTGGGAAACAGCAAAAATTATTGACGCTAGTGATACTTGGCCTGTAATTATTGACTTGAATGAGTCAGAATGTGAATCAGATTGGGACTTATGGGAAGATGACTGCGAAAATTGAACTTTCATAATCCTCTTCTTTTTAATTTTTTATTAGTTGGTTGGTTTCTTGACTATTTACTATGTTTATGTTTGTTTTCTACTGAACGTGTAACTGAAGATAGAATACTCTAGTTAGTGTTTGGAAAGAAGCTATTCAACGGCAGAGCAAGTGGTCGTAGCTTCAAATAGCTATAGAATAGTATCTATTTTGTTAAATTTTCAATATATCCGAGGTGCCTTGGACAACCAAGAAACTGTAGTATGTGCATTTTTGGACATAGAAGGAGCTTTTAACAACACTCCTGAGACTCTCCTCAGAAACTCAGTAGAAATAAGGGGGCCCAATAGATCTTTTAGGTCTCAGTGAATGTCAAAATACATACATACTTAAATTTTCAATACACCACCTGTACATATTTTAATGAAGACAGTGGCCACATTTAAACAAATAAAACCATGAAATTCACTAACAATAAGAATTATAAGTGAAGAATACCTTTTTCCATAAAACTTAAGAATAAAATAGGGTTCCATATGGTGCAGACTTAATTGAACAGGCTGTATAATTCTTTTGCAGGACTATATTTACTAATGTAAAGTTATTTTAATATGTAAATTGAATATACAATTTGTTTTGTTTTGCAGTGTTTTCATATCCCAAGTATTATTAATTTCATATCATTTTCGAATATGGCTGAATACGATCCTGATCATTTTATTTATCAAATTTAAGGTTAGCTATATGTCAATATAGCAAATATAATAAACGACATGCCTAAAACCCGGATATACGTCACAAACGATGACGCACACCAAGAAGGCTATTGTATGAACTCTAGTAGTCAAAACATAAATCAAAGCGGCGCAGTTGCCAAGTTACCAGATATCGAATTACCGAAATTTTACGGAACTTACGATACTTGGTTAAGTTTTAAAGATATATTCAATTCAGTAGTAGATCGACGAACCGATCTTAATGACATTGGCAAGTTTTTATACCTTAAATTATGTTGTAAGGGTGAGGCACAAAAAAATCATAGAATCGTTAGAGTCCACGGGAGATAATTATAAAATCGCGAGAGAATTACTAGAAAAAAGATATGATAACAAGCGCGTAATTATAAACTTTCACATAAATTGCTTACTATTCAACCTTCCAGACGTTAATAAAGAATCGGCACAAGGGTTGAGAAAACTTATAGACACTTTTAGTCAACATTTGAAAAACTTAGAAAAATTAAAATTACCGATCGAACATTGGGATGCATTATTAATACCGATTATTTTAAGAAAATTAGATGATAAAACGAAGCGAGAGTGGGAGCTTAAACAAAACGATCAAAAATTACCAATACTAAAAGAACTAACCGACTTTTTAACGAAAAAATGTTTCACCTTAGAAGCAGTTTAAATAAATGATGTTAAATCTAATAAAGTTCAACATTATAAAGATAATTCGCAAACAAAATTTCAAAATCGAGAGCCTATCAGAAAAATTAATTGTCACGCTACTAATTACAATAATAATTATTTCAATGTGTTATATGTAAAGAAAAACATTTCATTTATCAATGTCCTAAATTCATGAATTTATCTTTGTCCGAAAAATACTCCGAAATTAAAAAAAAATATACTATGCAGCAACTGTTTAAGACCCGGTCATGTAAAATCAGATTGCAGGTCGAGAGGTTGTAAAAATTGTAATTTAAAACACAACACAGCTTCACATGCTGACAACTATAGAAATCAGAATCAAAATTCTCAAAATCGACAAACAGCAGATTTAGTCAGTAATAATAACAACGGCGCCACAACATTGCTAACGAAAGAAAAACAATCTAGGCTGTCTATGCATTCAAACGAAATTCAAGCAAGCTCATCTCAGGTTACAAACGATACCGGCCGAGTTTCGAAAAATCACGCCATTTGTAGTTTCAATGAAAATAATCATACGAGCACAAAGTATAATAATGATGAATCAGACTTAAACGGAGAAAAAACATTATCGTACACGTGCATAGCATCAAATCAAGTTTTACTTGCAACGGCGACAATTTTGATTTAAAATAAACACCAAAACTGGATAAAATGCACGGCTTTGTTAGACTCGGGAAGCCAACCAAATTTAATTAGTGAAGCGTTGAGCAATAAATTAAATTTAAAACGTGAAAAAATAAACATACCACTAGGAGGTGTAAATCAAATCGAAACAAATATAACTTATAAAACAAATGCTAAGATAAAATCGAGAATTGAAAATTTTGAAAGAGAACTATCGTTTTTAATATTACCTCGAATCACAGATAAATTGCCATCAATAGAATTTGGAAAATCGCAAATTAAATGTCCAAAAAATATAATTTTGGCAGAAGAAGAGTATGATGTTTCAAAAGAAATAGACCTGTTACTCGGAGCAGGAATTTTCTTTGAATTACTTAAAGGCCAAACAATAAAATTAGGAGTCAATTTACCCGTTTTTCAAGAAACCCATTTCGGATGGATTATAACCGGAAATTTATATTTGAAAAATTACGCGAACAATAAATTAGTATGCAACTTATCGACAAATACGAGCGGAGTGAACGAAAATTTCAACAAATTTTGTGGCGAGACACAAGGGACGAACCTATCAAAGTTTATAAGCTCAACACCGTAACTTATGGTACATCTTCGGCGCCATATCAAGCTACGAGATGCTTAAAAGAATTAGCTATACAAAATCGTCATAAATATCCTCGGACTTCGGAAATAATTGAAAATAATTTTTATATGGACGATTTATTATTAAGCGTGGATACGATACACGAAGCAAAAAACATCTTTCACGAAATAACGAATATTCTTACTCAAGCGGGTTTCGAATTAAGAAAGTGGTCGTCAAACGACATATCAATTCTCGACTATATATTAAAAAATAGTAACAATAAAGATGACGATAATTTAGGATTATATCACGACAAAGAATTCAAGGCTTTAGGTGTAGCTTGGGACACAAGTTCAGACCTACTAAAATATTCTATTAATATAAAATTTAACGATACCAATATCACAAAACGAACAATATTATCGATGGTAGCGCAAATTTTTGACCCTTTAGGCCTAATCGGACCAGTTGTCATAAAGGCGAAATTAATTATACAAAAATTATGGTGTTTAAAACTAAGTTGGGACGAAGTAGTTCCAAAGGATGTAAAGGAAACATGGTTAAACTTCATGTCACAAATACACATTTTAAACAATATAAATATAGAAAGACATGTTTTGGAAAAAGATTCTCATGAAGTAGAATCGGAAAAGGCTTATGGAGCATGCGTTTATTTATGTTCGTCTAAACGTAACGGAGAACGAAAGCTAAAACTTTTGACCGCGAAATCAAAGGTAGCACCACTTAAAAAGGTAACTATTCCTCGTTTGGAATTATAAGCAGCTGCTTTATTAGCTGAACTAGTATATAAAATAAAAAATATTCTTAATATAGCTAGTTACAAAACAACATATTTTACTGATTCCACGATAGTGTTGGCATGGCTTAGAATTGAACCTTCCCAATTAAAACCATTCGTAAGTAATAGAGTATCAAAAATAATCGACGTTACTGATGTTTCGGAATGAAAACATATACAAAGTAAAGATAATCCCGCCGACATAATCTCGCGCAGCTTAAGCCCGGAAGAATTAATAAAATGCGAAATGTGGTTTCACGGACCTAGGTTTTTAAAACGCGACTCTAGTAACGAAATAAACAACGATATTGTTGTAAACGTAGAAACATTGCCTGAGTTAAAACCACAAACTATAACGCTAAACGCCACTAATTCGACTAGTAAAATAAACTGGTTTGAAAAATATTCGGATTTAACGAAATTACAGCGAATCATTTCATACATTTACCGATTTAAAAACAGATCAAAAAATTTAGTATCAATTACATCTACAAACTTAACAGTACAGGAATTAAATGAATCTCTTTTAATATTAATTAGACTAGCACAACGAGAGCAATTTCAACCAGAAATATTGAAACTCGAGAAAGCGCAATGTTTAAATGACAGCAAAATTTTATCTCTTCAACCAATCTTAGATACAAAGGGTATACTAAGAGTAGGAGGTAGATTGGCAAACTCACATTTAGACTTTGATCAAAAACATCCAATAATCTTGCCTTATAGACATAAACTAACAGATTTAATAATACGACAGGCTCATATTGAACATTTACACGCCGGTGTTCAAAATTTGTTAGGTATATTAAGATTAAAATTTTGGCCAATCAATGGTAAAAACGCGGTAAAGAGAATTACAAGTTCATGTATAAGATGTTTTCGCGCGCACCCGAAACCAATACAATATTTGATGGGATCGTTACCGGGTGACCGCGTAAAATTTAACAGACCCTTCGCAGTTAGCGGCTTAGATTACGCAGGACCTATATACGTAAAAGAGGGTACTCAACGGAGAAGTAGGTTAATCAAAACTTACATATGTATTTTTGTCTGCTTTGCAACAAAAGCGACCCATATCGAGTTAGCACCTGATTTAACAACGGACACTTTTTTAAACGCACTCAAAAGGTTTTGCTCCAGACGGGGAAAACCCAGTGATATTTACCCTGACAACGGCTCAAATTTCATCGGAGCGAATAATATGTTTTTAGAACTTCACGAACTTTTAACCGATGAATATCGTAGTTCCATTATTTCTTCATTTCTATCAAAAATGCAAATAAATTGGCATTTTATTCCTGCACATGCACCTCACATGGGCGGTCTGTGGGAGGCTTCAGTCAAATCGACTAAATTTCACTTAAGGCGCGTATTAGGAAATTCAAATTTAAATTATGACGAAATGAACACTCTACTCACTCAAATCGAATCCTGTCTTAATTCCCGACCTATGACCCCCATATCCAATGATACCAACGACTTTTTACCCTTAACCCCTGCACACTTCCTGATTGGGAGCTCACTCGCAAGCATTCCTCAATCTGATCTCAAAGAGGTTAAAATTCATCGACTATCCAGATATCAGCGACTTCAGCAATTGTACCAGCATTTTTGGGACCGCTGGCACAAGGAATATTTGACTAGTCTTCAAAATCGCAACAAATTGATCAAGAAGGGCGCGAATCAAGCAGAAGTAGGCATGTTGGTGGTACTAGTAGAAGATAACATGCCTCCTTTATGTTGGCTATTAGCAAGAATCATCGAACTACATCCCGGAAGCGACAATATTGTGCGTGTAGTTTCGGTAAAGTTATCAAACGGCACCGTGTTGAAACGTTCAACCCGAAAGTTGTGTGTGTTACCGGTTGAAACTTTTGAAAAGTAGGACTTTTCAACAGGGGCGGCATGTTCAGACTTTATTAGTTCCTCGAATTTAGCGAGCGTGTGGCAACAACGTATCCCGCTAGAGCAACGGAACCACCGCCGCGAAGGGACTCGAACTTTTACCCTCTAAGGAGGATCACGCCAATTAGTGTTACAGTCCACTATTTTTAATTAACTATTTTTAATTAACTATTTACTATTTGTATAACTTAATTTTATGTAAAATAAAGTGATGTAAGTTAAACTCAGTGAATTAGTTAATCTACAATCCACGACCACGCAACATATACTGTAAAATCTAATTTAAATATTTGTAATAATTGTGTAAATATCTGTATATATTTTTTCTGTGCCAATGACCAGCGCTGTCGAGGCACGTTAAGATAAAATAAAAAAAATAATAAATTAAAGGTCAACTTGATAAATCTGAGTTTTTGCAAAAGACAGTAATTTATTTGGGACATGTGATTACCCCCGACGGCGTAAATCCAAACCCAGACAAAATTTCTGCTATAAAAAATTATCCAGTTCCTAAAACACAAACAGAAATAAAACGTTTCTTGCTACTTTTAGGCTATTATAGACGTTTTATCCCTGACTTTGCTAAAATCACGAGAAATTTGACAAAATGTTTGAAAAAAGACTAAAAAATTTTACATGACGAAGAATTTATAAATTCATTCAAAATTTGTAAAGAAATATTAACTAATGACCCTATTTTACAATACCCGGATTTTTCTAAGACATTTATACTTACGACAGACGCTAGTAAATATGCAATCGGTGCAGTTTTATCCCAAGGAAATGTACCTAAAGATAGATCCATAGCATTTGCTTCACGGACCCTAAATGAATCCGAAATAAACTATTCAGTTATCGAAAAAGAATTGCTTGCCATTGTATGGGCATGTAAACATTTCAGGCCATATTTATATGGAAGACAATTTCACACTTATACAGACCATAAACCCCTTTCTTGGCTATTTAGTCATAAAGAACCTAGCTCAAAATTAGTTAGATGGCGTTTAAAACTAGAAGAGTTTCATTACAAATTATTCTATAAAAAAGGTAAATTAATTTCTAACGCTGATTGTTTATTCCCAACACCTATCAATGCATTAGAAACTTAATCAGTGATTAATAACCCCGGAAATTCACATGACGACATTTTAGATTTTTTACAGCAACTCGCCGAAACTATTCCTACAGACCCTCAACCTCCTACTAGTAATACGAACCCATCCAAAATAAATATTTTATCTGATAGTCAAATGCAAAAACCCACAAATACACAAGAAAACGATAAACGTAATAGTTTAAACACACCAGAACCCTTTTGGACAAAAAACGACTCTGAAACAAATCATTCAGCAACTGAAAATACTAGTAATGGTATACCGATCCTTTACGAAATGATAAATAATAAGGTACACCAAATTTTTGTTTATCCAAATTTATATTCAAAAACAGATGTTTCCCACGAAACATACGAAAATCAAAAAATTATGAAAATCAAAATTCCAGAACAATAATAGTTGTACCATTTGTTAAAAGAATAAATATGCCAGACAAACCCCATATTTATGTTCCTATATTGTTAACAGAAACAGCTAGTGAACCCTTCGAAATTATTCATATGGATGTCTTCATCTATGACTGCAAAAACTATCTAACTCAATCCGACGCCTTTACTAAATTTGCACAAGCTATCTTTATTCCAGGTAAATCTGCAATTCTCATCAGTAAAGCACTTATTAAATATTTTGTTTCTTTTGGCGTTCCCCAATCAATAATAGTAGACAGAGGCACATAATTTAATAATGAAACAGTCAAAGATCCTTTAGCATTACATAAAATAAAAGTACATTTTACAACAACAGGTCACCACGAATCAAATTCAATAGCGGAAAGATTACATTCTACTCTGGTAGAACACTTACGACTTTTAAGATAAATTTACCCTGACGAAAATGACTTAATGGACTATGCAATAATTGGTTACAATAATTCAATACATAGCTCCACAAATTTTACACCATTCGAACTTACCTTTGGACATACTCATTCTAGAAACCCTAACGAAATATTTTTGACTCAATCATTTTACACCGACTACGTTACTAACTATAAAGAAAGATTAAAACACATATACGAAGAAGTACAAGAAAATATAGACAAGAGAAAACAGAAAGTAATAGAAAAAAAACACACACAAGGTGACACAAACCCAGAAATTAAGTTAGGTCAAACTGTATTCAAACTTAACCCTAAAAATAGAAGATTCTCAGGACCTTACAACATAACAAAAATATTAGATGGAAATAAAGTTGAAATATCTAGAAAATTATTAAAAAGGAAAAACTAACATTAGACAAACAAATAATACATATTAAAGAACTGAAGAAACCTCCCGTTGCAGGTTCCTCTTCTGGACCACCGTCACAGGACTAGACACACCAAAATTTCACAATCTAAATGATAATCCTGGTCTTTATCCCCTTCACAAAGGAAACGCACAAATAAAATCAAACTATTGGACGTTTATACAAATATTTGACAATACAAACATAACCAAAGAATTTCTTTTGTTGAAAGAACAATTTAATAATATTCATGACTACCTATCGAAATCTCCTAAATTTTTCAACTTTACTGAACACTTTAAAAACTCTTACCACATGATTCAATTTATCGAACATAAAATATCCCTCCAACTGAATCAATTAAACCCATTTTGGAAAACTCGATCACCAAGATCATTATTCGACGGACTAGGATCTGCAGTAAAATTCATAACAGGAAATTTAGATCAAAATGATGCAAAACGATATGATGAAGCCATTACATATTAATCCAACAATCAAAACCAATTAAAATCTCTTATCGAAAAAACTTTGGAAATAATTTTAAAATATTAGCTCATAACCAATTAATATTAAGCTCACGTATTAATTATTTACAAAATTTAATTAGAGATTTCTTTACCCACTCCATCAACACAATCCTTCAAAACCATTATACCAAAGTCAAAATTTATCCTTTTAAATGAGCAATACTACGCCTTCTCAGACTCAAATTGTGAAGGAGTATCCCAAGAAGAATTCCTATGCACAGATCTTCAGAAGCTACCAATGACTTTACATGTACCTTGTGAAGTCCAACTTATTAAATACCATCAATCAATAAACACTTGTCAACAAATTCCAGCGAAAATCAGTAATACCAAAATTCAGAAAATAGAAGAAAACCAATGGATAGTAATCACTCCATCTCATGTGGTTGCCTCCCAAAAATGTGGTAAAGTTATAAACAGATTCCCATTAAACGGTAGTTATATAATTGAACTAAATAATCAGTGTGTAGTTTCAATGAACAATATTACATTGAAGACTTTTGCAAGTAAAATGCCAAATTTTAAAAGTATAGAAGTTCCCAAGTTACAATTTTCAAATGAAAACTCAAAAACGAACTCTTTAAACTGAAGTAAAGCTCAAATAGATTCAGTGAACTTAGACGAACTTAGTAATATTCAAAATGTGTTCCAAGAAGACAAAATCAAACTAACAAAATGGGACTTACCTGCTGTAAATTTTCAAAACATTAGCTTCTACACTATTTTATTATATGTTATAGTTTTTTCAAGCATAGTTCTACTAGCTGTCAATATCATTAGAAGAAAACATAAGAAAACCAGTCAGAAAAATACAAAAAACCAGGCAAACAAGGACTTCAAGAACTTTCCAGTGATTTCGAACTCTGAAGTAACTCCATAGTTCTCTCTTAGGCCGGAGGAGTTACGAAACTTAAACCGTCAACGTTAACATTCATTTTAGTTAACTAAGCTTTATACCAGATCTTATAAATTTACACAAATTGTGAATTAAGTCAGATTGTTTGTAACCCTAATATAATAAACTTCTCAATTTTGTAGTTTTTCAAAAAGTATTTTTCGAAATGAAGAAACAGTTTTTGCTACTAGGAGTTCGCTTAAAACTTTCCGAACCAGCTCCGGCTGCTCCTTGGTAATTATTTTTATCGCCTCTAGTGGAACTCCATCAGGGCCCAGTGATTTGCCCATTTTTATCCTCAAAACTGTATTGTCAATCTCCAGAAGGGTGAAATCTTTAGACTTGGTGGGTACCAGTCTCTTCTCAAAGCTGCTTACATGCTTAGTGGGGAACAGGTTTTTGACTATCTCTCCCTTTATCTCTGACCCGATTTCATACGGAGTTTCGATCCGCAGTGTTTTCGTTACTATTTTATAAGCCTCTCCCCAAATATCTGCTTCCAGTGCGTTACATAACCTACTCCAACACAAGTGCTTTGCCTGTATGATGGAGTTACTAAGCATCTTCTTTTCTTGCTTGTATATTGTACGTTATTCCTTAGGTTTCCTCGGTAATGCTGATCCCCACATCACCGACTTAGCGTTAATATCTCCAGCTATTATAAAGTTTTTTGATAGCTGTGTGGTATCCACAATACTATCCACCATTCGCACGTACTTTTACTTGGTAATGTTCGGTGATATGTAGCAAGCAATTATAGACACATCTTCTAAGTGGATGGCTATGTGTCCTTCCTTCTATGTGATTTTGCGAATCCTGATTCTTCTATTTTTGATATATATTGCCACATCAATCTCATTATCACATAACCAGCCATATTGCTTAGAAATTCCTTGGTTCGGTTCTTATACGACTACCAGATTGGCTGCCACTTCAAAATTTTTTTTAATTAAGAGGTCGTGAGCTGTCTTGGCCCTTCCCACATTTATCTGCAGAATCTTCATACTCCTTCCGATATTGGGTGCAATATCTCGTGTCTTTTCCGCCTTACTTAAATTTATCTGGGGACCCTTAAGGTAGCTTTCTGTTGGAGTCCGCTCCGCCTCTCTACCAGCTGTAGACTGTCCCACAACATTTTCACTATTTTCGTCGTCCACTGGGGGTTTATCGCTAAGCGCCGGGAAGACATTTTCTTCTTTGTACGTAGATATCGTGCCCCTCCGCCTCACCATTGCGTTATGGGCACTACCTTGTCTATCCTTTATCCTTGCTTTTTTAAGAGCTTCCGTAAACTTTGGGCAACCCATACCGCCCATCTTATGCGCCTCATTGCAGAGAACGCATACTTCGTTATCACTGCACCCCTTCGAGTCATGTCCTGGTTTGCCACAGCGATAACACACTCCTTTCCTGCCCAGGCCATTGCATAGGGATATCACGTGGTCATATCCCCAGCATCTTGAACATCTCGCCACATTCACCCTCTTTTCTATATGACCATACCCACCTTGATGTGTCCGAGAGGAGCGTGTCTGCGATCCTTGTCGGTAATACAACTGTGGTGGCTTGCGTACTACCACGCATTGGTCGAATCGCCGTGACCTTCTACGTCTCTTCCCAACGTCCAATGACCCTCTCTAATGATTCGATAATTTCCCTCCCTATAACGGCCGCTATCATCCCTCATATGTGTACTGCCGTGCTATTTCCGGTACCCAATTGGACTGTCTTAAACCCTCCTTCTATTGTATCTATGGCCTTTCTAATGCTCCTTAGTGGCTCGTTCTTTTTTTCTATTAGTCCAGTAACCGAAGGTGTCAACCTGGGCATCTGGTCCAGCGGATTTTTTTTTTCAATTTGCAGGTATTCATAGGACGCCCCAAAATGTCAGGTACCTGGAACTTGTGGAAAGGTGGGAAAATGGCCCATTGGGCCCAAAAATTTGGTATTTTCACTTATATTTCCGTAAATATGCGACATAGAGAATTTTTGTTCTGACAAAAAATGACGGAGACTTTATTATTTACAAAAATGATCCTAATCATTTTCATAAAAAAAATGATAGTTTTCGAGATAAACGCAGCCCCATTTCCAGCTCCTGTCCGGCATCAAGAAAGTACGCTCTGAGAGCATGACGCCTCCAAGCAAATTACAAATTTTTTGATAACTCCCGTTAAAATAAATATTTTTTTATGATTCAAAGTGCAGATGAAAGAAGGAACCTGTGGCTATAATATCGTGTCTTTTCCTCCCCTAATTTATTTCCCTGGATTAGTGGAAAACCCGGCCAAAGTTCGATTTTGAATGATTTTTCAGACCCCCCATAGATATGTTCATATTTTTTCCATTAAGATCAATTTTCCCGAATTCTTCTGAATAGAGGAGTTTTGGGGGGTGTTTAGTGGATTCCAAAAAAATCACTCAATAATTCCTGGGTATTTTTATAAACAACGGGTTTTTCCAAGGGCCATTTTCGGAGCTCTTGCAAACGCTCCAGTTTATCGGCAATTTCTTGATAATTAATTATGAAACCAGGTTTTGAAGTATAGTATACAAAAGGTTAGATTGTCCCCTTGCCGATACCACCATGATTTTCTGTCTAAGTCCCCGAGTTTTCCGGAAAATCTTCAGCACACTGAAAAACGGACATTTTTTTTTTGAGGTTTTTTCTCCTCACGGTGAAATTTTTTCCGGTCAAGGATTGTACCCGATGGAAGGTAACATTCTGACCTTTCCTTTGGTGTGTATATCAATTATTTTAGTAAATGCACGGAAAAGAATTTATTATCTAAAATTTATATAATTTACGTCACATTTATTCATTTTCCGCGCACGCCGCCACGCGCCACCCATGTATAGTGTGGTCGACGCGTTTGATACAGAGCGTGCACGCATGAATGCTTTTTGCTCCTTTGTTTGTCAACAACCTATATTTTTACATTGAAGAATTGGGTTTCCTTGATTTTTTTTACAATAAAATCATAAGTCAAGTTCAGAAAGTGAAATCAAAGTTATTATTGTCTCCTTATTATCATTATTGTTATTATTATCATTACTATTATTGAGACAAAAAACGGGAAGATATTGAAGTTTTTTCATTTTCTTTTTTTTTGGAGCACAGGGTAAGGTTTTATTTTTCTATCCAAAGCTCAAGAAAGATAATTAATTTATTGTGGATTAAGTGAAGTTAATAATTAGGTTAATATTATTTGTTCATGTAGAAAAATAGCATGTAATCATTCTCAAGATTTGGGTACACCATTAAAGTAGGCAAAGGGCTTATTTTTGGGGGAAGTGATAGTGGTTCTGACCACGAGAGTTGTTAAGTTGGTTTATTTGCAGGCCCCTCACCCCAGATTTTGATAGGGAAGCGCCGGAATTCAAGTTTCGGAAAACGGTGAATTTTGAACCGCCGCTTTTGCAAAAAGTAGTGGGGTAGTGAAAAAAATCATGGCGTTAACTTTTGTAGGTAATAAATTGTTCTTCATTTTTTGTCTAAACAAAAATTGTCGTAGGGTCATATTTCGGTAGATATCGCCGGAAAACGAATTTTCGGGAACTCCAGAGCCATTTTCCCACCCTTCCACAAATTCCAGGTACCTATTATTTTGGGGAATTTTATGTACCTATGGATACCTGCAAGAAAATAAAATAAAAATTTCCCGCCGGACCAGATGCCAGGTTGACGGGTTTTTTGGCCTTTATTTATTGGACTATATCGTGATTAACAGCTTTCCGTCTTTTGTGCTACGGAGCGACCGTACTGCCTCTGATCAGAGTTTTTAATAACATTTTTGACTGTGCTCAATATGTCTCTATACTCTGTGCCTTTTTTAGACACAATCATTCCATATGTCGCCCACTCCTTTTTACTGTTGGTGAAAATTTCCACCTCAACTGAAGAGTCCTTAAACACCACCTCACACATCTTCCTCAAGACTTCGGTTGTCATGCAATTTACCTGATGGATGGCAACTTTACCCTTCTACCAACCTCTTCTCTAACTAGATGAAGCTTATCCCATATGTCTTTTCTCGTGCCCACATGTTTGATCTTAATCACCTTCTTTGTTTCCCCTACACCTACTCTAGATTTGAGCCTGGTCCTTTGCTCTAGCACCTCATATGGTTCTTCAATCCCCTCCAGCTCGGGATACTTATCCTTATACATCTTCTGGATGCTCCCAGTCATTCCTGGGTCAGCTGGTTCTACCAGTACCGCCTTCGTTACCTCATCACCCGTGTTAATTGGGTTGCCTACTACGATATTTGTTCGCTCGTATACATTGTTGCTTCATCTAAGGACTGCCACTCTATCCCATTTTTCGAATGTGTCGATATCCCCAATCTGGGATATTATCTTAACCGCCGACGCTCCATGCCACGGGTCCGTTTGTGTTTCCGAATCTATCGCTATTTTTTCCTTCTCTTCATACCTGTGCTTGTCCAACCATCTTCGGACAAGGTCCTTTGTGAAATTCCGACTCGTCTTCTCCAGTTTTAAGGCTGACTCCTTAATTTGCCTGTGGGTGTTAGGTATATCCAACGTCAACTTATATAAGTCATTTATCAATTTCTCATATATCTCGATACTTTCAGTGAGAGTGAAATATTCTACTGACTCTCTTTTCTTATATATCCCTTCATCCGAAATGGATCTCATTGCCTTTCTTTCCGTGCCCGTTGTAACGTGCTCTTTTTATTCTTTTACAGTTCCATTATAATTATATGTCTGATAATTTTCTATTTCTCAAGTACTCGTAAATAGTGTTGCATACCTTAAGTTACAAGTCAATTATTCGCTGTAAATAGTGTCGCATACCTAATTTTGGCAATATTCGTTTGTTAATGTCTAAGGCATTTTTATTGATGACTGGGGATTGAGTAAGGTGAGGCTAACTATCAACACGGACGAACGCGATTGTTAGTGTTAAATATAGACTCGCGAATATTCTTGGTGGAAGTCAGATCCGTGTCATTTGTGATTTCCGGCATTGGAAGAGGTCTTGTTGGGTTTTGGAATTTTAGTCAAAGGTGATGTTAACAAGTGTGCCGAACTCTACGGTTTTCCTATCATATCTGGCTGTATTTGGGCCATCCTCATTGGATTTTGAAGCAAAACCATTCGATTTTTAACTTGACCATTCTATCTTACCTCAGTTGTTGATATTTTTGGATTTTGGTGTCGAGTTAAAATTACCGCATGCGGGATTTATTTGAGGGAAGCCATTGTTAATTAGCAGGTGCCGTTCCATAACCAAACAGTTCTCCTCGCTGAAGTGTGACTTAAAACCCTATAACATCTAGGTGAGTCGATTCTTTTGTCTATATTTCATGTGTACTATCAACGTAATTGCTGTTAAATCAATTAATTTCGATCATTTTAAACTATAAATTCGTGTCTACTATAACACTCTTTACATTTTCATTTTTTTTTAAGTAAAACGTTAAGTATATTTTATTCTATCAATTTTCACTGTAATTCGTTTAAACTTACTCTTATATTACCTTACTTTGATTTGGAGATGTAAGTATTTACTAGTAACTTCCGTAAGCTCTTCAGTTTATAAGAAAAACTTAGGGTATTTTATTTTATCGGAAATTTGCAACGTTATTCGCTTTGAACACTGTTATATTACTTTACTGTGATTTGATATGTACGTAATTTTAGTAGTAACTTCTACTTTGGTATATTATTTTGGTAACTGAATTTCAATTCTATTTTGGCTTTTGATTGTTGTTAAAGCTACTTTCAAATAGACATTTTGTAATTTTCCTTTCTAATCAAATTGTGAATTTTAATTTAATTTTGCTTTTAAGTGTTGTTGAAGTTACTTTCATATATATTTTTTGTAATTTTCTTTTCTAATTAAATTGAATTATCTAGGGTTTTGTTTCTTGGAGGATCCATCCCTGTACTCATCAAGAAGATTTACCTTTTCTTGGTTATTGGAGGATCCCAACTCCAGCAGTTTCGTCTGAAGGTTCAACTATACCGAGCATCTAGAACGCTCAGCCGTTCTTGAAGAAAAGGTTCACTCCCCGAATTGGACTTCAGAAACAGATAAGCTTATCTAACTTTTGTTTTTTTATTTTACGGTAAAATAAATTTAGTGTGATCACACGTACGCTATATACGAATAATTTTTTTTTCTTATAGTATGCAATTTCGGTATTTATGTCGACTTAATTTTATTTTAATTGTGTTAGACTTCAACTTCATCCATTTTTGTTTGTTAAGTAAAGTAATTTAACATATTTCGGAATAGTTTTATTTATTTAGTTCACCATATTTTCATATTTCTAGTAACTTATCTTGTGGCTCTGCTAGTGCCTACAAGACCTAGGGGTTTTTGGCTTGAACCGTCTAAGCCGGTGGCGCGGCTCACCTTTTTTTTCTACCCTCTACGGCTGAGCTCGGGCATCATTTGCCAGTAGAGAGACCGCTAGTGGAGTCTGAATAGGGAACTAAAGGAAACGTGGCAAATTTTTGGCGCTCAACGTGGGGCCGGGTATTTTTTTTTGCGGATTTATGTACATTTCATTTTATTATCATTTATGGTGAACTAAGTAAAATTTTATAAAGATCCATCAATTTAGTAGCGTATTTATTCATATATAATATTATTTTTCGGATTACATTTGATAACTTATTTACTTATTGCTAACTTATTGTTAATTTTTATATTTACCTATTGCATTGGGTTAAGTACATTCTCTTTCCTTATATAAATATTTTTTTTCGTTTCTCTTCGTAGTAGGGTTATCCGTACTGGTTTTGCTTTGTTTGAATTTTGTTTCGTCGTAATTTTGAACAGTCCTTCTTTGCACATCGAGATGGATTACAAGATGGACGTTAGTTATTTGAAAAAGGAAATGCTCATCTATGAACTTGTTGTCCGAGGTATTGCGGCTGATTCCAATCTAACTTTTGATCAGTTGAGAGCAGCTCTGAGACCCGTCTTACAGATGGAGAAGAGGGGATCCTTCACTCCACCCCCGTATTCTTTAAAATTTAGCGATGAAAAAAGTTCAAATTAAGTCTGTTTTAGCTCAGGTTAGGGAAACTATTTCCACCATTGATGCTGACAATTTGCAGCAAAAATATCATTCTTCTCTCTCTAAGTTGGTACATCTTTATCACCGTGTCCAACGGATTCCTGAATCGGGGTTGACCCCTCAAGAGATTTCGGAGTGAGCTAATCTGCAGATGGACGTGCTGAGTACATTGGATTTCTTAGAAACCGCCGCTAGAGGTAATCCCGAACATAGTGTAATCCTTCAAGAATCTGATGAGGAGCTCCATTCCTCACCCAATGTTTCGCGATATAACCCTCGTCCTCAGGCTACGTCGTTACAGTCCAGTTACAAACCACCAAACCTGGAGAAGTGGAATCTCAAATTTACGGGAGATGCTAAATCGTCTGTACATAATTTTCTTGAGAGAGTTAGAGAACTGAGTAGGGCTCGTAATATTCCGGAAACTCAGTTATTCGATAGCGCGATAGATTTATTTACTGGTAAGGCTTTGAATTGGTATCGAGCCAATATCGATAGGTTTCACGATTGGCCTAGTTTGTCTGATTTACTTCGTCGTTATTTCGAACCTCCTGATTATAGATCTCGTCATTTTAAAGAAATTATTGAACAACGAACTCAAGACACTTCGGAAGGCATAATTGAATATCTTTATTGTATGCAGGCAATGTTTAGACGCCATGGTGGTCTCACTGGTGAAGTCCAATTAGATGTTTTGATTCGTAATTTGTCACCTTTTTATACCACGCAGCTTCCTGTCGTCCAAACCATTGAGGAGGTTGAAGCAGAATGTCTTAAGTTAAAGACTAAAAAGTATCGTGTCGAGAACTATGTTCCCCCTTCGCGTAGGAAAAATCAGTTTGTGGAACCTGACTTTGCTTTCGTAGACGTATTACCCACGGCAGCAGATCCGCAACACCTTTCGAATCTTGACAATAGCTCTGTCGGCGTTAATAGGATCGATACACCTGATAGTAGTCGTCCGAACAGGAATATCGTTTGTTGGAATTGTCAGAATACGGGACACATAAACCGGAACTGTCCAAATCCCCGGAAAATACATTGTTTTCGTTGTGGAACGCCTAATGTTACAGTCAGGGCTTGTCCGAAATGTAGTAATTCGGGAAACGGAACAAGGGAGAACCGTTAGGTCGTGACTTTCTCTCCCTAACAACATCAACGACCGACTATGTTTTTCCTAATAAAGTACTTTTAGATTTCGTTATCTCACACGCTCAAAGTGATCAGCGTCCCTATCTTCAAGTTGATGTATTGGGCTATTCTATGTCAGGTCTTCTTGATTCTGGTGCTAGCCGAACTATAGTAGGATTGCCAAGGTACGAAATACTTTTAAGTTTAGGTCTTAAACTCATTAAGCACTCTGTTACCTGTACAGTTGCGAATGGGGAGTCTTGTCACAGTATTGGTTATATACAAACACCTGTCAGTTTATTGAACAAAACTAGGATTATATATATTTTAGTATTTCCTGAACTTTCGCATAACATCATTTTGGGAATAGACTTTTGGAGGGCAATGGAGATTATTCCGGACCTTAAGCAGGATGTGTGGCGTTTTTCGGAACCTCCAGCTAACATCGATGTGTCGTTTATAAAGAGTGCTGATAGCTTAAATCAATCAGAAAGGCGTGCCTCAGACGAAATGGTTACCCGTAAAATCTCTGAAATATGCACTGGTCTTGGTTGTTGTAAAGTAGCAGAGCATGACATTATTTTAGAACCCGGAACCAAGCCGATTAAGCAACGTTATTATCCGGTATCCCCTTTTAAACAGAAGATTATCGACGACGAGGTTACTGAAATGTTGAATTTAGGTGTTATTGAAAGGTCGAATAGTCCATGGTCTAGTCCAGTGTCTCTTGTTCGTAAAAAAGATGGTTCGTATAGATTCTGTGTCGATTTCCGTAAGGTGAATTCAGTGACTAAAAAGGATGCATATCCAATTCCTTATATCTCCACCATCCTAGATCGCTTGAGAGATACTCGTTACATTAGTTCCATCGATATCAAATCTGCTTTTTGGCAAGTACCGCTTAGTGAGTCATCTCGGGAGTATACAGCTTTTACTGTTCCTGGTAGAGGCCTTTTCCAGTTCCGTCGAATGCCCTTTGGACTTTCAAATGCTCCTGCAACCTGGCAGAGAATCGTAGACACCATTTTAGGTCCTGAACTCGAACCAAACGTCATGGTATACCTTAATGACATCATTATTACTTTTCTGACCACTTACAACTCTTGGGGGAAGTTCTTGATAATTTGTGTAAGGCCGGTTTAGTTGTGTCGAAGGAGAAGTGTCATTTTTGTGAGCCGCAATTAAAATATCTTGGCTACGTAGTTGATGATAAAGGTCTGCGTCCGGATTCTGAGAAGGTAGAGGCTATAGTGAATATTCCGCCACCTCGTAATGTTAACGAAACACGTAGGTTTGTAGGGACAGCTTCTTGGTACAGACGATTTGTACCCAACTGTTCCTCTTTATTAGCTCCGATCCTCAAATTGACCAAGAAAAATGCCAGGTGGCATTGGACAGCAGATTGTCAACGTTAGTTTACCATCCTTAAGGAATGCTTAGTGTCTGCTCCTATTCTAACATCTCCTGACTTTGAAAAAACTTTTTATTTGCAAACTGATGCCTCTAATTATGGTCTTGGTGCTGTTCTAACCCAGCAGTATGAAGAAGGCGAAAAGGTTATCTGTTATTTGTCTAGGTCTTTATCTAAACAGGAAATGAAGTTGTCAGTGACTGAAAAAGAGTGTCTTGCTGTTATTTGGGCTGTCGAAAAACTACGTCATTACTTAGATCATGTACATTTTGTTGTTATCACCGACCATGCGTCGTTGCTGTGGCTCCATCGATTAAAAGATCCCCAAGGTAGGCCTGCACGTTGGCAGTTGCGCTTGCTGCAATATGATTTTGAGTTGATTCACCGTAAAGGTAAAGATCATATAGTTCCTGACTTTCTCTCTCGAGCAGTACCTGTTTCTGTCGATTCTATATCCGTTTTAGATCCTCCCATGACCTCCAACGACAAATGGTACTCATCAATGCTTCGATCGGTTCCAGCAAATTCATTAAAATATCCTTTGTGGCGAGTATACAATGAAACTTTATATAAACTCGTAAAACCATCGATTCCTGATCTCTCTTCACCTGCTGATGACTGGAAAATAGTAGTTCCCAAGGACAAACGGTTGTCTATCCTTCAACGTTGTCATAATTTACCCTCTGCTGGTCATTTAGGTGTCTTTAAGACTTTTGGGAAAGTTTGCCAAAGCTTTTACTGGCCTAAGATGAGAATGGATGTGGCTGAATATGTGAAGTCTTGCAAGAGTTGTGCTCAGAATAAGGTAGAACAGAAGTTGCCTACAGGGTTGATGGGGGAACGACTAGAAGTAACCGAACCATTCCAAGCCATTAGTTTTGATTATATAGGACCACTTCCACGGTCGAAACGGGGTTACCAATATATTCTTGTCGTGTCGGATTATTTTAGTAAAGCAGTCTTTTTATACCCTTGCCGACAGCTAAGTCTTTGGTAGAAATTATGGAGAGTTTCTTTCTTTTGTACGGGACCCCGATGACGTTGACTTGTGATAACGGAGTTCAAATGAAATCCAACGAATTTCGTAAATTGTTTAACACTCAGATATTTTTCACAGCTTCTCATAACCCTCGAGCTAACCCCACCGAACGTCATAATAGGGTAATCAAAACGATGTTGCGTACTTTCGTAAAACAGGATAATCATCGAACGTCTGATGAACATGTAAATGAGATAGGTTGTGTTATTCGAACTTCGCCTAGTGAAACTACTAAGTATAGTCCGTATTTCGTTTTATTTGGTAGACAGCATAAACTTTATGGTACTGACCATCAAACTAAATTTCCTTCCAAGTCAATCCCTTTAGATACTTTCGTTAAAAATCGCTGTGAAGGATTTGTTAAATTATATCGTCAAATACAGGGGCGCATCGAGACTACACAAAAGAATAATGCTAATCGCTATAATTTACGTCGACGCCCACTTTCTTTTAATTGTGGTGACAAAGTCTGGCGAAGAAATAAATCTTTATCGGATGCGCTAAATTATTATAGTGCTAAATTAGCTCCGGTATATTTAGGTCCTTTCATTATCAAACGTAAGTGTGGTACTTGGTCATATGAACTTCAAGACGATTCGGGTAATTGTAAAGGTGTTTGGCATGTGCAAGATCTGAAACCGTTCTATGAGTCTCCATCCTCAGATGTGGAATAACACACCCAGTTCGCTTAGTATATTACTTTGTATTTTTGCTAGTTGTATTGCCTTTTTGTATCTTTTCTTTTCTTAACCTCTCGTTTCCTTTTTTTTGTGTTCGTGCCCTGTGATTGGGGCTTGAGAATTCAATCACCCGGGGATTGTCCAGGCGGGGAGGTAGGAGCCCTCCAACCTAACCACATTTTGGCCACACTATAATTTGGTTGGGATTGGTGCAGTTGGTTTTGTTCCAGTATACGTTTCTTAGTTCTTTCGCTCTGTCAGATTTGTAGGTGAGTGCAGCCAGGGTTGCTCGTGCCTTAGGGACCACCTTGTGTGAGTACGAGGCTCTGGGCTGTTCTTTTATACCGCATCTGCAATCTGCAGAATGACTGGCTGAATTATGTGTTGTTTCGTTGAGTACCTTCTTAGGTGCCTGTCACGAATTTCGGCCAGCTTCCAGCACCCACCCTATAGAACGCCAGTAGGTCATGTATGTTGTTCGGGTTGTCCGGTACCATGTGTAGAAATCTGGTCATGTATGTTGTTCGGGTTGTCCAGTACCCTGTGCAGAAATCTGGTCACGTATTTTGCATCTACCGTTATTCCTTCAAAATTACGTGTAGTTTAACTTGCCTATCGTTTTACTTTTTCGACTTGACCATTCTATCTTACCTCAGTTGTTGATATTTTTGGATTTTGGTGTCGAGTTAAAATTACCGCATGCGGGATTTATTTGAGGGAAGCCATTGTTAATTAGCAGGTGCCGTTCCATAACCAAACAGTTCTCCTCGCTGAAGTGTTTGACTTAAAACCCTATAACATCTAGGTGAGTCGATTCTTTTGTCTATATTTCATGTGTACTATCAACGTAATTGCTGTTGAATCAATTAATTTCGATCATTTTAAACTATAAATTCGTCTCTACTATAACACTCTTTAAATTTTCATTTTTTAAGTGAAACGTTAAGTATATTTTATTCTATCAATTTTCACTGTAATTCGTTTAAACTTACTCTTATATTACCTTACTTTGATTTGGAGATGTAAGTATTTACTAGTAACTTCCGTAAGCTCTTCAGTTTATAAGTAAAACTTGAGGTATTTTATTTTATCGGAAATTTGCAACGTTATTCGCTTTGAACACTGTTATATTACTTTACTGTGATTTGATATGTACGTAATTTTAGTAGCAACTTCTACTTTGGTATATTATTTTGGTAACTGAATTTCAATTCATTTTTGGCTTTTGATTGTTGTTAAAGCTACTTTCAAATAGACATTTTGTAATTTTCCTTTCTAATCAAATTGTGAATTTCAATTTAATTTTGTCTTTTAAGTGTTGTTGAAGTTACTTTCATATATATTTTTTGTGATTTTCTTTTCTAATTAAATTGAATTATCTAGGGTTTTTTTTCCTGGAGGATCCATCCCTGTACTCATCAGGAAGATCTACCTTTTCTTGGTTATTGGAGGATCCCAACTCCAGCAGTTTGGTCTGAAGGTTCAACTATACCGAGCATCTAGAACGCTCAGCTGTTCTTGAAGAAAAGGTTCACTCCCCGAATTGGACTTCAGAAACAGATAAACTATCTAACTTTTGTTTTTTTATTTCACGATAAAATAAATTCAGTGTGATCACACGTACGCTATATACGAATAATTTTTTTTTCTTATAGTATTCTCTCTGTATGTAATTTCGGTATTTATGTCGACTTAATTTTATTTTAATTGTGTTAGACTTCAACTTCATCCATTTTTTTTTGTTAAGTAAAGTAATTTAACATATTTCGGTAATAGTTTTATTTATTTAGTTCACCATATTTTTATATTTTTAGTAACTTATCTTGTGGCTCTGCTAGTGCCTACAAGACCTAGAGGCTTGAACCGTCTAAGCCGGTGGCGCGGCTCACCTTTTTTTTCTACCCTCTACGGCTGATCTCGGGCATAATTTGCCAGTAGAGAGACCGCTAGTGGAGTCTGAATACGGAACTAAAGGAAACGTGGCACCGTAGAGGTTGGCTTATCTCAAATGACTGAAATGAATTCCTTCTCCTCTCAGTTGCACCCGCATAGTCTTCTCTTCCCAAATGTTTTAAACCGCTAGGGTCGCCCTCAGTTAAATCGATAATCTGTATATTACTCATTTACAGCCCCACGGGTTAGGCAGAAAACAAGGTCCTGCGGAGCAGTACTCCCGTACCCTGCTAAGGCTGAGAAACCCCTCCGGTTTGCCACTTCCGTCGGGCATCGCTCCAGACACACCTACAGCTACGGTGCCATGCATCCCATGGGCGCGATGGTGCTACACCTTGGGATTGGGGAAATTTTTTTACAGCTGGTTTACTCCATCTCGACTCTTCTGTCTGGGTTACCATACCATAGCCGGGAACTCGCTGTCCGCCCTCCGTTTCTGATAGGACTTGTCAGTGTGTTCGGATGTAACTTGGGCCTGCTGAATCTTCTACTGGCATTTACTGGTGTTACCTACTCGACATCAGTAGCCCCGCCAGTGCCGCATTGACGCTATTTCTTGGCTCCACTCTTTACTCTCCGTCTTTGCGGCTCGAGGAGGGAAGAAGTTACTGAGCTACTCCATCAACGACAAGATCTTACAGCTCCTAGGAGTAAAACCTTACCTTACCTCACCTTACCTTACCTTACCTTACCTTACCTTACCTTACCTTACCTTACCTTACCTTACCTTACCTTACCTTACTTTACCTTACCTTACCTTACCTTACCTTACCTTACCTTACCTTACCTTACCTTACCTTACCTTACCTTACCTTACCTTACCTTACCTCACCTAACCTAACCTAACCTAACCTAACCTAACCTAACCTAACCTAACCTAACCTAACCTAACCTAACCTAACCTAACCTAACCTAACCTAACCTAACCTAACCTAACCTAACCTAACCTAACGTAACCTAACCTAACCTTTTTTTTTTTTTTTTGGGAGGAGGAAAAAAATCTTCAAAAGAGGCTAGGGAATTGTGCCTTAGTCTGATGGATTCAGACGAAAGACAGTATTCTGCACCTCCGCAACAACCGCGAGGGTGTTGGAGAGGCACAGCAGCCCGACCCCCCGACTGCCTACCACCTAAAAATACACACTTCGGAGCCTATCTTTGACTAGATTATAGTCTTACATATTTTGTTGTGTTTCCTTTTCTTTCTTTTCCTTTTCCTTCATCATATCAGTTATGATGGTTTTTGCCTTTGTCCATGTATCTTTGTTTGTTATCATCCTGCCTATGATATTTTCCGGCGTTATAAATCCTAGTACATCCTCTAATCGTAGTCTGTAGTCCTTCCATCTGTTACACTGAAACAGTGTATGTTGAGGGGTATCTTGCTCTTCGCAGTATAGGCATATGTCGTCACTCGTCTTTTGTATCTTATGGGTAAAGGTCTTGAATGACCCATGCCCTGTTAAAAACTGCGTAAGATGGTAATTGAGTGGCCGATATTTGCACGAAATCCACTCTTCAATATCTGGCATTAGCCTTTTCGTCCAAGCAGACTTTCCGATTAGATTGTCCCAGCGTCCCTGCCAGGAGCTCATACTGATTTCTCTGGCGTTTGATTCCTCGTTTTTGTCTTTGTTGTTATAGATAAACTGTCTTTCGGTGACTAAAATGTCCAAGGGAATGCTACCAGTAATAACTTGTAGTGTTTCAGCTGAAACGGTCCGATATGCAGATGCAACTCTGAGTAAAATTTTCCTTTGGGCTTGGTTTATGGTGTCTTTATGTACCTGATGCTTCAGTGCTTTCCCCCATATTGGAGCCGCGTACAATATGCATGATTGTACGACATTCCTGTATAAGAGTTTCTTGTACATATCTGGTCCTCCTATATTCGGCATCAATTTGCTCAAAGCTACTATCTGTTTCTCTGCGTTTTTTATCGTCAATTTTATATGTGTTCTATAACTTAATTTGCTGTCGATCCAAACGCCTAGATACTTGGCCGCATTTACGGGTTGTATATCCCTTCCCTCGATGTTGAATACGATTCCTGCTCTATTTCTAGGGCCTTTGACTATAACTGCCTCTGTTTTTTCCGGGGCCATGGTTAGGTAGTGCGAAGTCATCCAGTCTTTGATGGATTGTAAAGCTGTATTTTTTCTTATAACGAGTCTTTTCTTGCAACTGTCTTTGACTATGAGAGCCAAATCATCTGCATACGCTACCGTAGTACAGTTTTCTGGAAGAGGAATCCTTAGTACGTCGTCGTACAGCAGATCCCATAACACCGGACCCAGAACCGATCCTTGAGGTACACCCTGTGTCATATCGATGTGTTGTCCAGCAATTTTTAGTTGCCGGTCCCGAAGATAGCTACCGATAAAATTTATGATATATCTGCTAAGGCGTAGCGATTCTAATTTACTCATTATGGCACTCCAAACAGCAGTGTTGAAGGCATTTTTAACATCTATGAGTATTACAGTTACCCATTTCGAATTGTCATCGTTAGCCTTAGCTGTGACGAATTTGACAGCGTCTATTGTCGATCGTCCTGCCCTAAACCCGAATTGTCTTTCGGATAGTCCTGCTACTTCCTCGATCTCATCCTCAAGTTTCAGTTTTATGAGATGCTCTAATATCTTGGCCAAGGTGTCGATCAGGCAGATTGGCCTGTACGCGTTTTCTTTTTTTGGAATCAAAACAACAGATGCCCGCTTCCATTCAGGTGGAAAAAGTTGTTTCCTTAACAAATTGTTAAACATCTGTAACATTCTATGCGGGATCTCTCCTATTGCCATCAGTGCAGTTTCCGGTAATATACCATCGGGTCCCGGTGCCTTCTGCTTTTTAATCTTTTTTGCGACGGTGTTTAATTCCGCTATAGTGAAAGGGGGAGGATTTGTACATGGATTCATAATCAAGAAGTGATCCCTTCTGCTTGGGAAAAGTTCCGTTGCTGTCTTTACTTTATGATCGTCCTCCAGGGGATATGGTGTTTGTAATGATTTGATTTTATTGGTAACAATCCTGTATCCTTGGCCCCATACATCTTGTTCGACTTGATCACATAGTTCCCTCCACTTTTGTCTTTTGGATCTCCGAATTTCCAGTCGTAGAGTTCTTCTCTTAACTTTATATTGATCCTCTAGCTCGCGAGTGGTACTCCAATTGCCGGTTGCTCTAGTCCTAGTTAATCTTCTTCGGATCATGTTACAGTCATGTCTAGCATCTTGAACCTTGAGGTTCCACCAGTATGGTTGTATCTTATTCGATCTCTCCCGGTTGCCTTGTGCTAGTTTCTGTGCTTTTTTCAATTCCTCAGTGATGTTCTCGATTTTGTTATTCCTACTCCCTTTGGTGAGTTGCAGTAGATTTGTTAGAATGTCCCCATCCAAAGTAGGGGAATTCTTCCAGGCCGTCTGTGGTTTTATGTTTCTGTCTACCTCAAAAGATATATACCTATGTAGACTTAGACTCTCATCTAGGTCAACCTTCCATTTCCTAACCAGATTACTTTTGCCTTGCGTGTAGAGGGTTAGATCGATGTGGGATTGTTGTCTTCCTCTGACAAAAGTTGGAGTGCCACCTGTATTTGCACATGTCATATTCAGCGTCTGGATTCATTCTTCCAAAAATTGTCCCTTCTTGTCATTGTGAGGGGATGCCCAGAGGGTGGATTTGGAATTGTAGTCTCCCACCATAACAGAGTTACTGTTCGTCGTTCCAATTTCAGTCATTATACTCTCTATGAAGGTCGTATATTCCTCCCACGTGACATTTGGGGAAATATACCCATTGAAAAGTACCCAGTCTTTTAGCACCATCTTAATATACCCATCTCTCCTAGCAAGTGACACAACTCCGCACTTGGGATTCCGTATGAAAATTGCAGTATTTTGTAGAGTGTCCGTGATCCATCGTTTGTTTCCTCTGATGAAAGTTATGTTGGGCTCCTGCATAGCTATAATATCTGCACCGATTTCCTGTGCTTTTGCAATGGCTAAATCATGAGCTCTACCTCTCCGGTCGACATTTATTTGCAGGATCTTTACAGGCATGTGTTGATAATTAGTTTGACTCTCCTCCAGCAGAGTCTGGTCTCTCCATAGATGTCTCCATTGCGCTCATACTGTGTTTGGCCATCGTGACCAACCTATCGAATTCATGATATATCTCCTGGTCCAAATTTTCTGGTTTCGCTGAATTGTGTGGATCAATAGATTCGGAGTCTGTTATGGAGATTCTTCGTATGTGCTCCGGTTCGTTTTTCTTCTGCGTATTGTACTCCCTATTGGCTCTTGCTATTTTTTCTTCCAGCCTGACGTTTTTGAGAGCGTCTTTGAATGCCGAACATTTCATCGTACCGACTCTGTGGCCCACCTGCTCGCAGACTGGGCACGCTTCTTTTGTGCAGGTCGCTGGCTCATGTCCCTCTCCTCCGCATTTATAGCAGCTCTTTGATCTGTCTGGTCCTTTACATGACCCTCTGTGATGTGTATAAGACCAGCATCTAGAACATCTTGGGACAGATAGTCTTTTCTCCAGCCCACACCGGGCAAGCCCGACTCTAACAAAACCTTTGCCTAGTATCTCATCTGCTTCTTTCTTAGGGAGGATAATCGTCGCTGCCATGGTGTTATTACTCAATGGCCTCAGGCTCTTAACCTCCAGGTCCGTGTTATTGGTTTCAAGTAATGATTCTATGGCAGTTTTAATTTCCTGTTCCTCCGTATCTGCATTGAGTCCCTTAATGTGTATAGCCTGGGTAGTTGTGCCAAGCTGCCGGATTTTGAGGTAACTTTTCTTGAGTGCCGCTGTAATTTTGTAACAGGCCTCTTCATTCTTGTCAAGTGTCATGATTATAGCTCCCTGCTTAGTACTTCTTATCCCCCGAATAGCTTTGGTGGATTCATCAGTCCCTACAGCACTTTTAACTTTACTCAGAATGTCCTTATACGAGGAATTACTGCCGTTGGAGATCATAACGCCATATGTTGGGCGCTCTCTTGGAGCTTTTTGCCTTTGCTCTTCCATCCTGTTTTTCGTGGTGTATATGTCCACTTGGATCTCTGTGTTTGGGTATATACACTCCAGCATTTTTCTAAATACGCTGTTTTTTAATCCGACTACGTGATGTATGGATATTCTTTCATCGCCTATGGTCTCATCCTTCAGCATGGTTAACTTTGCCCAGATATCCTCAATCGTGCCATCATGAGTAATTTTTATCACCTTTCTCTTGCTGGGGATGGAGTCATTTCTCGACCGGATATTTGTAGTTAGCTCAAGTACATCGAAGTCTGAGTTTATAAGTGCCAGATCCAGATATTGCAGAAGGTATTGATTCTGAATACTCTCCTATTTTTTTATCGTTAGGTTCTACCAGTACGACCTTCACCGAGTTCGGCATGGACTCCAAGGGATTCCCTACTATATACTGGGTCCTTTTGTATAGTTGTTCCTCCCATTCTTTCTCCAGGGTTTTCTTGAAACCTTCCACATCCTTAATCCCTGTAATATCCTTCGTAAACTGTCGGTTTTGTAATCCGTGCCATGGGTCGGTTTGAGTCCCAGCATTCACTATGATCGGTCGGGTTGGCTCGTAGGTTATGTCTGTCTGAGTGTCTATCTCATATGTAGCTTTTTCAATCGGCTCTAATTTGTTATCGTTCAGCCACTTTTTGACCATCTCCTTGTCAACCGCATTGGTGTTTTTCCTGAGTATTAAAACCATCTCCTTGATTTTCTTGTGCGTGTTCGGATTTTCCTGCACTATTTTTTCCAGTGACCCTGTGATTGTTGTAAACATCGCGATTGCCTCCTGTAATAGAAAGACCTCCGGACATCCCTTCCTTTTGTATGGTTCGTCATCTTTAACCATTGAAGTATCTCCAAACTTTCTTTTTCTAGGATCTTCTTTCTGTGGTATCGAGCCTCTTCTTGGTTTGAGTAGTCTTTCCAGATCTGTTCTGGATACTTGGCGACTTATGCTCTTTGCATGTCCTTTCTCCGTTTTGTCAGTTAATTTTCTATGAATTGCCTCCGGTAATGATATACTCACGAATTCCACATCTTGGAACTCTGTGTTTAATTCAATGTCTGTTTTTCCAGTTTCAAGATGGTCGCCCCCTTCATTTTCAGTTTTGCTAGGTGTAAGTCCAAGCACTTCAAATGCGTCTCTACTTTGAACCTGGTCTTCGCTCCAAAGTATCTCTGCGTCTACTAAGTCTGGTTTAGTTTTTGTTGTTTTTTTCTTGTTTTCCATTCAGTTCCTACGAGTAGCTAGGGAATTTAAATCCACTGGTGCAGAGCCCCGCTTGCACCAGTAGGGCCTGATCTACCCCTCCGGGTGGCCTGGTCCGTCGGGCATCGTTCGCGACACTTCTGTAACCCCCAGTGCCATGCATCCCTTGGGCACGATGGTGTTACACCTCGGGATTGGGGGGTTTTTTGCCGCAGGTTTTCTCCTTCGGGACTCTTTATTCTGGGTTGCCATACCATAGCCGAGAGGGTCCCCGTTTTTCGGCGCCGGGAACTCGCCGTTCGCCCTCCAAATCTGGTAGGACTTGTCAGTGTGTTCGGATGTAACTTGGGCCTGTTGAATCTTCTACTGGTATTTATTGGTGCTATCTACTCGACATCAATAGCCCCACCAGTGCCCCACTGACCATTTTTGAGCTGTTTATTAGCTTCACTCTTCCTCTCCCGTCCTTACGGCTCGAGAGAGGAGGAAGTTACTGAGCCACTCCACCTGCGACAAGGTCTTACAGCTCCTAGGAGTGGAACCTAACCTAACCTAACCTATTTTTTTTTTTTTTTTTTTTTTTTTTGTCAGCAGCCCCCTGTCACCCCTGACTCTCTTACCAGAGAGAGAAATGCATGCCAGAGACCTGTCGCCAAATCTGTGGGGGTGGTTGAAATGCAGTTAACGCCCATGTAATGGAACCATACACCCTTAGCTGTATGCGACCATTACATAGTGTGGGGCTCTCCTGTCGGAACTACCCACTAAACAGTCCACCCCGTCTGCCGCTACGTCGCTGGAACCGCCTATTTGGCATATCTTCAGCGACGTCGGTGCTGACCGTTTCCACTAAGGGTTAAATCTACTTGCTATCTGCGGTCATCTGCCTCAGCTTTTTGCCTGATCAGTTCCTCTCTTCCCTTCATCTCCATGATGCCAGTGATATGTTCAAATATTCTGTCAAACGTATTCTTATCGCTGGTGGCCAGTTCAAGGTAGTTATATTTGCTCAGTTTAGTTCCTAATTCCAATTCAAGCGACATCCTGGCACTCAAGAATCTTGGACAAGCGAAAAAGGTGTGTTCCACATCATCCACGTTGTACTGGCAGTAAGCGCATGCCGGGTCCGGTTCCTTACCGATTTTGTGAGTGTACTCCTTGAAGGCTCCGTGACCCGATAAAAATTGAGTAAAAAAGTAATTAGTCCTCATATGTGTGCACTCGACCCATGTTCCAATGTCAGGGATTAGTTCCCTGGTCCATTTGCCTTTCTGTTCCTCATTCCAAAGCTGTTGCCACTTGTTAATTGATTCCTCTCTCTCGGATTGCCTTGCAGTAATGGGATCTTGAGCCCTGTATATTCTGGTTCGTTCCTCAACCAGTAAGGATATTGGTAGCTCACCACATATTACTCTTAGCGCCGGATTGGATACTGTTTTATATGCTCCAGCCACTCTGAGGAGTACTCTTCTCTGGACTTTTTCTAAACGATCGTTTTCCGACTGAAATTTGAGTACTTCGCCCCAAATAGGGGCACCGTATAATAGTATGGAGTTAGTAACTCCCACCAGTACCTTCCTCTTGAGAAAGCTGGGTCCACCTACATTCGGCATAATCCTACTCAACGCCGTGATCCTTGACTCAGCTTTTTTGCAGGTTTCTCTGACGTGTGTAGTATACCTGAGGCGGTCGTCGATGTAGATGCCTAGATACTTAACCGCTCTGCTATGGTTGATCTCCGTGGAGCCAATTTTAAACTTGATGTGATCTCTGCTCCTTGGACCTTTAAGGATTACACATTCAGTTTTGTGTTCAGCCAGAGATAAACTATGATTTTCCAACCATTTGCTTATTCTAACTAACGATGAGTTCACGTATGAGGTTAGACTAAGCGAATCATTTGCTTCGACAAGTACCGCCAGGTCATCGGCGAAGGCCACTAATGTCACTCCTTTCTGGGACTTGATTTCGAGAAGGTCATCGTAAAGAATGTTCCATAATGTAGGGCCGAGCACCGAGCCTTGAGGGACGCCTGCTGTCACTTGCATTCTTTTCCCAGCTGTGACAATAATCTCCCTGTCTTTCAGGTATTGCTTAATTGTGTTGACCAGATAAGTTGATATTTCTTTTTTCTCAAGAGCACTAATTATATGCGGCCAAGAGGCGCTGTTGAAAGCATTTTTTATGTCCAAAAGTATAAGAGCCACCCAGGTCTTCTTGGTTGTCTTTGCTTTATCGACTATAAATTTTGCTGCCATCACCGTGGATCTACCTTTGCGGAAGCCATACTGGAATTCAGATAATCCCCTTTTTGATTCTAGCTCTCTTTCAATTCTTCCCTTGATTATCCTCTCATAGAGCTTGCCTAGACAATCTAGAAGACATATGGGCCTATAGGCTGATATGTCATCAGCAGGTTTTCCTTTTTTCCATATCAGAACCAGAGAGGCTATCTTAAATTGAGGTGGGAAATCTTGATTTTCTAGAAGCTTATTAAAAATATTTAAAAATATGTCATGTCTAATATTAATGGCTGCCTTCAGTACTTCTACAGTAATCCTATCCGGGCCTGGTGCTTTGCCTCCCGCCAGTCCTCTAACTGCAGAGTCGAATTCGTCGTTTGTGATTAAATTACCTGGTATTGTTGCTTTTCGACTGAATTCTCCGGGGTATTTGTTGGGGAAGAGCGATTTTGCAGCTTCCCATTGTTTTTTTTTCGTCAGCTTATATGGTGTCGATAGATGTAAGCCCTTCATTACAATTTTATACCCATCCCCCATATATCTTCATCAAGATTTTCTATCAGAGCATTCCAAATTTTCTTCTTTGACTGCTGTATAGTTTTTTTTAAGTTTTTTCTTTTTCCTTAGAAATTCGTCTTTGAGGTCCTGACCATTGTCTGCTTGCCTGTGACGCTGGGCTACGCGCCTGGATTTTATTGTTTCCTCCCTGAGAGCCTTGATCTCCTCGCTCCACCAATATGGCTGGCTTGATCTTTCCCTTGATGTTGGTTTCATCGTGTCCTGGAGTACTTGAGTTAGGTCTTGCAAGCTAGGCTGCTCCCCAAGGCTGTTGATGTTTTCTGGAAGGTGAGTTAAGTCCGGTACCTGAACTCTGCGTGGTCTGCTGTCTGTTTTTTTGCTTCTAACAGTGAATTTTATTGGGAGATGATGCGTGAATACGTTGGTATCATAAACTCTCCAATCATGTCGCTAGTTACCCAGGTGACGTCTATGTGGGTCTTAGAGTTACCTCTAACAAATGTGGGAGAGCCGTCATTCAAGCACACAAGATCGAAGTGGGCAGCCCATTCGCACCACAGTTCTCCGCGTTTATCGGTACATTGACTACCCCAAGCAGGTGCCTTGGCATTTAAATCTCCTGCTATCACTACCCTTCTCCTGTCTTTCTTCAGCTGAGCCATAATACCGTCGACGATGTTCTCGTATATACTGAACCCGATGTTAGGGGAGATGTAGCAAGCTATTATGGTTAACTCGGGGAGTTTTAAAGCAACAAAGCCTGTTCCGATGGTACATTTTTCTACCCCAATTTTTGGGTTGTTGATGTAAACAGCCACATCCGCGCTAGAGTCAGTGATCCATTTTCCGGTTTTAATAATATTTTTATTGGGTTCGCTTACTATCAATATGTCCGCATCGTGTTCACATGCCATTGCGAAAAGCAGTTCATGGGCCATTCTAGCTCTACCTAAATTTGATTGAAGAATCGAGTATGAGTGATTAGACATTTTATAGGAGAATTGTTTGGAATTTGGTATAATTAATTAGAGTTAAAATTATATTTAAGAAAGTGAAAGGATTGTTAATATATACAAATAAAAGAGCTTTTTAAGAATGTGTGCTGAGGTTAAAATAGCTATTAAGACGTATAAAATATAAATAATTAAAAAACTTAAAAGATAAGATAGCCTTAGGAGTGTTGAACTATGTGCGAGAGGTGAGAACTTTAACGTGTAAAGCGCGTGTCTCCCGTATTCCTCCTTGATCTTTCTTCTTCAAGAAGTCTCTTATATATAGGGCATCTTGTATTGTTGTTGGTATGACCAGTTATCCCACAGTTGTAGCAGAATTCGGCGTTTTCTGCTGGGCAATTTGCGAGATCATGTCCCGATTTCCCACATCTTAGACAGTCGTTCTCCCTGCTTGGTTTTGTGCATCTATCCCTGACGTGCCCGTATTGTAGACAGTTAAAGCATCGCCTGATGTTCACTCTCTCTCTCACTGGGCATTTGATCCAGCCCATGTCCAGATAACCCTCAGCCAGAATTTTTCTCGTCATCCACCTATCCAGTTCCACCAGGGCATTTTGGTTCCCAGTGAATTAATTCAATCTGAGGTATTTCACCTGTTCCTCTCTAATTTCATTAGTGCCAACTTGGTTCTTCACCGCAGCAATTAGTTGCTTCTTTGAGGTGTCAGCGTCAATACCAAAGATGTCGATCCACATCCTCCTCTCTGAGCCCCTGGCTTCTACCTCAAGTCCTTTGTCTTTTTTGTGCAAATTAGATTTCAGGAGTTCAGCCGCTCTCTTGCCTCCCTTGACTTGGAGCATTAAAGCCCCCTCTCGAGTCTTTTTGACTTTTTCTACTTTAGTGTTAGCTCCAACATGCTGCTTTACTTCTCGTAAGATGTCCGCATAGTTCTTACCCTCCGTAGGTTTCACAATGACAACTCCGTTTTTATTAGTATCTTCCCTAGATTTGATTAACCTGCCAAATAAGGTGATCTCCACACCGAATTCGTGGCCTGCTATCTCGGCCGTCTTTCTCATTGTTTCCGTGGACAACGCTTCCGGTAGTGTGATGCCTAGTTCCGATTTCCCGTTTCTTCTCATGTTTTCTAAGATCCCATGTAGAAGTCTATGTAAATTAACCAGCCTTTCCTCCTCAAAATTTGTTGACTTCTCAGCTATCCTGAATATCCCTCTTTCCTTTCTCACTGATTGCCTACCCTTATTAATGTTTACGACCAGCTGGATCCCGGCCATATCCTCTTCTTCGTCCTCAAGCATTGCGAGATCCGGGTATATTTTAAAAAGATCTCTGCCCGCTCCTTTATCGCAAGATCTATCTGTAAAAATCGCCAGGTCCTTCCTATACGTGCTTGGGTGTTCCTCTGAGACTTTCACCGTGGTAAATGTATCCTCTGGCCAATGTTCGTCAATCAGGTTCCCGATTTTGCTGGAGTTCTCTAGGTTGATATCCTCTATATCTTTTCTGAGATTTTTCACTCTTTGGGCTTCCCGTTCTTTTTGGTGGTCCTCTTCCCATACCTCAGGGGTGACCTGAGTACCTATTGTCTTCGTTTCAACATTCAATTTAGATAGCTGTATCACGCCATCTACGTCATCATTTCTTTTTTCATCCCACGGGGTATAAGATATGGCTTCCGTTTGAGAGTCCACCTCTACCATCATTTTTTCCGCAGGCTCATATCTATGCTTGTTCAGCCATTTAAATACCAAGTCTTTTTTAAAGTTACTACTCGTCTTTTTTAGTTTCGAAGAAACTTCTTTTATTTGTCTGTGCGTATTTGGGATGTGTATAATTAGGTTGTGTAAGTCGTTGATGAGTTTCTCGTACATTTCAATAGATTCAGTAATAGTGAAAAATTCACAGTATTCTTTCTTTTTATAAAGAACCTCCTCGCTCGTAAGAGTTTCCGCCTTCCTCTTGGTTCCTCCTGCTAAGTTGTCAGGGAGGGAATTTAATCTCCTCCTACCAAATGTTTGTGTACCCAACGATGATCTTCCCGGATTTTTATAACCGCCCAGGTCGCCCTCGGTTATGTCTATTATTACAGTGTTGTTTGCCATACAGTTCCCACGAGAAGCTAGGGAAATTTCGTCCATTTCTGTAGAGCCCCGCTTGCAGAAATAAGGCCTCATATCCCCTTGGGCATCGCTCTTGACACGCCTGTAACCCCTGGTACCATGCATCCCATGGGCGCGATGGTACTACACCTTGGGATTAGGGGGATTTTTTACCGCTGGTTTACTCCATCGAGACTCTTCTGTCTGGGTTACCATACCATAGCCGAGAGGTCCCCGTTTTTCGGCGCCGGGAACTCGCCGTTCGCCCTCCGTTTCTGGTAGGACTAGTCAGTGTGTTCGGATGTAACTTGGGCCTGTTGGATCTTCTACTGGTATTTCTTGGTGCTACCTACTCGACATCAGTAGCCCCACCAGTGCCCCACTGACCATTTTTGAGCTGTTTCTTAGCTTCACTCTTCCTCTCCCGTCCTTACGGCTCGAGAAAGGAGGAAGTGACTGAGCCACTCCACCTACGTCAAGGTCTTACAGCTCCTAGGAGTGGAACCTAACCTAACCTAACCTAACCTAACCTAACCTAACCTAACCTAACCTAACCTAACATAACATAACCTAACCTAACCTAGCCTAACCTTTTTTTTTTTTTTAACTATAATTATTGCAGTATATACAGATAAAAAAAATATATGTACACAAAAACCAGTATGTAACAGTTACATACTACACCGTTTCATCTCTTTCCCTTTCTTCTTTACTTTTTATAACCTTTGTTAAAATATCAACTATTTTGTTAAATTTCTGTGCGGTGGCTATAGCCTTGCTCCAAAAATTTTTTATTGTACAATCTCCAATCACGCTTTGAATTTGAAGTCGTTCCATATCGTATACTCGACACTGGAAGATGCAATGTTCTGCGTTGTCAGTAACTCCACATGTTGTACATAAATCGTCAATGGTTTTTCCTATTCTGTATGTGTAGGCTCTAAACGACCCATGCCCAGTTATATCTTTATACAACATACTCCTCTCTTCGGCTAATAAATGAATGGGTATGGTACCAGTTATAACCTGTAGGGCTATTGTCGACACTGTTCTGTAAGCATGGGCAACTTTAATGAGTGGTTTCCTTTGCGCCTTGGTTATTTCATCACGATATTTTGCTTTTTCCAGTACGTTAATCCACACGGGTGCACCGTATAGTACAGTCGAATGTACCAGCTCCAGATACATCATACTTTTTTTTAATCCTGGCCCGCCAATGTTCGGCATAATTCTCATTAAGGCTGCAGTTTTTGTATCCGCCTTTTGCGTTGACATTTTTATGTGCTTGGTAAATTGCAGACCTGAGTCCAGGTATATGCCAAGATATTTTGCACAATTGGATGGGAGTACCGAAGTACTACCACACCTGAAATTCATGTTGTCCCTGTCTCTAGGACCTTTTAGTACAACTATTTCAGTTTTTTCTGGAGCGAGCTGAAGTTCATTTTCCGACATTCATTTATTTACTTTTCTGCATATTGTATTTACCTTATTCACTACGTCCCACTTCATGTCTGATTCCACCAGTATTGCTAGGTCATCTGCATAAGCCACTGATGTAACATCTTTGCCAAAATTAATATTGAGTATACCATTGTATAAAACATTCCACAAAGCAGGCCCCAGCACCGACCCCTGTGGTACTCCAGCAGACAAGGTTCTATAATTATTTTTTCCCATCTTTATACATCTGTCCGTAAGATAGCTTTGGACTATTTGTACTAAGTATTTAGAGACCCCTGCTAATTTGAGTTTTTCTACTATTAATTTCCAGCATGCCGTGTTGAAGGCATTCTTCACATCATACATGACGAGAACGGCCCATCTCTTCTTTGTTTTCTTAGCTGTATTAGTGATGTGACTAACTGCATCTATTGCCGATTTTGATTTTCGGAAACCATATTGTGCGTCTGATATTACCTGATGCTTATCAAGTTCTTCACATAATCGATTTTTGATGAGTATTTCATAGAATTTTCCTAAGCAGTCTAGAAAGCAGATTGGTCTGTAGGATGTTGCTTCTTCGGGTGGTTTTCCAGGTTTCAGTAACAGGATAACTTTTGCTACCTTCTCTTCATTTGGAAACGACTGTTCCCTCACTAAGTTATTTAAGACTTCCCTCATCAATTCCGGTTTTTCCTTCACTAGGATTTTTATTGCTTCCGGAGGTACCCCATCCGGCCCTGGTGCTTTACCCATCTTTATGGTATTTGCAGCGTCTTTTATTTCTTCCATTGTAAGTTCCGGTGGTTGCATACTTATTTTGTCTCGCCTAAAGTTTGTCTCCGGTTTTATTGGAAATAATGCATCTACAATACATTCCCTCATTTCTGTGCTGATTGCAAATGGTGTTTCTATCTTCAGTGCTTTAGTTATTATCCTGTATGCTTGGCCCCAAATGTCATCTTCTAGCTCATCACACAACTTTTTCCAACACGTTCTTTTGGCTGCTGCAATTTCCCGTCTAAGTTTCTTCTTTGAGTCTTTGTATCTTTCAACCATGTCTTGACTGTGTGCATTTCTTTTGATCATACGTCGAAGTCTAAGACTTTCCATTCTTTTTTGTTGTATACTTTCATTCCACCAGTATGGTACCGTATACGTTGTAAGTTTTTGGCTGGTACATTTCCCACAAAATTCCTTAACCTGTTTTTGATATTTTCATATCTGGTATCTTTGTATACAAAATCTCTGACGCATTTTGCGTATGCTGCCTGGTTAAAGGTAACTACCTTCCTTCCCTTCTTCTCCACTTTTGTTCCAGTTTCAAATTCGATATATTTGTGGTATGTATAGAGGTTTTCTTCTGAAATTTTCCAGTTGGATACATGTTTTGCGTACCCCTCGTTCACCATTGTGACGTCTATGTGGCTTGAACTTGTACCTCTCGTGAAAGTCGGCTCTCCATTGTTCATCACCACCAAGCTTTCTGTCATAATCACGTCGTTCCACAAATCTCCTCTCGAATCGTTTTGTGGTGAGCCCCATAGGACGGACTTTGCATTTATGTCTTCTGCAATTGTATAATGTTTGGAAGATTTTGCCAGTGCCACTATGCTGTGCACTTGCTTATTATATTGCTCCATATCTATATTTGGCGAGATATAACATGCTATTATAGCTACGTCCTCCAGTTGTACTAACAGATGCCCCTCCTTTTTAATGATCTTTTTGACTTTAACTTTTTGGTTGTTGAAAAATACTGCAACGTCCACTTTTTTGTCACATACCCAGTTATATTTTGTAGCTATCTTTTTGTTGGGTTCCGGAATTATTGCAATGTCGCGTCGATTTTCAGGGTTTTTTCGTATGCCAGATCATGTGCTGCCCTCGCTCTGCCAACGTTTACTTGTACGATCTTTGGTTTTTTACTTTGTTTTGGGGGCATTTTCGATTGATATTATGCCGCCTCCTCGGCCCTGATCACTACCCGCGAGAGGGGGAAAGATGTCGCTAATCCCCGTAGCCTTAGCCTCTTCATATCGCATGTCACACACCTCCATTCCAGAGTCTGTGTTGGTTGCATATGCCTCTTGTCCCTCTGCAGTTGATGGGGCTGTAATTTCTTCTGCAGCCTGCACTACTCCGTGTCTCTCCAAAGCTCTGGCTCTTTTAAGAGCTTCCCTGAATTTGGGGCACTCCATGCTACCCATCCTGTGTGGTTCCTGGCATAGAACACATCTATTACCCTCATTACAATTTTTGATGTCATGTCCTATTTTCCCGCATTTAAAACAGGCTCCTCTTCTATCACATCCGTTGCATGATGCTGTATTATGATCATATTGCCAGCATCTTCCACATTTTATTATCTTTAGTCTTTTTTCTATCTGACATCTTACTACTCCAACTCTAATACGAGTCTTATTTAACAATACCTGTGCAGTTTCTACAGGTAATACTATGGTGGCTGCCAGCGTACTACCGCGCATAGGTCTCAATTCACTTATATTGTAGTTGTCCTGCCATGTACCAACTTGCTTCTCAAAGGCTTCAATTATTTCATTTTTGGTGGCATCCATGGCCATACCCCTAATATGGACAGTAGTGCTCCTATTCTCTCCTCCTAGTTGGAGAGTTTCCAGCCCGTTCACAGTAGTAGATAGGGCGGATTTGATTTTACCCAGCGCCTCACTATTTTTGTCCATTGTGATTAAGAGTTTTCCGTCTTTAGTACTGCGCAACGACCTGATGGCTTCGGAAGCGTTGGTGTCCTTCATTGCACTTTTCACAGTACTCAGGATATCTTTATAGTCAGTGTCTTTCTTAGATACTTACTATCATACCGTATGTGGGTTTTTCTTTTTTATTTGTTGTGTGGATATTTACCGTTGCCGCAGTGTTAGCGAATATGACCTCACACATTTTACGCATATCTTCCACCGGCATAAAGGAAACATGATGAAAAACCACTTTCCCCAGTTCCCCTATCTCTTCCTTCACCATCGAAATTTTCTTCCATAGATCTTCTTTAGTTCCCGCACACCTGATTTTAATCACCTTTTTCGTGCTGGCGGCCTGTCTTTTCGATTTAATGATGGTACTTTGTTCAAGTACCTCATAGTCCTCTTCCAGTTCCATCAGCTCCGGGTATTTCTCCCTATATAACCTCTGAATACTAAGATCCATTTTCTGGTCCGTAGGCTCTACTAGGACCACCTTCACATACTCGTTGTTTGTGTTAATCGGGCTCCCGATCACCACCTTTGTTCTTTTAAAAACGGAAACGTCCCATCGTTGTCCCATAATCCTTTCCAGTTTATCTAGTGTATCAACCTCCTTTATACTGTTAACAACCCTTGCAACCTTTCCCGAGTGCCAAGGTTCCGTTTGTGTATCCGTGTCCACCGTGATTTTTTCGACAGGTTCGTATCTATGTCGTTCCAGCCATCCAACGACAAGGTCCTTTTTGAAATTATTACTGGTCCTCTTCAGTTTTACCGACAGCTCCTTGATGGCTTTATGAGTATTTGGTATCTCCGATACCAATCTCTGGAGGTCACTTGCCAGTTTTTCATATGTTTCCAGCCCTTCCATTAGGGTGAAATACTCAATGGATTCTCTTTTTTTATATATCCCCTCATCTGAGGCGGATAGATTTGCCTTCCTTTTGGTGCCAGTATTTGGCACATTTAGATTATCAGGGAGAGAATTTAATCTTCTTCGCCCTTCTACCTTCATCTTTTCCCAGGTTTTTAGAACTGTCCGGGTCGCCCTCGGCTATGTGAATTATTTCAAAACCTAACCTAACCTAACCTAACCTAACCTAACCTAACTGCCGTCCGTAGTAACACCCGGTACCGCTAAAAAAACATTTCATCGGGTGTACAGGCCGAATGATGGTAATAATTGTCCGTACATCCCCCGTCCGCAGAGCGATTAGGGGTTCGGGATCTCTTTATTTCGTTGATTTGTTCTCAGGTTTGGCTCTCTCTTTCTTCAGTTTCCTTAGTTTTCATTATGTCATTTATGATCTCGCACGCGCCGTTCCATGTTTCTTTCTTCCGTGTCATCCTCGATATAATGTTATCCGGAGTCAATTCATTTCCCAGAATTGTTAAGAGGTCGCATCTATGGGTACACCACCTGGGGCATTCAAGTAGGGTGTGTTGTGGGGTATCTATTTGACTGCAGTAGATGCATACGTCGTCATCCGAGTTGCAGAACCTATAAGTGTAGGACTTGTACGACCCATGTCCTGACAGAAATTGGGTTATGAAGTAATTGATGTAAGTGAATTTACATTTTATCCAATCCCCGATGTTAGGGATAAGTCTTCTGGTCCATGCAGCTTTGAGGATTTCATTCTCCCACCTATTTTGCCATATTTCAATGGATTTTTCTCTCTCCTCCTTTTGTCTAGCTGGATCCTGATTATCTTTGCTTTGGTATATTCTGTATCTCTCATCAGCAAGGATATCCAAAGGGATGCAGCCTGTTATTACTTGTAGGGCCTCAGCTGATACCTAACCTAACCTAACCTAACCTAACCTAACCTAACCTAACCTAACCTAACCTAACCTAACCTAACCTAACCTAACCTAACCTAACCTAACCTAACCTAACCTAACCTAACCTAACCTAACCTAACCTAACCAAACCAAACCTAACCTAACCTAACCTAACCTAACCTAACCTAACCTAACCTAATCTAACCTTTTTTTTATGGAGGAGGAAAATCTTCTAAAGACGCTTAGGGAAGGTGTCCCTAGCGAGACGGATTCCATCAAGTAGAAGGTAATACTGTCCGAATTACTCCATTAGGAGCTTGTCGCACTGCATCACCTTAACCATCTGGCCTACCGAATAAAAACCACCTCTGCGTTCAACGAGACGACGGAACTATCCTGGCGGATTTGGCATCATGCGTCCCTTGAAGTCTATCGTTAGTCTTCTTCTCGTAAGTTGAGTGCCTGCGATTCTCTTTCCTCTCTCTCTTTCTCTTTCATGATTTCTGAAATTATTTTTGTTCCCTCCTCCCAGTTTTTCTTATTTAGCAACAGTTTATTGATAATGTTCTCCGCCGTCAGCGGTGGGCCTAGAAGTGATTCTAATCTCAGTCTCTGAGGTTTCCATCTTTCACACTCAAAGAATGTGTGATGCGGAGTGTCTTCTTCTAAGTCATAAAGACATATGTTGTCAGCTGTCTTTCCGAATCTGTAGGTGTATGCTTTGTACGAGCCGTGGCCAGAGAGAAACTGTGTAAGGAGATACTCAGTTTTTCTTAGTCTAGAGTTAAACCACACTTCTATACGTGGTATTAGTTTCCCATCTGTTCTGCCAAGCTTCCACGCTTTTTTCCTTTCTTCCTCTCTAATTTCAGTGTTCACTACTTGCCTTTGGTATAGGCTCTTTCTACTACCTGTATGTGTAGTGGAATGCAACCAGTTATAACTTGCAGGGCGTCAGCTGATACAGTCCTATATGCGGAAGCTACCCTAAGCAACATTTTTCTTTGTATTTTGATTATCATACTGCGGTATTTTTCAATTTTTCTGGCACCTTTCCATGCTGGTGCAGCGTATAGGACTGTAAATTGCATGACTCCGTTAAACAGGAGCCGCTTAATACTGCTGGGCCCACCAATATTCGGCATAATTTTAGTCAGTGCCGTTACCTGCTTTTCTGCTTTTTCGACTGTTCTCTTGACATGCTCGTTAAAATTTAATTTGTCGTCTATCCACACACCAAGGTATTTAGCAGCTCTGTAACTTAATTGTCCCAGGCGAGCACTCCACCTCAGGGAGTGGAATTCGGCACCAATTAAACTATTTTATTCGCTATCACTGGGATGGGGTGTACAATTAATATTAAATTGGACGCCACCAGCTTTTTAAACGAACGAATGCAATAAAAAAACAGAAGCAAAAGGTGGAAACACCATGTGAAAATTAAACTTGAGTTACTTAAAAAAATTAACAAAATTAACCTACTTATTCCCGAACACGTGTATCCAATTTAATAAATATTGAATAATCAATACAAAAATTGAAGATATTAAATATTCATTGGATTATCCAAAAATTCACATAAATTGAATACCAAAGAAAAACTAAACGAGTAGGATACCAAGTGTAATATAACACGCCAACTTCAAATCTTACACACGCTAAAGATAAGACGAAGGAACTTATCTTAGAGGGCTGGGTGCAGCTCTGGCGATGATGGCGGCGATGGCTTCAACAGGCGGTGTAGGTACCTCGTGCACGGGAACAGGAACAGGAACTAAAACTTGCCTCAAGATTGCCTCTTAAATTTGCCTAACTTGCCTAAAAGTTTGCCGGCTGCAGAGCTGCGGCAAAAAGAGAAAAAAGGGATAAGGAACTAGAAAAAACATTAGGGAAGGAACGAATAAATAAAACAGATCGGGTAAAAAGGAGCTTATGCTATAACGCATATAAAACCCGAACTCCACGTGTTAAAAAACAACTTGACAGTGATCTGTTTTATTCTATTCGTTTTGTTCCTTAAATATACAAAAAATGCAAATAAGCAAATAAGCAATAAACATAAATAAGCAGTAAGCACTACCCTAGAAAATAACCTAGGGAAAATACAATAATTAACTTACCAACCAGACGATAAAAATTTGTTCACCAACAATAAGTTAAAAATAAATTTGAATGTTGCCTTGGTGGCAGTTAGAGGAAAAAGAATGAGTTCGAATCGGAACTTGAATTTTCGAATATCTAAAGACAAAAATAGAAGGGGAATTTGATAAAATTAATGTTTTATTTTGGAGTGACTAATGCGACAAGGGAACGGCATGTTTAGAAATTTAGTAGAAATTTGGGAGGAAGTGACTAATGAGCCACAAAAATTAACCAAATAAAATAGTTTTTAAAACGAAAAACGTAACAGGCTAAACAGCATGTTACAGCTCTAACAGGAGTTATGGTTACGTTGCCTAAATGGAAAAAAACGTCATCTCTTTTTCTCTGGCCTTTCACAATTACTGCTTCGGTTTTTTCTGGGGCTAGGCTGAGTTCATGGGCTTTCATCCAGTCCTGAATCTCCATTAGGACTAGGTTGGCATTCTACATTAATTCGTCTTTAGAGTTAGCTTTAGATATCAACACCAGGCCATCATAAAGGATATTCCACAGGGTCGGGCCAAGAACCGAATCCTGTAGAACTCCCTGGGTCATCTCAAATGCGTGGTTTTCTATTTCCAGGGACCTACTATGCAGATAGCTTCCTATTATGTTTATTAAATATTGACTGATTCCTATTAGGCCCAGCTTTTCCATGATTTCACTCCAGACTGCTGTATTGAATGCGTTCTTAACGTCGATCAAGATAACAGCCCCCCATTTTTGATTTCCGTCTTCCACTTTGTCTATAACATACTTAACAGCATCGGTTGTCGATATACCTTTTCTGAAGCCGTACTGATGGTCCGAGATTCCTTTCTTTTCATCCAGCTCTCTTTCCAGTCGCTTTCTGATGAGGTGCTCGAATAATTTCCCAAGGACATCCAAAACGCAAATCGGTCTAAAACTTCCATTTAATTTGGGTATCAAGGTAATCCTTGCTTTTTTCCATTGATCCGGAAATTGCTGCATGTCTAGCAAATTGTTAAATATTTTTAAGATTAGGTCTGGGATTTCTTCAGTTGCCACCTTTACAATTTCTGGAAAAATTCCATCCGGTCCTGGTGCTTTTCCAGTTTTTATTTTCTTTTCTGCTTCCTTGAGCTCCTGGAGTGTAAAAGGCGGTGAGGTACAAGGTTTTTGTATGGGAAAGTAATCTCTCCTCTTAGGAAACAGTTTCAGTGATACGTCTACTTTTTTTGTACTTTCAAGTTCATAAGGCGTATTTAATTGTTATATTTTACCTGTTACAATTTTGTACCCCTGTCCCCAGGTGTCCTCTTCTACCTGTGTACAGATTTGCTTCCATTGTTCTCTCTTCGCCCTTCTAATTTCCTTTCTTAACTCTTTTTTCTTGTTTTTGTATGCCAACTCTATGTGTTGCGCTAGGTCATGCCGTTCGTTAGCTCTTAGTCTCGTCAGTTTCCTTCTCACAGCATTACATTCTTCTCTTTTACTATTCCACAAGTATGGCTGTGTTCTTTTCCTTCTTCCTAAGGTATCCACGATGCTTACCAACTGTGCCTTTTTTACATTAATGACAAGGTTCTCTACCCTTTCCTCGAGGTCACGACATGTTAGTTGTAACACATTTTTAAATATATTTTTATCTACAGTTCTTTTACCTTTCCATGGGATAACTACATTCTTTTTATTGACTTCAAAAAGGATATACCTGTGTAAACTAAGACTCTCTTCCTGCATTTGTTAATGAGTTTTGCCATTCTCTGTGTTGATAGTGTAATGTCAATGAAGGATCTTTGATGGCCGCGCATGAATGTGGGAGTTTTCCCGTCATTTGTGATTACCAAATCCATCGTTTGTATCCACTCTTCCAAGTATTCTCCTCTCTTATCGGCTCTAGTAGAACCCCACATCCTCGAATTTGCATTTAAATCCCCTGTTATAACAGCGTTTACATTTTGGTCTCTGACGTCTTCCATAATGGTATCTATGTAACTCTGGAAATTTTGTAGCGTATCATTTGGGGATATATAGCAGTTATATAACGCCCAGTCTGAGAAAATGATTTTTATGTATCCTACTCCCTTGTTATGGGAGATAATTCCACATTTTGAATTTCTACACAAGATTGCAGTATCCACTCGCAGATCGGCTATCCATCTTCTGTTCTTAGCTAAACGGTTTCTATTAGGTTCTTGTACTAGTATTAAGTCTATATTTTCTTTATCTGCAGTAGCCACAGCAAGGTCATGAGCCTGTGCACCTCGGTCGACGTTGATTTGTAAAATTTTAAGAGTCATTATGGTATATAAATATGTAAATAGGTAAATAAAAGTATATATATACATATATATGTAAAAATAAAATAAATTTGCAAATTGAAATAAAGAATAAAATAGGATCAAAACCTAGAGTTTGGCGCTGGTTACGGAACGACCACCTCTGAAAGGATGCCTATTGTTTCTATGTCTCTAGCGGTTTCCAGCTAGTTTGTCGAAGGCCTCAAAAACTTCATCTTGCATGTCTTCTGATTCCACCTGGCTAGGTTTTGTATGGGCTTTGTAGGTATCCGCACTCTCGTGTACTATGGTTCGTCTCCTGGTCCTCTCCTACACGCTTGCTTTTTTCAGTGCATTTTTAAACACTGGACACTTCATTGTGCCTGATTTGTGGCCCTTTTCCTTGCATAGTGGACATGCCTCTTCATTTGTGCATTCTGCTGCATTGTGATCCTCCAAACCACACTTAAACCAGCTATTCTTCCTGTCGGGTCCATTACATTCTTTTGTTTTGTGGTCAAACGCCCAGCATCTAGTACATCGATTTACCTTTAGCCTCTTTGCGACCCTGCATCTTGCTAGACCTATTTTTACTTATCCTAGGGACAATATCTTTTCGGCGAATTTACTTGGGAGGGTTACCGTAACTGCTAGGGTATCATTCTGTAGGGGCCTTGGTTCGCTGATTTTACATTCTTCATCCCACGATCCTATTATGCTTGTTAAAGCCTTGACCATATCCTCTTTAGGCGTTTCCGCAACCATGCCCCTTAAGTGTATCGTCATTAGTCTCCCTCCTTTCCCTAGTTGTCTTTTCGTAAGACCCGTTTTTTCTTTTAGAACCTTATTAATCTCTTTTAAGGCTTGATCATCTTTATCCAGAGTTAGTAACAACCTACCGTCTTTAGTGCTTTTAACACTACGGATTGCCTTGGCTACTTCGTTATTGCCTACCACGCTTTTTACCTTGCTTAGGACCTCTTTAAATGTTTTATCCTCCTCGCTGACAATCATCCCATATGTTGGCCTTTCTTTTGGGGACTTTTCTTCCTTTCTTCCCTCCGTTGTAAATACTCCAATTTTAGTGTTACTTCCGTGGAAGATGCATTCTGTCATTTTTTGGAGTTTATGGACAGCCATTGCAGATATGTGATGAATACATACTCTACCACTGTCCACAATTTCTTCCTTAAGCAGGTTAAATTTTCGCCATATGTCCGACATAGTTCCGTCCTGTGTTATTTTAATGATCTTTTTTCGGATAGGTTGGTGGTTACCTTTTGATTTTATATTTATTGTCTGTTCCATGACCCCGAAGTCATCGGTCATGTGTTCCAGCTCCGGGAATTTATCTTTAAATGGCTTTTGGATACTAGTATCCACCTGGGGGTCTCTTGGTTCTACAAACACGACCTTGGGTATTTCATCATTCGTAGTACTACCACTTCTGTGTTTGTATATAGATCATTTGATCACTCCAGTTCTACTACTTTTGCAAAAGACTCCAGATCGTCAACACCTTTTAAGGAAGTAAGTGAGTCCTTTCCCTTACCATGCCATGGTTCTGTCTGAGTAGCGACTTCTACACCTGTTACTTTGTCTGTTTGACTGTCTGCGTCGAAAGTGATCTTGTCAATAGGTTCCAGTTTATTATCATCTAACCATTTTTGGATAAGTTTCCTTTGAAACCAATAGCCTCTATTAGCGTGAATGCCTCAGGGCTCTCTTTTCTTTTATATGGGTTCCTTGTTTCATCACCCTCCAAGGATGTGTCCTGAATCTTCCTTTTCCTGTCAACATGAAGTGAGTTGCATCGTTTTATTCTCATGAGAATTGGAATGCTTTGCCTCTCGTTTTCTTCGAGCTTGTCTGTTCTTCCAGAGATCGGCTGGTCGCTCCCGACATTGGTTTCTTTTTCCTTTGAGTTACTCATATTGGTCCGACGAGAAGCTGGGGAAGTACGGGTCAACTCCTACAGAGCCCCGCATGCAGGAGCAAGGCTGTTCTTCAGTGGGATACCGCCCGGTGTCCCAAGGGTATCGTTAGTCGGTACTCTTTCCCCAGTACCATCCAGATCGTCGGCACGATGACTTCCACCTTGACCGTTGGGGTTTGTTTTTTACTGAGGTTGACTCCTCGGATTTTTTATCGACCTTCACTGGTCGTTAAAATAGTGGCACCTCGGAAAGGATGTGACTCTTCGTCACGCACATTGGTCTTTGTCTAGCGTAAACTCTGGTCCCTAAGGCACTATGTTTCGCAATAATAGACACTGGTGGTGAAGACCACCTACGCCACCAGCCTAACCTAACCTTTGTTTTCCCAGAGGAAAAGGGGAAGCTCTACCAGCCTGCCTCAGCAGCTGGGATGTGCAATGCTAGTGAGTACCGTACCCACTAAACACCCACCTCTTGTGCTACCAGCTTACTCCCGGAAAAAGGCATTGCCCATAGCTTCAGAAGTGTCTGTCTTCAATTTCTTTCCTTTCCATAACATTGCAGATAAATGCATACATCAGGTTCCACTTTTCCGGATGACTAAGCATAGTTTCAACTAGTTCATCCGTTTTTGGAATATACCCATACTTGCTGTCACTTCATCTCTCTCACTTGACCATCTACTGCATTCTTCATACATGTGTTCCGGACTATCACTGATTCCGCACGTATGGCATAAATCAGTCGTGGTTTTGCCAATTCTGTTTGTATAAGTCCCAAAAGACCCATGCCCAGTTAGGAACTGTGTAAAATAATAATTTGTTCTTTTGTTCTTACACTCTATCCAGTTTGGGATATCCTTGATAAGCCTCCGGGTCCACTTCGCCGCTCCACTGTTTTGTGTCCATTGTCACTGCCATCTTCCCAGTGTTTTTTTCTGCGCCATCCTTCTGTTACCAGGAAGCCTCGTTCCTATTTTGTATAGCATACAGATCTCCGCTGACATCAAGTCCAATGGCGGGAAGCCCGATATTACTTGGGCCGCATCCGCAGATACCGTTCTGTAGGCCGATATCACCCTCAGTAATCCCTTTCTCTGTGTGCTAATAAGTTTTTTCAGATATTCTTGTGTTTAAAGAACTACTCTACACACTGGGGCAGCATATAGAAGGACAGTATGCCGCCGATGTTTGGAAGAAGTCTCCTCATAATTTCCGTTTTTTTATTTGCCTTCTCTATGCAGTAATTCACGTGCTTGGTGAAAGATAGTTTGGGGTCCAGTACCACCCCCAAATATTTGAGCGTGTTTGATGGTTTGACCACGTTGGTCTTTAGTCTGATCTGAAAGTTTTCCCTGTTCCTTGGACCCCTGAGTATTATCAGCTCAGTCTTCTGGGTAGCAACCTTCAGACCTACTGAGCTCATCCACTCCAGAACCCTTGCAAATGCACGTTCAGCCTTTCTCATTACTTCATTTTTATCGCCTCCTTCAATGGTAACCAATAAGTCATCCGCGTAGGCGATCATGCCCACTTTTTCTTTGAGAGGTAGTCTGAGAACCCCCTCATACAGTACATCCCATAGTATAGGGCCCTTTATTGATCCTTGTGGGACTCCCATTGTGCACTGCCATTTAACAGAGCCCGCTTCCACCCATCTATCTCTAAAGTAGTCCTCAACCATCTCCACCAGGTATTCCGAACACTCAGCTTCTCTAAGTTTGTCAATGATGTGATGCCATCTCGCAGTGTTAAATGCGTTTTTGACATCTATAGATATCACCAATAGCCATTTGCTCTGGGATTTGCTGACCCAGTCAGTCAAGCTCAACATTGCCGTTATTGTGGACCTCCGTTTCACAAATCCATGTTGATTTGGGGAAATGACTCCCTTTTCCTCTAATTTTTCGTCAAGCCTATTCATAATCATTCTCTCGAATAATTTGCCAAACGTGTTCAATAGGCACAACGGCCGGTAAGATGAGGATGCATTGATGTCTTTTCCTTTTTTTGGAATCAACACCAATCTAGCCTTCTTCCAATACTCTGGGAAAGTTCTGTCCTGGAGCAGCGAGTTGAACATGGAGAGTACCTCGTTCCTTTTGTGATTACAAACTAGTTTCAGTGTTTCCACTGTCATCCCGTCTGGGCCAGGGGCCTTACCATTTTTCAATAATGCAAGAGCATCTAGCTGTTGGCTGTTGTGAAAGGAGGAGCAATTGCTTTAGGCCCTTCTCTTTTTTTTATTTTTCTTCCGCCACTTGGGAATAAATCCGCCACTATTTCTTTGTTTCGTTTAACCGTAAGAGAAAAGGCGGTACTTTGAATTTTCAGCTGTCTTGAGACTATTGTGTAGGCCTCTCCCCAGATGTCTTGGTTTAGATCTTCTACAAGTGCTTTCCATTTTTGTCTTTTGGCTCTATTGATTTCATTTTTAGCAGTTTTTTGGTTTCTTTCATGTTTATGTCCATTTGATGTCGTTCCATTTCTCTTCCCGCTCTCGTGTATTCCCTCCTTCGTTTAATATATTCTTTCCTCAACTGCTCAATTTGGTCATTCCACCAATAGGGAAGCTTCTTTATCTCTCTATTATCTTACTTATCCACGATCCCTTCATGGCATCGATCGCTTGCAAGTATATGTTGCTTCCTGTCTGGGAGTTAGCTATTTTGTTGATGAAGGCTTCCTCATCTATCATGGGCCTGCCGTTTGCAGTTTTCCTTTTCAGTTTCTTGCCAGTGTTTATATCAAAATAAATGTGTCCATGGTGCGTGTACGGGTTTTCGTGTGCCACTCTCCAGTTTCTGATCCTTGCAGCGAAATCTGAGGAAGCCAGCGTTACGTCTATGTGTGTCTTGGAGTTATTTCTGATAAACGTTGGACTGAAGTCATTCAAGGCTATCCAGTCAAACTGGGCCATAAGCTCTTCAACATGTTCTCCTCTGTAGTCATTTATCGGGGATCCCCAGAGATGCGACTTTGCATTTATATCGCCCATGATAATTTTTGCTCCAAACTTTGTCGATGAATCCTCAAAACTTCATCAATTCTGTCCTTGAAACTCTGCAGACTGATATTCGGTGAAATATATATTGCGTATACATGCACTCCTGGTATCTCAATATACACGTAGTTGTTACTCTTTGTTATCCGTTCTATTTCCACATTTTTGTTCAGTATTTTAACCGCTACATCCTTATTACCGACTGTGTACCATCCGTCCTTTGCACATATTTTCTTATGTGGTTCAGACACCACTACAAGGTCCGCTTCACACGTGATAGCTGCTGCCCATGCCATGTCGTGCGCCATTTTCGCTCTGCCTAAATTTGTTTGCAATATTTTATGCATCATAAATAACCTATCCTAACCCAACCTACTTAAAATTTCTGCTAAATATAACCGGGTTTAACTGCCCAGTAATTTGCGCAGGACTGAATCCGATTTTTCCTCCTCTTCAGCAGCTACCGGGGTCTTCGAGGATTTGCCCATGACTTCTATTTCTCGGACAGTTGCACATGCACTCTCAGCAATCTTATCGATGGCATCCCAGTACGGATCTGGGATTCTGTAGCCATTTCACACTCTTTTATAAGTGTCTTCTCCTCGGGCATTTCGGCCTCTTCTGTCGATGTATTTTCAGTGTCCATTTCGACCACTTCTATGGCTGCCTTTTCTATGGCCGTCGTTAAAGGTGACGGTCCTTTGTCGGCTGTCCTATTAACTTGCCCGCTTACTGGGGTTGCCGTCTTTTGGGCTCTTGCTTTGTTGAGGGCTTTCTTAAATTTGGGGTATTCCATGCTTCCATATCTATGATTGTAGTCCTCCTCACATATCATGCATCTTTCTAAATTTTTGCATTCCCTTGATGTATGGTCTCTCTCCCCACATTTATAGCACAGGTTTCCCCTAGCTTCTTTGATGCCATGGTCGTATCCCCAGCACCTCTTGCAGCTCGCGACATTCACTCTCTTTTCTATTAGGCACCTAACGATGCCTATCTTAATACGCTTACCATCAATGAGTCTATCAGCATCTGCTTTGTCAAGGGTAACCGTAACCGCAAGCGTGTTGTTCGCTTTTGGCCTCAATTCGCTAATCCTATTTCCAGGACTCCATGTCCCCAGAGTCTGTGTAAGAGACTTTACTTCTTCCTTAGTGGTCTCCATATCCATACCTCTTATATGCAGCGTATCTTTATTTTCTCCTCCCAGTTGCCTTACCTTGACATCATTGCCAGATTGTTTCAGGAGCGCTTTCAAACTGGTCATTTTTTCCTCATCTCTATCCATCGTGATGAGTAGTCTCCCATCCCTTGTATTACGTATTGTCCTAATAATGTCACTTGTTGCCATATCGGTGGACGTTACTGCCTTCTTGACTATCTAAAAGATGTCCTTGTAGCTCCTGTTTTCCTGATTGACCACAATGCCGTAGGTGTTCCTTCCTTTCTTTACCTTGCCCGTATCATTAGTTGTCCCTTTATATTCGTGTATTTTCGCCCTAGTTATAGTTCCATGTAGGACATATTCCAACATTTTCCTTAGAGTGTCGTTTGGCACCACGTTTGTCTGTTGTATGAGGAGCAGGCTTTCGGCTGCTGCCTCACTTCTTATCCTGTTAACCTGTTCCCATAGGTTTAATATTGTGCCATCCAGGGTCACTTTCATAATACGGCTGGTAATTTCTTGAGTGCCATTCTTTTTTTTGTTTTGTTTTGAACTTTCTGTATTGTTCCATTATGTCAAAATCATCATTCATACTTTTAAGTATGGGGAACTTTTCCGTGTATATGGCAGCCGGGCCTTTATCTAAATTTTCATTCTTTTTTACAAACAGCACTTTCATGATGTTTTCCTCTTCTTTGAGTGGGTGCTCCTGTGCAACTTCCGTGTTTTTATACACCTGTTCCGTCCACTTCAGGTTGGCTATGCCTTCCAGATCTTCCAGTGTTTTCGTCACTCCATGTCTCATTGTCTAGAGTTCCCTCTTCGACAGTTTGTGTACCCATGTCTTTCTTCCCGTTGCTCTGTTTCCTATCATCCCCTTGCATCCAGCAAGTTGTTTGGCACCCAGTGGTCACACTTTTACTATTTTCAGTTTGAGTCTCTGCATCTACTTTTTCCTTGTACTCGACTTGGGTACTAGTCCCGTATCCGGTTGTTTCCATCCCCTGGAGCATGCACGTCATTTTACCTGTCGTCATCTGACTGACGATACTATTCAGGTCTTTAGTGACTTCTTTTATGTCCAACTTTGTGTTTGGAGCATCCGCCTTTGTTTCATGAAACTCTTGAACAGAGGATTCGCTGGTTCTCTTGACACGCTATGCATCTTCCTCTTCTTCGTCGGCTTAGACTGTGCCTCTTGCCAGTGACCCGGGTTTTGCCTCCATTGCACTTGTCGGCGACTTCTGCAGGGCTGACCCTACCTTCTTCTTCCTGGACTCAGGAGTTCGGGTCTCTCCTTCCTATCCTTCTTCACCACTTCTATTTTTTATAAATTGTTCCATCAAATCCCACGAGTTGGGTCGAAAGTATGTCCAGCGAGGCAGTGCGCCCATACCCCGCTAAGGCAAAATACAATGGGGTTTCGCCAGGTACCCCAAGGGGATCGTTTGCGATGCTCTCATCCTCACACCTTTCATACCCTCATCATGATGCCTAACGCCTTAGTAATGGGGATTTATTATCGAGGTTCACTCCTCTAGGTTTAATCACGGTTGCCTCCGGACGCAGAGCTCCCGTCGCTTCAGTCACTCAGCATAGCTGCCTCCCCTATGCTGTTGGTTTTTTATCGAGGTTTACTCCTCTAGGCTTTTTCTCAACGGTTGCCTCCGGACGCAGTAGCTACCATCGCTTTGGCCACCCAACATAGCTGCCTCCCCTATGTTGTTGGTTTTTTTATCGAGGTTTACTCCTCTATTCCGTTTGATCCGCGGGTGATTATTGGGTGATTATTGGGGATCCTTATTCATCACCTATCCCTGGAAGTTGGTAGGTCACGAGTCCCTTACAGCGCTTATAGGCGCTGAGCGGCCCTAACAACGTTTAAAACGCTTGAACCCTCTGGCGCTGAGAAGCACGAGTCCCGTAACAGACCGCACCTCCCTGGAGACACCCTATGAGCCATTGGGACGCGGCGTGTCGGGTGGACAACCCCCTCCGCGAAAACTTGTATGAGAGATTAGGGGTGAATCACTTCCAGCCTCTCTCATCCAACCTCCCGAGGCACGGAACCTAACCTAACCTAACCTAACCTTTTTTTTTTCACGGAAGTTTAGGAAATCTGCTAGACAGACACCATGAGCTTTGTTGTTCGGGCGCTCATGGTAGTGTTGGGTTGATGTACCTGTCCAAGGAGCACCGACCAACTAAAAACCCTTTCCTCCGGATTTGTCCTGGAACCGCCGCGCCGCAGCATTACTTCAGGAACACAAAAAAAACTCACCCTTCTCTCATTTCACCTTGCTTTTCCTTAACTTTTCCTCTTCCTCTTTTTTCTTCATGATTTTTTGCAACATGTTTAAAATGATATGCCATTTTTCTCTGCTTGTCAACATTACTTCTCCAATATTTTCCTTTGTAATTTTTATTCCGCATTGGCTATTTGCTGTGTTTCTTATTGCGTCAAAATTTTGGCATTCAAAAATAGTATGCTGTGCTGTATTCATTAGCCCGCAAAACCAGCATTCGTCCATTTCCAGCCTTTTTATATTTTTCAAGTATGCTCCGAAGATTCCATGTGCCGTAAAAGCCTGTGTTGTGTAATAATTTAATGAGCCCCATTTTCTATTTGTCCATTTCTCTATATCCTTTACAAAATTTTTACTCCATCCATTGTATTCATTCCAGCTTGTCTGCCACTCCTCTGTGAGACTCTTTCTTGCCAGCAGCTTATGTTGCTTTCCCTTTTTGTAAATTTCTTCTCTCTCTTTTACTAACAGGTCGATGGGTGGCAGTTCTCCTATTTACCCTATTTAGTAAGTTCCGATATTTGTTATATTTTAAAGCTTTGCTATATATAGGAGCGGCGTACAGTACTGCAGACAATACTGTACTCGCTATTAGTCTTTTCTTGTCTTGAGTAACACTAGTTGAATTTGGAATAATACCAACCAAAATGTTTGACATCTTTAGTGCCTTTTCCGTTATTTTTTTATGTGGTTTGTCATTTTTACATCTTTATCTATATGTATTCCAAGATATTTTACAACATCCTTGGTGGTGATCGTAATTTCGTGTATCCTTAATTCCAAGCTGGGTATTTTTCTTCTTCCGGCCAGCATAACCATCTCCGTTTTATGGGTGGCCACTTTTAGACCCATCTCGTTAATTTCTTGTTGGATTTGTAAGACAGCATAGGTCGCTTTGTCTTCCAGCAAGGCTCTTGTTTTCCCTCTTACTATAATAGCCAAATCGTCAGCATATGCGACAAGATCTACGCCCGGCTCTGTTTTAATCCTAAGGATTCTATCATAAAAGAGATTCCATAATGTCGGTCCTAAAATCCAACCCTGAGGCACTCCGCAAGTCACTCTTACGCTTTCTCCATTCGGGGTTAATATTTGCCTATTTGTTAAATAGTCTTTTATTATATTTACTATGTGGGCACTTATTTCGCCCTCGTCTAAAGCTTTCCCTATTTCCTGCCACGGAGCAGAATTAAATGCATTTTCCACATCTATTAGTATCAGAACACAGAAATCCTGGTTTTTAACAGCTTTTTCTTTAATTTCATCAGCGAACGAATGTACCTTCATGATGGCATCTACTGTGGACCTTTGTTTCCTGAAACCATACTGTTGTTGGTGTAGCAGTTTTTTGTCATCCATTTCCTTCTGTAATCGGTTTTTAATTAGTCCTTCTAGAACCTTACCAGCCACATCCACAAGGCAGAGGGGCCTGTAAGAGACTTCCTGTGCGTCTATTTTAGGCGGTTTTTCGATTAACACCAGTTTCGCGACTTTCCATATGTCAGGGAAGGTGCCTGTCCTTAAACACCTATTATATATTTTTAAAAAGACTTCGACATTGTTTTTTATGGTGACTGCTATTATTTGGGGAGGTATCATATCGGGTCCGGGTGATTTTTTTTATCTTTAACTGCGCAACAGTTTGCAATATTTCAGCTTCGTCAAATAGGGGGATCTCATCAGTTAGAGTGTTGGCCTTTTTCCAGGTAACCTCACTGTATACAGGGAAAAGCATTTTAACTTGCTTACGGGTATGTCTCTTCATCAATTTCCGTTCTGGGTGATAATTTAATTTTATGTGTAACTAGTTTGTAGGCTTTACCTCATACATCATCTTGTATTTCTTCACATAATTCCCTCCACTTTTCTCTTTTATTTTTTCTTATTGCCTTTTTTAGATCATGTTTCGCAGCCTTGTAGTTGTCATTTTTTTCATTTAATGAGTCCTGACTTTGGCCCATAGCTCTAGATCTAGTGAGTATCCTTCTTAGTTTATTACACTCGTTTCGTTTTTGCGCTATATCACTATTCCACCAATAGACTGGGCGCCAGTTAAGCTGCTGGCTTGGAAATTGACTATTGCAAAACGTGGTAATTTGATGTATAAGGTTTTCAGGACTTTCATCTATTTGTTTTTTGAAGCTTTCTTTTTGACACTCCTTAATATAGTTATCCAGGCCTTTGGTGGTTACATTCCAGCGTTTTTTGGATTTGCATGTATTTTTTCCTCTGTTATACCTATGTTGTATGATATTGTGTGATGGTCGCTTAAATTTTCATTTTCTGCCTCTACCTTCCAATCTTTTAACATATTAGCAATATTTTCAGTAGCCACCGTAATATCTATTTTAGAGCTTCCATTACCTTTATTTAAAATGATTAGATTATGGGTGCTTAACCATTCTTCGAGTAATTTACCCCTCTCATTTTTCTTGTCTGATCCCATTAAAGTCATAGTTTTGGCATTAAAATCTCCCGCAATGGGGATCCCATTATTGGATTTCCGAACCTGTTTTCCCAGTTCGTATAAAAGTTCGTTAAATTCTGTTAATTTCTCGCTAGGCGGGAAATAACAAGAGGCAATTGGGAATAATTCCAATTCTACACATATAAACCCTTTTATTCGGACGATATTTCTTATAGGGACTTGTTTATACAGGTTTATAAAGGATTTTTGGCTAAGGTCAGAATACGAAACATTTACCTTTGAGTTTTGTTCACTACCTATTAGAATGTGGATGTTGTTTTATTCAATTTTCTTGTCCAGCAGTTAAAATTCAATTCGATTATATTTATTTGGTCCATTTGTAATTTGTGGGGTCGCCATCCTGTTTATCTCTTCTCTCCGTTCTTTCCTTGCTATTGATAGTGCTTGACGAAAAGCCTCACACTTCCCGGAGCCAGCCCTGTGCTATTTTTGACATATAACGCATTGTTCTTCCTCTTTACACTCTTTTATTCTATGGCCCTCTCTTCCACATTTATAACATTGTTTGCTCCTGTTTGGCCCCTTACACACGCTGGCTTCATGACCGTGCTCCAGACACCTACGGCATCTTCTTACTTTGAGCCTTTCTTCTATAAAACATCTGGCAAGCCCTATCCTAATTTTATCTTCTTTTAGCAGTTTTTGTCCTTTGGTTTCACTTATTACTAAGGTTGCGTTTTGAGTTCCATTTTTATTAGGTCTCAAATCACTAAGTTTATACTCCTCTGGTTCTATTTCCCCTACATGTTCTTTAATTGTCTCAATGATTTCCTTGGAAGTAGTTGTAGCAAGTGCAGTGCTATTTTTGGTATGTACTTCCCTGAGGTCCTAATATTTGCTTCTTTAACTGTATTAACTATAACCTTTTTTAGTTGTTTCAGGATTTCTTTATCTTTCTCTATCGTTAGTAGTATATTTCCTTCCTTGGTCTCCCTAACCGTGTTTATGCTTGTCCCAAATTGGTGTTTTTAACTTGGTCTATGATCTTCTTTATTGTTTCTATAGAGCTTACTCCTTTATTGTCAACGATAATAGCGTAGCTTTGTCTCTCCTTCCTTTTGCCCATTGTAGCATTTTTACTGTCTCTCCCTGCGCTTAGGGTTTTGGTTGTCGTGTATATTACTATATTTGTTTCGGTACCACAGAAAACAGCTTCAACCAGTTTCCTAAACTTGCTTAGGTCTATGGTTTCCAAATGGTGCATAGCAATCCATTCATCTGTTGTTGTTTCTCTTTTGAGCTTTTGTAGACTTTCCCATATGTTAATATATGTGTGCTCTACGTCTATCTTAATTATTTTTTGAGTTTTTGTTTCCTCTACGTTTCTTGATTCAATTATCGTTTTGTGCTCCAGGATTTCAAAATTCCCTGTGGTTTCCTCCAGCTCTGGGTATCTTTCTTTGTACATTCTTTGGATACTCTGATTCATCTCTGGATCTCCTGGTTCTACATATACCACTTTTACGGTGCTACTCATAGTTCTTAGCGGGTTGCCGATTTTTACTTCAGTTCGTACAAAAGCATCTTCAGCCCATGTTTTGGTTTCAGCGTTCAGAAACATTTCTAACGATGTCAGCTCATTTACCTGCCCGAAGTTTTCTTTGTCATCACACCTCGTTTGTATGCCTATGTCCCTTTTTTCCGTATCTTCTGTCTGTGTTCCTACTTCACATGTTTGTTTTTGTGGTGTTTTGTGTTGCTGGTGGTGAGTAGTGTTTTCGCCTGGAATGGTTTGTGAGGAGTTATCATTTTGTTTTGTCCTGTGTGCGACTGCTTTCGGTGGGCTTGTCGTTGTGTCTGTGTCCACTTTATTTTTCTCACTCTGTTCATACTGTAGGTTTTCCAGCAATTTTCTTATTTTAGGTTCGTTTATCACCTTTACCTGTCTTTGCAGTAGTCTTGAGGTTTCTTTGATCTCTCTTTTCGTATTTTGTTCAATATATTTCTCTAAGTTTGCTCCAAGTTTACATATAGTCTTAAAAGTGTCTATTAGTACCCCCCATTCCGAGTTATCCTTTTTTTTGTAGGTATTTTCCTCTTCCTTCTGAAAAGAGGTATCACCAATCTTCCTTTTCTTTTCTTCCATTTCTCTGTCCAGGCTTGTGGGCTTTGTTATTGAGTGAGTCCTTTGCCGTTGGCTATTTTGGTTTTCCCAAAGTCGTCTAAGAAGGCAAGATCTTGGTTTGCGGTCGGCACCGAGTGCCTTCTCGGGGGTATCCTTGTTATGGAGCTCCGTCGTTCAAAGGGATTTACAGTCTCTGCATCTCCAGTCACATAATCCTGCACCCCAGCCTGGTTTACCACCGGTGGTGTTGAGAAGTCGCTGGCTAACGGTCGGGCGGGGCCTTCTCGCTCACCCGCGACGCCGACCGGTACTGGGGTATCTCTCCCCTGTACCGTAAACTTAGTCTCATTTTCCTTGTTCATTGCATAGTCTTCTTTTGCCTCTTACGTTAGTACCAGACTTCCGCCACCGGGGTTGGTTACCCGATCTTGGAGTCCGGCCCAGGGGCCACCAAGAAGAGGTGTAAGTAGGGGTTTGGAAACCTGCTAACAGGCCCCGGGTACTTATTCCGCCTTTCCCCGGGAGTGTGGGACTGTCTCCAGCTAGGGGTCAATCCCACACGACTATCCTGCACGCGAAACAGCCGGACGGCATTGAGGAACCCCAACTAGAGCGCACCTCACTAAAACCACCTCGGTCGCCACCATGTCACGTCTCGACCCTGGAACCACCCGTATGGGCATATCTCCAGGACCGAAACTGCCTCTTTCCTCACTGGTGCGCTCTTCATCAGGCCATATATCAGCCGCATAATATAATCTGTCGCCTCCCTTGTCACCATCTGAACGCACTCTGGAGATACCGTCTGGTCCGGGTGCTTTACCCCTCTTAAGTCTTCCACAGGCTTCGTTCACTTCTGCCGAGGTAACTTCTCCTGCGCTATCATCCTGGTTTATGTTACCCAAATCCAGAACTCTTCTTGGGAAGAGGGAAGCTACTATATCTTCTGTTTTCCCTCTGGTCAGTTTATATGGTATACCTCCACACTTTATCCCTCTCATCGCTATCACGTACCCTTGCCCCCATATATCCTCCTCCAGTTCATTACACAGGCCCACCCATTTCTTCCTTTTTCCGCCTTGATTTCTTTCTTATAAACCTTTCTTGCCAACTGGTATTCCTCCCATCTAGCTTCTCTCCCCTCCCTGTCTCTTTCTCGCGTGTGCCGCCTTCTCAGATTGTTACATTTCACCCTTAATTCTTCCAATGCCTCGTTCCACCAATACTGTCTTGTTCTTGTTTTCTCCCTTTCCCTTATTTTTCCTTTATCATATGCCATCTTCAATAACTTGTCCATTTCCTCAAAAGTAATGTCCTTTCTTTCCCTCACATTTTCCCATTTTCTCTTAAACACCTTATTAAACCTATTCATGTCAAACCTTACGGTATCTTCAAATCCCAAAGTCCTTTTTTGTCCCCTAACTTCATAGGTGATGTATTGATGTAGCGAGAGTGACTCGCTGTCCAGCACCCCCCAACCCTCCATCCTCTTCGCTATTTTATTTGTGGTAATCGTTAGGTCTATATAGGACTTGGACTCCCCTCTTACAAAAATTGGTTTCTGGCCATCGTTTAAGATGACCAGGTCCAATTGCGCGACCCAGTCCAACAGGTAAAACCCACTTCTGTCGTACGTTGCCGATCCCCATTCGTTTGCTTTCGCATTTAAGTCTCCACCTTTTATCGTTTCTCTCCCCGATGTTCTAATTAATCCCATTATTTCGTCAACGTACGCTACAAAAGTTTCGTAATCTGTGTTTGGAGATATGTAACATGCAATAACATCCACATCCTCCAAACCCAGTTTGATATACCCCCTTCCGCTGTCTATTTGGGATACTTTGATTCTTTTATCCCTAACATATATTGCCACGTCTTCGTTTCTGTTTTTTAACCACCCCGCTGCCTTGATATACCTTTTGTTTGGTTCGCTTACTACTATTATACTACAGTCCTCTTCTTCCGCTGTTTTGAAAGCGGCGTCATGGGCTCCCGCAGACCTCCCCGCGAAGATAATATATGTTACCCCCTTGCTGTCCCTATCCTATCCATCTCTATTTGAACATATTTCTTGAACATCGGGCATTTGGTCGAGTCCTCTCTGTGTGGTTGTCCGCATGGCCTACAGACTGCAGCATTTCTGCACTCCCGCCACTTTATGCCCCTCCTGCCAACAATTCAGGCACTTGCCCACTGCACTAGGTTCTTTGCACTCCACCTTCTTATGACCTATGCCCATACAATTATGACATCTACTTTTCTGTATTTCAACTTTCACTTTCAAGTAACACAACCCTATTCTAATTTTACCCAACCTATCTAGTACCTTTGCTGCTTCCTTGCTGCCTCTTCTCGTATTGCCCCCAATATTTTTCCTTCTTCCGTATTGGAGTCCGCATCATAGAGGAAAAGAATTTGTCCCTCATTTTCCCCCATTCCAGCTTCCGCCCCTGTCCTATCCTTAATGTGACCAGTCAACCTTCTAATATTCTCCCTACCTCCCTCTAGTTCTAATAGCATGTCTCCCTTGGCCTTACCCTCCTAACATTTACCCCGCTTCCGTCTATGGAGATACTCTCCTCCATGTTCCTCAATAGCTCCGCATAAGTTTTTCCCCCCCTCTTAACCGTTATTGTCCCCCTGTCTCCCCTGTTCCCTCTGTTCTGTATGACCAGTGTGAATTCAATTGAGGTTCCTGATATAGCGCTCTCAAAGGCCTTCCTATACCTTTTCCATCTTACCCCCTCTTCAAAGACACATGTAAGCCTTAATTGCTGCTTTCTCCCACCTCGCTCCACTTCCTCCATTGCCTTCACCAGGTCCTTACGCAATTGTATAGCTGATCATTTTTCTCCTGGGCCTTCATAATGTATGCCACCGTTGAACCTTTTCCAGTTTTCCCTCGTCGTGTTTCACTATTAACATGATTGATAATATAATCCACTGACTCTCCGAGGTCCTCCATCATATCGTTAAGTCCTGGATGTTTTTGCACCCATTACTCAACATATCCCCCTTCTTTTCCTTTCTCCTTCCTCCCCCCTTCCGATATTACTAACAGACCTCTATTGTCCGGTCCTCCCGCCTCATCCTTTGTCACGATAGTGGTGTTGCGAAAAACCTCTTCTGGCCACTCCCACTCTACCATACTCCTAAAATCCTCAACCGTCATACCCACCTCTAAACTTTCCCTAACCCGTTCGGTCATCTCCCTCTCCCGCTCCTTAGTCTCTCTCAGTATCGCCTCCTCATTAGCCTGTGTCGCAATTTCCCGTGTTACAGTGCTATGCCTTTTGGTTGCTCCGCTGTTTGCTGCTAAATATTGTATTCCTTAAACGCCCCCATCTTCTTCTGTGTCTTGCTTATAATCCTGAATAAATCTCTCGCCCCTTCTTTTATTTCCACCTTAGTGTTTACTATTTCCTTCGTGAGGTTGAATAAATATCTCGACTGTTCCAGTACCCTTTCCATCATCTCCCTTAGTTCTAAAAGTTCCTCGCTTTCATCCGTGAGTGTATCCCTTTTTCTCTTACCTTCTTCCTTGTTTTCCTTTCTTGTCTTCTCTTTTTGCTCTTCTTTCCGAATGTCCTCTTTCATTCTTTTATTTAGTCTGTCATCCTCGTCACTTTCTACTATCTATCTATTCCACTATCTGTTCAATACCCTCCAACTCGTACTCCCCTAATTACACCAACGAGGTTTTCTGGTCGTCGTTCTCCCAACTAACCATCCCCTCGATCTTCAATTTTGTCACCTCCCCTCTGGGGGTATGATACTTTTCTGCTTGACCCCTCTTAGCTTTCGGTGGAGTTCTGGGAAATGAGTCCCTCCGTTTAAATACCTGTTCTTTTTCATCCAGACTTTCCTTTGTACTCCCTTTTCCCTTTTCCTTCCTCTGTACCGCTTCGTTCACCACGTCGCCATCTTCTGCATACATTCTGTTTTTATTCTTTCCACGATGCGCTAGGGAAAGTGTGTCCACCGCCGCAGAGCCCCGCTTACGCCGGTAAAGCAATATAAAAGAAGTGACGCTATGTCCTCCAGTGGATCGTTCACGGTGCTCTCATCCTCACACCTTTCATACCCTCAGCACGATGCCTAACGCCTTAGTAATGGGGATTTATTATCGAGGTTCACTCCTCTAGGTTTAATCACGATTGCCTCCGGACGCAGAGCTCCCGTCGCTTCAGTCACTCAGCATAGCTGCCTCCCCTATGCTGTTGTTTTTTTATCGAGGTTTACTCCTCTAGGCTTTTTCTCAACGGTTGCCTCCGGACGCAGTAGCTACCAAGGCATTCCTTCAGCTTTCACCTCCGGCTGCCCCGCACGTCCTCGCCATGACGCCGGGGGGCTGCTCGCGACCCACTTCGGGGGGCCATCCATCCCTCGCCGCAGTTTCCCAGGCTTAGATTCCATTGGACTCTTCTGTCTGGGTTACCATACCATAGCCGAGAGGTCCCCGTTTTACGGCGCCGGGAACTCGCCGTTCACCCTCCGTATCTGGTAGGACTTGTCAGTGCGTTCGGATATAGCTTGGGCGTGTTGAATCTTCTACTGGCTTTTATTGGTGCTACCTACCCGACATCAGTAGCCCCTCCAGTGCCCCACTGACCATTTCTTGATCTGTTTCTTGGCCCGACATCAGTAGCCCCTCCAGTGCCCCACTGACCATTTCTTGAGCTGTTTCTTGGATTCACTCTTCCCTCCCCGTCCTTGCGGCTCGAGAAGGGAAGAAGTTACTGAGTCACTCCACCCACAACAAGGTCTTACAGCTCCTAGAAATGGAACCTAACCTAACGTAACCTAACCTAACCCAACCTTTTTTTTTTTTTTTTTTTTTTTTTTTTTTTGGAAGTGTGGAATCTTCAACAAGGCTAGCGGCCGGATATTCCGGCCAGTGTGGGTTTCCAGCCCAATCCATTCGACAGCAGATACGCCTCCCGCATAGCAGGAGATATATCCCACTAAACCCCACTCCCCTCCCCCGAGCTCTGGGACCACCCTTGCGGGCATTTCTTCGGGTGGGTCTACTAGAAAAGAACAAAATAAAATCATACCCAACAAGGAGCCAAAACATGGTTGCTAAAAAGAATCAATAAATAAATAAATATATAAATGTATAATTACATCTACACATAAAAAAAATAATAAAAAAAAAAAATACATATCCTACTAAAATAAATAGGAACGAAAATAAATAAGACAGGACCACCTTAAAACATTTGGTGTACAATAGTACTAAATAGATAAATATATATACATATAAAAAAAAAAAAAAGCAATAATATCTATAAAATTTGCAACACTACATATCAAAACCAGCGTAACTATTATTCACCCCTACTCCCTATTCTCCCTATCCTGCGAGACTCTCTCCTCTACCTCCTTTTTCTCCATGATCGTTCTAAAAAACCCCCTTACTACTTCCCACGATTCCGCAGACTCCAGCATACACCCTACTAAATTCTCCACCCCCAATACCAATCCCAGCTTCCTCTGCCCTCTCCTCATGCCACCTCTTGCATACAAATACAGTATGCTGAACGTCGTCCCTATCCCCACAGTATATACAATTTTCATCCCTAGCCTTCCCAATCCTGTGCGTGTACACCCTGTATGACCCGTGCCCTGACAATACCTGTGTTGTAAAATAATCCAACTTCCTATGTTTACATCCCAGCCATCCCTCTATGTCAGGTATAATCGTCCGCGTCCATTCACCCTTACAATTACCTTCCCTGAGCCCTCTTATCCACTTTTCCTGTATTTCCTCCTCTATCAACCCTTTATTCTCCCTACCCCTCTTCCACATTTGGATCCTCCCCTCAACCAATAAATCTATTGGAGGTATGCCTGTAATGACTTGGATTGCGTCGTTGGAAATAGTTCTATATCCCGACGCAATCCTCAGCAGCATCACCCTTTGCACCCTCGTCAAGTCATCCCTGTATTTCTTGATATTCATCGCTCCTCCCCATATTGGAGCCCCGTACAATAATATAGATTTAACAACCCCCCACAGAATCCTTCTCTTTTTGTCATCTGGTCCTCCTATGTTAGGGAGTATCCTACCCAGCGCCGCCGCTCTAGCCCCCGCCTTTTTCACTATCTCCCGGATATGGGGACCAAAGGACATACCTCTGTCCAACCATATTCCGAGGTATTTTACCTCCTTTGTAGGTTCAATTTCAAACCTCCCCATTTCAAAAATTGCCTTCCCTCCCCTGGGTCCGTACAAAATCAGTGCCGACGTCTTCTCTGGAGCTAGCCCCATACCCTTCTCCTTCATCCACCTACTGATGGCCCACATTGCTTCGTTCACAATTATCTCTAAGTGCTCCCTATTCGTAGCCGTAGCTACTATTGCGACATCGTCTGCAAATCCGACTACCTCCACTCCCTCCGGCAATTCCAATCTCATGAGTGGGTCATAGAAGATATTCCACAGAGTCGGCCCTAAGACCGATCCCTGTGGAATACCCGCAGTGACCTCATAACTATCCCCCCCTCCTAGCATTATCTTTCTTCCATGGAAGTATCTCCTCAACACCCGTACTAGGTATTGTGGAACCCCTCTTCTTACCAATTCACTTATAATGTACCTGGTTGGTACGGTATTAAAAGCATTTTTAACATCGACCATAACCATAACGCACCATCTTTCCCTTTCCCCACCCATCCTTGTAACATTTGCCGTCTTCATAACCTTTTCTACTGCCATTACTGTTGACCTTCCTAATCTAAATCCAAATTGGTTCTCCGCCAAGTCGCCACTATTCTTCAGTGCTACCTCCAATCTTCCTCTGAGCAGGTGTTCGTACAACTTAGACACGCTATTGGTAAGACATAGCGGCCTATATGACGATGCCTGTCCTTCCGGCTTTCCGGATTTTGGAATCAACACCAGTCTTGCCAGCTTCCAGCTCAATGGAAAGTCGCCTCTAATGATCAGATCGTTCATCATGCTCTTTACTGCTTCTAGCTGATCTTCTACCAACACTCTCAGGCATTCCGCAGGTATCCCATCCGGACCTGGAGCTTTTCCTGCCTTGAGTCTTGAGCTCGCTTCTTTAATTTCCTCCGATGAGAAAACTGGGATTTCCTCCCTCTCCCCATTTTCTTCCTCCCCATCCACTATTCCATCCCCCCTTGGAAACAATGTTTTAACGATTTCCTCTTTCTTTTCCTTAGATATTTTGAAGGATGGTCCTCCTCCCTTGAAAGCCCTTGTAACTATCTTATACCCCTGGCCCCAGATATCTTCATCCAGATCTTCACATAACCTTTTCCACTGCTCCCTTTTTTCTTTTTTAATTTCCTTCCTTAAAACTTTCCTATGTTCTTTATATTCTTCCCATGCCCTGTTACGCTCCATATCTTCCTTTGATTTCATAAAATTTCTTCTTGCTCTCACACATTCTGTCCTCAATTCTTCCATCCTGTCACTCCACCAATATTGTGTATATTTAGTTTCCCCCTTCCGAAATTTCCCTTTCCTGCTCGCTTTAATTAAAGCTTCTTCCATCTGCTCGTATCCTATCCTTTCCCCTTCCAAGTCCCCTATCAATCTATTCACTTCCGTCCTAAAAATTCTTCTATCCATATTGTAATGTCCCTCAATCTGTGTCTTTTTTGATTTACCCCCTTTCACCCCATATACAATATGTTGGTGCAGCGACAACGACTCCCCATCCAGTACCCTCCATCCCTGCAGCTTTCCCACCAACCCCTTTGAGAACAACGTTATGTCTATGTAGGATTCGGATGCCTCCCTGATAAAAGTCGGCTTCTTACCGTCATTTGCTACTACCAGTCCGAGCTGTGCAGCCCATTCCGATATATAGCTCCCCCTCTTATCATTGATTGGTGCCCCCCATGCCGTCGCTTTTGAATTAAAGTCCCCCCCTATAATACATTCTTTACCCCCCTTCCCCACTAGATTCATGATCTCATCTACTATCACCTTGAAATCCTCTATCCCGATATTGGGTGAGATATAGCCCCCTATCACTACTAACGTTTCAAATTCCACCCTAATATATCCGTTCCCTTTATCTACCCCATGCACCCTTAATTTCTTATTATTAAAATAAATATCTACATCCCTCCGTAAGTCTACTTCCCACCCACTTGTTGCCGACTTTCTTTTATTCACCTCCCCCATTATTATTATGTCACATTTCTCCTCCTCCGCCACCTTATATGACAGGTCTTGCGCCTGCGCAGATCTTCCGGCATTTACCTGTAAGATCTTGAACATTATTTGCTCATCTTTCTGCCCCCTCCCCCTCTCTGCCCTTCCTTAACTAGGTTCCTGAATATCGGACACTTCGTCGAGTCGGATCTATGTTTCTCATTGCACATTCTGCAATGGGCCTCGTTTTCACATTGTTGGGCCTGATGTCCTTCGCCCCAACACTTATGGCACTTTGCCTCCGCATCCTCACCTTTACAGTTCCTTTGTGAATGTCCAAACTCCTTACATCGATAGCACCGCATCGGCTGTACTCTCCTTTTAACTCTGCAATTTATTAGCCCAATTGGGACCCCACCTATATCGCACAATCGATCCGCTGCTCTCCTGTTTGTTTTAATTGTGTATTTCTCCCTCCCATATCCCACTTTCCTTCTACTCCGTATCTCTACCGAATCCCTGTCCAATGGGTGCACCATTATCTTCACCTGCTCCAATACTTCCACGTCATCTATCGTTTCGTCAACGTCATAGACGAACAGCAGGGTTTCCGGTTCTCTTGCGGTAGCCGTCATCCCAGTCTTACTGACAATTTGCTTTGTCAGCAAATTTATTTTTTCCCTGCCTCCTTCAATGTCCAGCAGTAAGTCACCATTATTTGTTTTCCTCGTTCTTTTCACTTCCACCCCTGTACCCTTTATCTGGACCTTTTCCTTCACCTCCTTCAATAGTTCTGCATAGGTGCGTTCTCCCCTCCTTACCATTATACTCCCCTTCTGCGTGGCCCTTTTATTGTCTGGTAGGACCAATTTTATTTTTACCCCCTCCCCACTTGCGCATTCAAGCGCTTTCCTGGTCGCATCCCCATCAATGCCCTCTTCCAATATGCACATCAGCTCATCCTGTATCTTTACATCATCTCCCACCTCCCTAATAGCATTCCCTAGTTCCCTAGCCCTTCTATATAGTAATTCCATATCATTATCCACCCTTAGTACATACGCCACCCTGGCTTCCCGTAGGTTCTTTCCCTTCCTTGTCTCCATTGTTATATGGTTAATCATATAATCCACCTCCTCTTCACATTCATCCACCATACGGTGACTACCAGGATGTCCCTCCAGCCATTTCTCCACATAGGAGTCCGTATCCCTTCCCTGATCTTTCCTCCCCACCAATATAACCACATCGCGGCTATCCGGACACACCTCTGCCCTCTGTGCCGTTGAGGTCTTCCGGTATACCTCCTCTGGCCATTCCTCTCCCACAATATCCACGAATTCTTTCTCCCCAATTCCTCTCAATACAGTCCTCTTGATGTGCTCCATTCTTTCTTTCTTAGCCGCCTCCGTTTCCCTCTCAATCTCTTCAGGGTCTACCTGTATCCCCATGTCACACATTACCGCACCTGTTCCCCCTCTGTCTAGCTTCTCCATTTCCTTAGTCCTATTTAACTCCATTTCCTCATATTCCTGTAGCCTTTTGTGTGCTCTGGCTATTGTTTTATACAGGCTTCTTGCCCCCTCCTTTATTTCAACCTTTGTATTGGTGATCTCCCTCGTGAGTGTGTACAGCTTGTTTCCGTCCTCATACACCCTGTTAATCAGTTGGCGGAGCTCCGCCAGCTCCCCACTGCTTCTCTTCTCCTCCTCCTCCCTTTTCCTCTTACCTTCCTCTTTAGCCTTATTTACCCCTTTGTTTTTGCTCTCATTCCTGTTTTCCTCCTTCTTTTTTTTACTCGGCCTTTCCTCGTCACTCGCAATTTCGATTATCCCCTCCATTACCGTCAACCCACCACTCGCCAATTGCACCATCGATGTAGCACTATCCTCCTCCCAACTTGCCATCCTTTCAAGTTCCAACTTGGTAACCTCCTCGCCAGGTGTATTATAAGTATCCTCATGCTCTACCATTCTTCCAACTCTTGTCGGAGGAGTCCTCGGGAGAGAGTCCCTCCTTCTGAAAACCTCCTGTCCCTCAAGTTCCCCATCTGAAAGTCCTGCATTTCCTCTTTCTGTAGCTAATCCATCCTCATTCTTATCCATCTTGTTTTTGTTTTTTTGTTTATCCATAAAAATTCCCACGAGCCGGGCCGAAAAGCAAGTCCAGCGAGGCAGTGCGCCCTTACCCCGCTAAGGCAAAATACAATGGGGTTTCGCCAGGTACCCCAAGGGGATCGTTTGCGATGCTCTAACCCTCGCACCTTCCATACCTTCAGCACGATGCCTTCCGCCTTAGTAGTGGGGATTTGTTATCAAGGTTTACTCCTCTAGGTTTTATCACGGTTGCCTCCGGACGCAGAGCTTCCGTCGCTTCAATCACTCAACACAGCTGCCTCCCCTATGCTGTTGGTTTTTTATCGAGGTTTACTCCTCTAGGCTTTTTCTCAACGGTTGCCTCCGGACGCAGTAGCTACCATTGCTTAGCTCACCCAACATAGCTGCCTCCCCTATGCTGTTGGATTTTTTCTCGAGGTTCACTCCTCTATTCCTTTTGATCCGCGAGCAATTATTCAGGTTCCCATGCTGGATCCTTATTCATTGCTTATCCCGAGGGTTGGTTGGTCATGAGGCTCTTACAGCTCCGAAGAGCACGAGTCCCATAACTAACCACGCCCCCTGGAGACACCCTATGAGCCATTGGGACGCGCCGTGTCGGGTGGAAAACCCCCTCCCCAGAAGCTTGCATGAGAGATTAGGGGTGAATCACTTCCAGCCTCTCTCATCCAACCTCCCGAGGCACGGAACCTAACCTAACCTAACCTAACCTAACCTAACCTAACCTAACCTAACCTAACCTAACCTAACCTAACCTAACCTAACCTAACCTAACCTAACCTAACCTAACCTAACCTAACCTAACCTAACCTAACCTAACCTAACCTAACCTTTCCTTTTTTTTTTGAGAGGTGGTTGAAATGCATTTACGCACGTGTAGTGGAAACAAATGCCCGAAACCATTTGCAACCACTACACAGTGTGGGGCTCGCCTTACGGCCCTACCCACTAAACATTCCACCTCTTCTTGTTTGTTCATGTGTAGGAACGAGTTCTAATACAGAAGAACGAAACTTCTATCACATGATCAAAGCCCATCACTAAAACGAATTTAAAAAGAAAACTATAATTAATGCAGTATATACAGATAAAAAAAAATATATGTACACAAAAACCAGTATGTAACCGTTACATACTACACCGTTTCATCTCTTTCCCTTTCTTCTTTACTTTTTATAACCTTTGTTATAATATCAAATATTTTGTTAAATTTCTGTGCGGTGGCTATAGCCTTGCTCCAAAAATTTTCTATTGTAAAATCTCCAATCACGCTTTGAATTTGAAGTCGTTCCATATCGTATACTCGACAATGGAAGATGCAATGTTCTGCGTTGTCAGTAACTCCACATGTTGTACATAAATCGTCAATGGTTTTTCCTATTCTGTATGTGTAGGCTCTAAACGACCCATGCCCAGTTAAGAATTGGGTGAGAAAGTAGTTGGTTTTTCTGTATTTGCACCTGTGCCACGCTTCTACATTGGGAATAAGTTTTTTCGTCCACTGAGCTTTTGATGTTTCGGCTTCCCACTCCTGCTGCCAACAATCTAGCATCTGGTTTCTCACTTCCTCCCTGCTTCGCTCTCTATCTTTATACAACATACTCCTCTCTTCGGCTAATAAATGAATGGGTAGGGTACCAGTTATAACCTGTAGGGCTATTGTCGACACTGTTCTGTAAGCATGGGCAACTTTAATGAGTGGTTTCCTTTGCGCCTTGGTTATTTCACCACGATATTTAGCTTTTTCCAGTACGTTAATCCACACGGGTGCACCGTATAGTACAGTCGAATGTACCAGCTCCAGATACATCATACTTTTTTTTAATCCTGGCCCGCCAATGTTCGGCATAATTCTCATTAAGGCTGCAGTTTTTGTATCCGCCTTTTGCGTTGACATTTTTATGTGCTTGGTAAATTGCAGACCTGAGTCCAGGTATATGCCAAGATATTTTGCACAATTGGATGGGAGTACCGAAGTACTACCACACCTGAAATTCATGTTGTCCCTGTCTCTAGGACCTTTTAGTACAACTATTTCAGTTTTTTCTGGAGCGAGCTGAAGTTCATTTTCCGACATCCATTTATTTACTTTTTTGCATATTGTATTTACCTTATTCACTACGTCCCACTTCATGTCTGATTCCACCAGTATTGCTAGGCCATCTGCATAAGCCACTGATGTAACATCTTTGCCAAAATTAATATTGAGTACACCATTGTATAAAACATTCCACAAAGTAGGCCCCAACACCGACCCCTGTGGTACTCCAGCAGACAAGGTTCTATAATTATTTTTTCCCATCTTTATACATCTGTCCGTAAGATAGCTTTGGACTATTTGTACTAAGTATTTAGAGACCCCTGCTAATTTGAGTTTTTCTACTATTAATTTCCAGCATGCCGTGTTGAAGGCATTCTTCACATCATACATGACGAGAACGGCCCATTTCTTCTTTGTTTTCTTAGCTGTATTAGTGATGTGACTAACTGCATCTATTGCCGATTTTGATTTTCGGAAACCATATTGTGCGTCTGATATTACCTGACGCTTATCAAGTTCTTCACATAATCGATTTTTGATGAGTATTTCATAGAATTTTCCTAAGCAGTCTAGAAGGCAGATTGGTCTGTAGGATGTTGCTTGTTCGGGTGGTTTTCCAGGTTTCAGTAACAGGATAACTTTTGCTACCTTCTCTTCATTTGGAAACGACTGTTCCCTCACTAAGTTATTTAAGACTTCCCTAATTGTAGAAATTCTATTTGAATTTCTACAATAGATTTCTTAAAATAAGTAACTTTTCATAATTCGGAATTTACCTCGTATATATCTGTCTTTTTCGAATGTCGTCTGGTAGCGTGATCTCAAGCGAGTGCGCAGAAATTTAAAACCGGCCTGTAAAAGATTTGATTGATAAGTAAGTAATCAACGGTAAAACAGTACTTTTTGGTAAAAATTGTTAAGCATAAAGGTCGTGCTCTTCGTTTGTTATCGCTTTCACAGCCTTCTGCTGCTGAATTTCAATTCCCGAACCATGGGGCTTTTTTCTAAATATTAAATATCATATAGTGATGTAAAAGTGCATTACACTAGTGTCAATCTGTAAGTAATGTTCATATTCTATAATTATTAATCGAGAAGCGGCGGCCATTAACGCCGGCATTTCATGGGCACCTGAAAATAAGGGGTTGCCAAATCGTCCTGCCATATTGTCTTTACAAATTATCGTCTTACAACTTTTGCTAAATCAACGGTCTTATCGTGATTGTCGTTTTCATTTGGAGTTTTCGGTTTACCATTTTTGTGTAAATGAAAAACTTTGTTAAATATAAACTTTGTTGCTGTAATTAATGTTGAATTTCGCGGTAACCGAGCTCTAGAAAATTAATTTAAAAGTGTTTTGCCTCGATTATGTATGTAATGTTCAAACTGTTATAAAAGTTTTATTTGCAAGTTTCCTCATCGGGGCATAAAAAAATCGTAATAAACTTTGCTACCGGAAGGTTGACTTTTTATTAATAACCAATCATCCCAGTTTTCTAATTTCTCTGATCTAGGTGTCTGTGCCTTTACATAGACTGGTCCTTCGTCCAACTTACTGTAGGTGTATGCTTGCAGGTTAAATTTATATTACGACAACAGGCTCTCAACAGATGGAAAAGAAAGGTAACCTTTTTCTTATATTGTTTTTTTTTAACCTGGAACCAGCTAAGTACCTACTTTATCTCTTTTCTCTTTCCCCTCCACTAATCAATTCCGGTTTTTCCTTCACTAGGATTTTTATTGCTTCCGGCCCTGGTGCTTTACCCATCTTTATGGTATTTGCAGCGTCTTTTATTTCTTCCATTGTGAGTTCCGGTGGTTGCATACTTATTTTGTCTCGCCTAAAGTTTGTCTCCGGTTTTATTGGAAATAATGCATCTACAATACATTCCCTCATTTCTGTGCTGATTGCAAATGGTGTTTCTATCTTCAGTGCTTTAGTTATTATCCTGTATGCTTGGCCCCAAATGTCATCTTCTAGCTCATCACACAACTTTTTCCAACACGTTCTTTTGGCTGCTGCAATTTCCCGTCTAAGTTTCTTCTTTGAGTCTTTGTATCTTTCAACCATGTCTTGACTGTGTGCATTTCTTTTGATCATACGTCGAAGTCTAAGACTTTCCATTCTTTTTTGTTGTATACTTTCATTCCACCAGTATGGTACCGTATACGTTGTAAGTTTTTGGCTGGTACATTTCCCACAAAATTCCTTAACCTGTTTTTGATATTTTCATATCTGGTATCTTTGTATACAAAATCTCTGACGCATTTTGCGTATGCTGCCTGGTTAAAGGTAACTAACTTCCATCCCTTCTTCTCCACTTTTGTTCCAGTTTCAAATTCAATATATTTGTGGTATGTATAGAGGTTTTCTTCTGAAGTTTTCCAGTTGGATACATGTTTTGCGTACCCCTCGTTCACCATTGTGACGTCTTTGTGGCTTGAACTTGTACCTTTCGTGAAAGTCGGCTCTCCATTGTTCATCACCAATAAGCTTTCTGCCATAATCACGTCGTTCCACAAATCTCCTCTCGAATCGTTTTGTGGTGAGCCCCATAGGACGGACTTTGCATTTATGTCTCCTGCAATTATATAATGTTTGGAAGATTTTGCCAGTGCCACTATGCTGTGCACTTGCTTATTATATTGCTCCATATCTATATTTGGCGAGATATAACATGCTATTATAGCTACGTCCTCCAGTTGTACTAACAGATGCCCCTCCTTTTTAATGATCTTTTTGACTTTAACTTTTTGGTTGTTGAAAAATACTGCAACGTCCACTTTTTTGTCACATACCCAGTTATATTTTGCAGCTATCTTTTTGTTGGGTTCCGGAATTATTGCAATGTCTGCGTCGATTTTCAGGGTTTTTTCGTATGCCAGATCATGTGCTGCCCTCGCTCTGGCAACGTTTACTTGTACGATCTTTAGTTTTTTACTTTGTTTTGGGGGCATTTTCGATTTATATTATGCCGCCTCCTCGGCCCTGATCACTACCCGCGAGAGGGGGAAAGATGTCGCTAATCCCCGTAGCCTTAGCCTCTTCATATCGCATGTCACACACCTCCATTCCAGAGTCTGTGTTGGTTGCATAGGCCTCTTGTCCCTCTGCAGTTGATGGGGCTCTAATTTCTTCTGCAGCCTGCACTACTCCGTGTCTCTCCAAAGCTCTGGCTCTTTTAAGAGCTTTCCTGAATTTGGGGCACTCCATGCTACCCATCCTGTGTGGTTCCTGGCATAGAACACATCTATTACCCTCATTACAATTTTTGATGTCATGTCCTATTTTCCCGCATTTAAAACAGGCTCCTCTTCTATCACATCCGTTGCATGATGCTGTATTATGATCATATTGCCAGCATCTTCCACATTTTATTATCTTTAGTCTTTTGTCTATCTGACATCTTACTACTCCAACTCTAATATGAGTCTTATTTAACAATACCTGTGCAGTTTCTACAGGTAATACTATGGTGGCTGCCAGCGTACTACCGCGCATAGGTCTCAATTCACTTATCTTGTAGTTGTCCTGCCATGTACCAACTTGCTTCTCAAAGGCTTCAATTATTTCATTTTTGGTGGCATCCATGGCCATACCCCTAATATGGACAGTAGTGCTCCTATTCTCTCCTCCTAGTTGGAGAGTTTCCAGCCCGTTCACAGTAGTAGATAGGGCGGATTTGATTTTACCCAGCGCCTCACTATTTTTGTCCATTGTGATTAAGAGTTTTCCGTCTTTAGTACTACGCAACGACCTGATGGCTTCGGAAGCGTTGGTGTCCTTCATTGCACTTTTCACAGTACTCAGGATATCTTTATAGTCAGTGTCTTTCTTAGATACTATCATACCGTATGTGGGTTTTTCTTTTTTATTTGTTGTGTGGATATTTACCGTTGCCGCAGTGTTAGCGAATATGACCTCACACATTTTACGCATATCTTATCCCCTCATATCCCCTCATCTGAGGCGGATAGATTTGCCTTCCTTTTGGTGCCAGTATTTGGCACATTTAGATTATCAGGGAGAGAATTTAATCTTCTTCGCCCTTCTACCTTTTTGTCATCTCTTCCCAGGTTTTTAGAACCGTCCGGGTCGCCCTCGGCTATGTGAATTATTTCAATATTGCTTCTCTTCATATCAGTCCCACGAGTAGCTAGGGAAAAAATAGCGTCAGTCTGCACAGAGCCCCGCATGCACAGATAAGGCTGAAAATAACCCCTTCGGTTTGCCACTTCCGTCGGGCATCGTTCGCGACACTTCTGTGACCCCTAGTGCCATGCATCCCTTGAGCACGATGGTGTTACACTTCGGGATTGGGGGGTTTTTTGCCGCAGGTTTTCTCCTTCGGGACTCTTTATTCTGGGTTGCCATACCATAGCCGAGAGGGTCCCCGTTTTTCGGCGCCGGGAACTCGCCGTTCGCCCTCCAAATCTGGTAGGACTTGTCAGTGTGTTCGGAAGTAACATGGGCCCGTTGGATCTTCTACTGGTATTTCCTGGTGCTATTTACTCGACATCAATAGCCCCACCAGTGCCCCACTGACCGTTTTTGAGCTGTTTCTTAGCTTCACTCTTCCTTTCCCGTCCTTACAGCTCGAGAGAGGAGGAAGTTACTGAGCCACTCCACCTACGACAAGGTCTTACAGCTCCTAGGAGTGGAACCTAACCTAACCTAACCTAACCTTACCTAACCTAACCTAACCTAACCTAACCTAACCTAACCTAACCTAACCTAACCTAACCTAACCTAACCTAACCTAACCTAACCTAACCTAACCTAACCTAACCTAACCTAACCTAACCTAACCTAACCTAACCTAACCTAACCTAACCTAACCTAACCTAACCTAACCTAACCTAACCTAACCTAACCTAACCTAACCTAACCTAACCTAACCTAACCTAACCTAACCTAACCTAACCTAACCTAACCTAACCTAACCTAACCTAACCTAACCTAACCTAACCTAACCTAACCTAACCTAACCTAACCTAACCTAACCTAACCTAACCTAACCTAACCTGACCCAACCTAAGGTCTATGTGTCCTGAATATCACATATAATTAATTTTTCAATATTTTTATATAAGTAATGTATATTGTAGGACTTTAAGAGACATAAATAAAGAAAATGTTGCTCCAAATGAAATTATTTGCAGTAAATCATTAGTAGAATTAGAAACT